>CM061536.1:28384311-28943159 GCA_030545055.2 Neoaliturus tenellus
TGTTCCAACAGAAACAAATAAAAAATAATCTAAATGACATTTTGTATACAATAAAACATGTAATATGTAATCATTATTTTGGTAGGAAAAATCTTGTGTGTATTACGAGCGCAAATAGTCATGGCCGCTCTCGAATTGTTTGGCCGCACTCAGCTGACGCTTCGTGCGGCCATCTACAATTCTCGAGTGGCATTGACGTACTTTACGCTCTTATTACACAAATAGCTATATTTCACTCGAATGGTTTTCCCGATTTAGACGTTTTAAGTTACTTCATTGGTTAAGTAAACTGTCAAAACTCAGTTATCAATACTAATAACATCTCCGATCTTGGATTTTATTAATTTTAATTGATCCCTCACACTACACGCGCAGTCACGAAGAGTCTCGGACGGTCCAGTATCGTTTCCACGATCACGTCTCTAGAGAGACTGCTATTCTAGGTAATTTCCTCCCGTCTATATTGCAGGATAGCTAGACAGACATCCAATACGCTTGCTTCTACACGCTACTTCCGGTTGATACAACTATGCCTGGTCACATGTAGAAGTGTTTTACCTGGTTATTCAGTGCCTCTAGACACCCAGTCAGTGTTCCATGTCGCCCAGGGGCGTTCCCCCGGTCACGCGTGGAGAGTGACCGGTACAATGACTTGTGACTCATCCGACTATGGTTTCATTACAGCTGCTTCCTACAGCTACAGATCATCTACGGTCACCGATCCGAGGTTATGATTTTATAGAGCTTTTGGAGATACTCTAGTGTACCGAGTCCTCGAAATCAAACACTTCTGTTGCTTATTAAATTGAAAAATATGCAATCGACTTTTCGATGTATATGGAAAAGTCAAACCTTGATGTGGAATGTTGAAATGCCGAAATGCCGAAATGTAGACTTGAACATTTTTAGGAGACCACCCCTTAATCTATTTTACTGACACAAAAATTTCCTAAGCCCAAAAGAGAAGTGGTATTTAATGACGCCACCCAAAGAAAAAAAAACAATTCAAAGAGGTATTTCTATTTAAAGAAGGTGTTTATCAACATATCCAATATCTTTTGAAAGAGAAGAATAGCAATATCCATGTAGTTATTAAATAAGTTGTTTTTAACTAGATTCAACTTCACAGAACATTTTACGGTGTCAAGTATAAAAAAGACTTATTAAATTAGCGATCACTAAGCACATTAAAACTATATTTGAAAAATGCAAGAGAAAAAGTATTTTAGTCTTTTGAAAATAATCCTTTGATTACAAACGTTATCTTCCAAAAATGTTGGTCACTGTTAAAATATGTAAGTTTTTATTACTTATAAAATTGTGCAAATCAAGGATAGAGGGATGGTCATTAAATATAAATAATGGAACTCACATTTTCGAAAGAATAAAAATGGTTTTATGTACTTTTGCTAAATATAACTGTCACGAGACGTTCCACTATTAGTTACACCGTCGGTTCAGCCATGACGATTGGTCTTGAAAACTGATCAATCCAGCGTGGAATTATTACGCGTTTTTGTACAAAAACCGAAGTTAAGAAAACACATTCAAAAGTGACAAATGCTGGTTAATGTTCTGGGGACAAGTCCAGGATGCCATATTCCAGCCACGTAGTCCGGGGGTGGCGGTGAGGCGGGGATCGGTCCCGGCGGGCCAGTAGGGACGTCCCGGAGCGTCGTCGTCTTTACCGCCAATGGAGGGTTCTAGACACAATGAAGCCGGATTGTCCCTACTACTACACGTAATTAATGTACCATCTTGGCTTTGTGTCCATAGTTTTCCTATCTGTGAAGTTAAACCTCTTTGAATTACTAAATACTCGCACACAAATAAGAATGAAAATGTAAAAGGAGTACATATAGTCTTAAACATTATTTCTTTCTAAAAAATAAAATGGCACCTATTTGTATTATTAATCTTTATTAGTTTGTTTGGATTGCAAAAAAGGTATTCTTAAGTATTTTTGGACATAAACAGACTGTTTGCAGGTTAAAACACGATTATAGAAATATTTTTAGTGACGTGTTGATAATTGTTTCATCACGTTTGTATAAATTGACAAATTTTTATTACGTAAAATTGTTATTTATAATCAATTACGATTAGTTGTTTTTACAACTATTTTTGATCATAGTTCGAATAACACTTATTTTATAAAGTCATTACTGAGATATAAGTATAGTCTTTTTAATAATCTCTTTTATATATTACTATGCAAGCATATTTCGTTTCCTCATTTTTTTCTCAGCTTGTGTGCATCGTAGGAGAAATCTGCGCATACCGTTAGAAATTTATAGTCCTGTAGATGAGCAGAATCCCATTCTAATTCATATCTGACTCCAGGACTACGCCCAACAGGCTTTCAAAGTTCCAGTGTTAATCTTATGGAGAAAAAAAAATTGATTCAATCATATTGGACAGTTGTCGTAAAATAACAGGAAGAAGAGATGTTTCAGTTATAAAATGTTTTAAACTTCTTAAGTACAGATCAACCGAAATTTCGATCGAATTTCTATCACATCAGAAGGCGATCTCTACTATAGATTAACTAAAGTTCAAATCATTGAATGGTTTTTGCTACAAAAATGAACAAACTACTTTCCTATAATTCAGTTGTGTAACCTATGTAATTAATTCCTGTTTTAAAATACGAAAAAAAATTGAGTCATTCCAAGTAATAATATGCAACAAGCCAATTTAGCCTGTGTAAGACCGTACATTCGATTTCAGTTTCCAACTCAAAGTAATCAGGTAGACAAGTGCATCCATCAGTGCTTGAATGCAGGTGTAACTAACTGAGTTTGTGAAAGTTAGATAGCGACTGATTACGGTCATATTTCGGAGCGCTCACTGTTTTGACAGCAATTTAAATTCATCCACACTTGCTACTTCATTTTTTTATTCATGAAAATATCCTTTTAACAACTTTTTTTGTAAGAAAAAACTACCAACTTTAATTTATAATTTATTTACTTGCCCTAAAGTAGAAGTATACAAAACTGACCTGAAAGTGTGTAAACAAATTAGGCCTACATAGTCCGTGGAGATAGCAAAAAAATATTTCAGTGCTGGATACTGGTCTAAAAGTTTTTTTTACACTGCTTCTACATCAAATGGTACCTACAAAACCGCCGGGAGACACTCTCTCAATAGTCCGGGGGACGGTCCACAAGGAGTCAGAAGAAAATCTTAAATATAAGCATAGGTCAACATATACATCAAATTAACGGTCTCGAAGAATAGAGAACAATGCCGCAAACCCGGCCTCAAAAGGATGATCGAGTCAAAAATGGCAGGCGATCAAACTTTAAATTAAAATCATATTGCTGAAAACAAAAAATGCAATAACTAACGATCCACTCAACCTTTTGAGGTCGGGTTTGTGGCAAATTCCTCAGAATGCAAAGCCCTTTAAAATGATGTATCATATGACGTAATCCAGTGAAGTTTTTTCCAAAACTTACTTTAGGGACATCCCTAGTAGAGGTCGTCAGGAAAACTGCATTGGGCTATGTCATATGACATATCATTTTGAAGGGCTTTGTATTTTGAGCAATTTGCCACAAACCAGACCTCAAAAGGTTGAGTGGATCGGGAGTTACTGCATTTTTTGTTTTCAGCAATATGATTTTAATGCAAAGTTTGATCGCTTACCATTTTTGACTCGATCATCAAAAAGAGTATGGGTATTTTAAGGGTATTAACAGTTGCAGAATTTCAATACCTACAAAAGGACACGTTAAAAGTCAAAATTGGTTGACTTGGTGGGCAGTAATAAGTATTTAACTAAAACACTGCAAATTTGGTTGGCCGCCATTTTGATGACGTCATATGGGGGTGATCCGGACTATTGAGAGAGTGTCTCCCGGCGGTTTTGTACATACCATTTGATGTAGAAGCAGTGTAAAAAACTTTTAGACCAGTATCCAGCACTGAAATATTATGGCTCTTTTTGGAGCTATCTCCATGGACTAACATCAAGTTTTTGTAAAATACAAACCAGATAAAATAAAATCTAAAAGTACAAATGATTAACAGTTAAACATATTTTTGAGATTTGTAAAACTACACTTTATTTTTTAAAGCCATTAAACTCTAGAGAAAGTATCTGTAAATCACAATACATTTAAAGTTAGAGAATTTAGAGTTACCAAGACAACGGAGGAGGGAAACATGTTTTGTAAACAACTAATTTTAAAGCGATGTAAAACTCTTTCTACTTGTCATGAACTGCCTTCAGTCAAGTTTTAAATGATTAACTGATTAAATTGCGAATTTTGAGATATAAATATTTCAAATTATTTGGAATATTCTGATGCAGCTTAGTGCGTTTTATAGAGTAATGCTATAAAGTTTGTGATTAAAGAACAAACATGACAAGAGTTCTTTTCACCAAATTACATTTTTCAGGTTTTCTTTTCATTGACGATTTTAATATCCCACCTCTGCAAAATAAAGAGACCGACAAATACACAAATAAATTACACCATGTATAAAACCAAACTTGGATTTTCTTAACCATGGAGCTTAAGGCTCCGGTCTACCTGAGCCCGAATGCCGTCTCGCGGCCGCAGCCGTAGCACTAAGCGAGTTTTATGGATGCAAAGGTTTACGAGAATCGTGTTTTAAAATTAACTCATTAAGATAGAGATTGACTTTTAACTTGTTCTAAAAGTAGAAGGAAAGATCTCGTCGGCTATCATTATAGAATTTATAAATAAAATTTCTAATTTTAGCTATAACTGACTAAAATCATCAGTTTTTCTCTAGTGGCAAGTTTTATAGATGCAGATGTTTACGGGGATCGTGTTTTAAAACTAACCAATTAACAAAGAGATTGGCTCTTAACTTTTTCTAAAAGTAGAAAAAGAATCTCGTCAGCTACTTAGAATTTTTAAATATAATTTCAAATTTTAGCTATAACTGACTAAAATCATCTGTTTTCCTCGATGCAAATGCAAGGGTTTTTTTAGAATCCTGTTATCTTCTTATTTTTATTTTATTTTATTTCTGCTAAATGCAGCCTAGAGCTATGTAATCTGACTTTGGTAAATTCATCAAAACTAATGGAAAACTTCAGTTAAAAATCGAGAAAAACAGGTGATTTTAGACATAGCTGAAATTAGAAATTTTATTTTAAAATCCTAAAAACATAGCCGACGAGGCCCTTTTTCTACTTTTATAAAAAGTCAAGAGCCAATCTCTATCTTAAGTGGTTGGTTTTAAAACATAATCCCCGTAAACCTCTGCATCTACAAAACTCGAAAACAAATGATTTTAGACAGTTATAACTGAAATTAGAAATTTTATTTTAAAATTCTAAAAAGATAGCCGACGAGATCCTTTTTTCTACTTTTAGAAAAACCTAAGAGTTAATGTCTATCTTAATTGGTTAGTTTTGAAACACGATCCCCGTAAACCTCTGCAGATACCAAACTCGCCTATCGCTACGGACGCGAGGCGGCATTCGCCATTGTTGTTCGGGCTCAGGTAGACTGGAGCCTTAAGAGTCATCTTCACCCCGGGGCCAGTAGCCCATTGTTGCGCAATCGGCAATGTTAATCATACGGCTTTTATCCTAAAACATGGTTTTTGTATTCCCCTGTTTCGGATGCCGTTTTTCAACCAATTTTCTTGAAAGTTGGTAAGTGTTTAGTTAAATACTTATATTAGGATTCTCATACCTCAAAATTTTGAAAATTTAACTAAATTTTGAAATATTAACTAAGGAAAATCGAGTTACTTCGTGACGTAACAGAGAGTAATATTTGTTAAATTTTCAAAATTTCGAGGTATGAGAAACCTAATATAAGTATTCAACTAAACACTTACCAAATTTCAAGAAAATCGGTTGAAAAACGGCGTCCGAAACAGGGGAATACAAGACCATGTTTTAGCATAAAAGCCGTATGATTAACATTGCCGACTGCGCAACAATGGGTTACTGGCTCAGGGGTGAAGATGACTCTTAAGAAAATCCATTTAGGCATTCATTTATTATATTTTCAGAATCACTATTTGATAGAGAAACTCATAAAGTATTTTTCAACAGAATTTGCATGTGTCAACTGTGATCTATTAATAAATTAAAATAGGTCTTGGTCATGAACGACCAAGAACATCTCAGTGTAATGTAGTACATTGAAAAATCTGATAGTTTAGTGTAAAGAATATATAGGACACTCTATGGTTTGTCAAGGATCATGTTGTTCATGTTTTTCTGGGACACCGTGTATATTAATAAAATATAATTTAAACTTACAGCGAACCAAGGCAGAGACACAGATTAGCAACAGAATTTTTCACGTGGTGGCTCAGCTGGCTAACGCCGCTGTGGAAAAGGGAGCGCTCAGATTCGAGGCCAACTGTTTGACAGAAGATGTGATGCCATAATTTGAAAACTTAGTTTAATTATGATATATAAACTAGACAAATCTTACTATTTGTATTGTTACGGTTACGGTAATTAATATACAGTATATTATAATGTGTGTTTCGTATTACAAAATATGTTAATGATGTTAAAATAAAGTTAAAATATGTTAAAATAAAGTTGGTATTCCTCTTAAGATCTTTTTCCAACTCTGAACACAAGAGATAATATTGACTCTAAGTTCTGTATAGAACTCACTGGCGTTAATTCCCCTGAGGCCAAATACCTCACTAAGTAATTAGTATGCGGACTGTGTATATTCATGGTACGCAGAAATGATAATGGCCCCAGTATCTGCTGCTAACAATAACGGATGCTCGCAGCAAAGCTGGGCGAGTTAATATGAACTGGTGCCTCCTCTGGGATGTACACTGCCGCGGTGCATTGTGGGAAAAGTAAGTTATATCAGGCGACATTGTACTTGAAGTTTTTGCCAAGACATAATAAAAGAGAAGTTTACCATTGTATAGGTTTTCTGTATTTTTCTATGATTATTTCACACAAAAAATGAATATTCAGCGTCATAAAATTATGTTTATATTTCCTGTGGATAGCATAAAAATAATTATAAAAATTATATGTAGGCCTACTATATGATTTTCAATATTAAACGGGTTATACAAGTTTCGTAACCAGTTCAATATAAGTACGATACAAATGTTCTTATTTTATCTCAATTAACTGAAATAAAAGAAACCTATTTAAACGTATTGCAATGGTTAACTGTTGTTGTGTATTTAAAATTTGATATAAATGCTTAAACTCTATGTTATTGATAATTATACTTAAGAGGACCCAAATACCACGTAACGACTTGAATTTTTTATAAAGTGTACTGTCAGCAGGATCAAGTTTCGGGGTTGTGGAATATATGAAATTCAAATGTCAAGAGAAAATGAAATTATATCCATCTCCGCATTCCTCCGTCAGAGCAGGGCGACGGTTTTATTGTGATTACTGCAATAGGCAATTGAAAAAATGGCAAATCACGATCCCGCATCACATTAATTTACTGAACGCATTACAAATGTTCGAATTTTGTTTACATTTTATTAATTATTTCCAAAGCTTGAACTTTTTTTAGTTCAAGCTTTTGAAATTAATTAATTATATTGCTGTATTTGAATTAAAATTATAGACCCTAATGGTTTTTTTTGTTTTTTTATATATATCGTTTAATAGATAAACAATTATATCAAATATGAAAAACAACCATAAATAGTCATAAATAATTTAATTTAATTTAATTTTGATTCAACTATAAATTGTAGATACTAAATTGTAATTTAGAAAGGTTACGACTACAATTCGTTTAGGAATTAGAAATAGGTAAGAGGGTTAAGACGAATAAAGGGTGAACAGTTACACATATCAAAGATTTATAGTAGCTAGGAGCACACTATAGTAGGATTCCCGAAAATAGTCTGATGAGAGTCTACACATTGTTGCCAAATTCATTCAGAAACACATTTTTATACTGTATTACATATGGTAAACATCACCACAAATGACAACATTGCAGGGCGAGAGGGGGTGAAGGGGTACACAGCTGTTAAAATTTCCATCGGACTATTTTCGTGCATCTTAATATGGTACCACCTGAAAGTATTTATTAAAATCCAGTAAATAAAAGCAATTCTAGAATGGATGAGAAATTAAATTTCCAACGCGTATAGGGTAAGTTTAATGCCATAAACAGTGACATGAAATTCCCCCAATGAGAACATTAATGAGTAAAAATTTAATAAAACTGGATTTTACCCCGAATTATAAAATTATCGATTAACATAATCCATATTTTTTACTATTTACTTATTATAAATAATGTTAATAGAAACTTACTGCTTGAGTTTCACTTAATAATAAGTAACTTAATGTAGGTGCAACATACAACACTTTATTTTAATGAGAATAAAATCATAAACTTAAAACAAAATATTCTTGAACTGTTCTTAAAGTAAGAGGATTCACTTGTTATGGAGACGACTGAGGAGAAAAACAGATTTCGTAAACAACTAATTTAAAAGCTATGCACAATTCTTTCTACCTTAGACTTCATAAATTGCCTTCTGTCAGACTTTTAATGAATTCTTTCTTATTTACTATCCTATTCTATTACATGGTTATATCTGATAACTCATAACATTCCTTGACAAAGAAGCCGTGTAGGTAAAGACTTCTTTAACGTAATCCTAAAAATCTCTTGTATTAATACGTGAGGGATGTTTTTTGTGAACAAAACTCCTCCCTTATTTCTGGACCGATTTTAACGTTTAAGGTGTCAAAAAAATTGTCTCAGTTTGTAGTTTTGCATAAAGGTTTTAGATTTTTGATATTTTAATTCTGAAGCCCACGGGAAGCCCTTAAAGTTCGTTTTTGTCCATAAGATTAACATGGGGAACAATTTGTATTGAATCGCAAAATAAAACAGCTGTTGATTGTAAAATAAACAAACACATGTTATAAAAACTAGCTGAATAGAAGTAATTGGACTATAGTCAGGGGCAATAGAACAGGCGTGTCAAGGTCAAATCTTCCAATAAGCCAGCTGATTTTTTCTCATTTAACTACAT
The DNA here is from genome assembly GCA_030545055.2 of Neoaliturus tenellus. Lineage (NCBI taxonomy): Eukaryota > Metazoa > Arthropoda > Insecta > Hemiptera > Cicadellidae > Neoaliturus > Neoaliturus tenellus. The sequence goes on from CM061536.1 coordinate 28,393,318, forward strand.
GTTAATTAGCTTGACCTTCACCCGCCTGTTCTATTGCCCCCGACTATACTCTGGTACTGAAATATCAAAACAATTTCCTACTTTAATACACGGAGTGTCTATTGTGTGGAACAAATTGTGTGCTTTATCTTTTTGCTCAAAGTGGTAGACTTTATTGCTTGAACATTGTATTTTGGCACAAAAATAAGTTTAGTAACGAAACCCCAGAAAATTCATTTTCATGTACAAAAACAGGTTTGGAAATTGAATTTTTTGAAATTCTTATGGGTTGTTGTATTGGTATTGAAACAACGACGAAAGTTAACAAAAATTAAAATAGAACACTAAATGTTTGCGCATGGGTTTTTAAACTGCTGTGGACTAGGAAAAGGGATAGTGGGTTGTTGGCGTAAATTTAATAACCGGTTTACTGTGATACTATAGCAAATTTAATACAGAATGCTACAAATATTAAAACCTGTTTAAAAAAGACGACATTTAAAAGTTTTTACCTCGCATATAGATACCAAGCTTATTGCAAAAGTGGTTTGTATAAGGAGAAATTTTAACTAAAATATGAATGCTACATCAAACCAAAATCGGCCAACAAAGATGTAGATTTTCTTAATTTGTAATTTGTTTGTTTAAATTCTGTAATGCCATGGAAAGTTAAGTTAAAGAGGTTTTAGTCCGTTATAAATAGTAACGTGGTGGCCCGTGCGCAAATTGCGCATTTTATGATTCTGTATGAGAGAAACTAACCTAAATGTTGGTTATGAAGTGAAAGAGATCTATTTTCGTTACAATATGGCTTAAAAATTTCGTCTGAAAGTAGTCAGATGTTAAGTTACAATTCACATTTATAAACATCGTACAATAAAAGTTGGTCAACATTTTAAAGCACCCTCTAGAAATAAATCAAAGGCGAGGGGGACGAAGCCCGAAACGATATGACCTTTTAAATTACGATTCGCCTATGCGCTATATCCTAAGCTTTAAAATGACACCTCAATCTTTAAAATCGGTTCAGTATGTCGAGAGAAAAAGAGACGCAAAATACGAATCCCTTATAGAAATAAGAAGATAGATAGTGTAATAGCTAATTCACTATGGCGCCTACTAACTCATACATTACTAGAAAAAAGAACAGCAGCAGTGAGAGCTGCATAGCTCATACAGGACCGGGGAGTTATAATTAACAATTGATTTTTTTCTTGATTTTTCTTTACGTTTTTTGTTTGATGAACTATCTAGAGCCAACATCTGTGGATTTATTCTAAATTTTTATAGGAGTTTTCAGGCAGATTCTCTAAGACAAATCGGCATAAGAACCATTACTTAATTCTAGATACTTTGGACCTAAATAACACAACCACCAAATCTCAACACTATCACGTTGGGAAGTTGGAGAATTATTGATGAAGATCGATTGATGAAACACCAATATGGTGTAATCTGCTTTTCACAACAATTTAATTTTCATTCAAAGTAGGTAACTCGGTAAATTACCATGGAGCAAGGTTTGATCACCAGGTACTCTTGACAAATGTAGCACTTTAAAGCAATACTTAAACATGTTGTTTTAAAAACCTGAAGCAAAATTTTGCATATAAAAATACTACATCAAAGATAGCACTAAAACAGTGTTACCTTTAAGTAGCAACATTTAATAAATGGGTTAAGCTCAATTAGAAGTTTTCCAAATCAACTTTAATGGTGAAACTAAAGTTTTGTTAAGAATTCATACATACATAAACATATCTAGTAGTTTCACATTAAACAAAAAATTAAGAGTGTTGCTTAAAAACCTAAAGAAAGTTTATCATATAAATTTCAATAAAAAATAATACATCAAAGGAACCACAAAAACGATGCTACCTTTAACTATGGGTTTAATCCAGTTAGAAGTCTCCAAATTACCTTAATCGTTAAAACTAAGGTTTTGCTAAGAATTTACATATATACACAAATCTATAGTAGTCTGTCCTTAAACCAATAATTAATAGTGTTCCTTGAAAACCTAAAGAATTTTTCCATACACCATTCTATAAAAATAGTAAATCGAAGGTAGCACCAAAACAGTGCTACCTTTAATTATAGCTATATGTACACACATACCATGTCGGACGATAATTGGATCAACCACTTCTGAGATGTACGATATTTAAGTTTTGCCCCTTAATTTTTTTGGATGCACCACGCCACGCAATGGTAAACAATTAATGTTTACTCATACCAGCCTACATACCAAGAAGCTAATCGGTCTAGCCACTCATAAGATATACAATATTTAAATTTTGTCCCTTCGTTTTTTTATGCAACCCGCCACGCAATAGTAAACAATTAATGTTTACTCATACCAACCTACATATCAAGTAAGAAGTTAATCGGTCCAGCTACTCCTTAGATATAAAATATTTAAGTTTTGCCCCTTCATTTTATGCAGGCACCCCGCCACGCAATGGTTAACAATTAATGTTTACTCATACACACCTACATACCAAGTAAGAAGTTAATCGGTCCAGCTACTCCTGAGATATACAATATTTAAATTTTGCCCCTTCATTTTTTGGATGCACCCCGCCATGCAATTGTAAACAATTAATGTTTATTTATACACACCTACATACCAACTAACAAGTTTATCGGTCCAGCCAATCCTGAGATATAAAATATTACAGTTTTACCCCTTCATTTTTTGGATGCACCCTGCCACGCAATGGTAAACAATTAATGTTTACTCATATACACTTACATACCAAGTAAGAATTTAATCAGACCAGCCACTCCTGAGATATACAATATTTAAGTTTTGCCCCTTCATTTTTTTGATGCGACCCGCCACGCAATTATAAACACTAGAGATCGCCCACTGGTCGAAATTCGACCAAAAACTCAGTTCATCTTGAGCCAATTCGATTTCAAATGCTTTATAACTGAAACATCTGTTCTTCCTTCCTGATTTGCTAGCATTTGTTATCACAACAGCTGTCAAATTATTAAATCAGCTACCCTTCTTCCATAAGATTAACATTGAAACTTTGAAAGCCTGTAGGGCATAGCCCTGGGGATCAATTAAAATTAAAATGGGATTCTGCTCATCTACAGGACAATACCTTTCTAACGGTATGCACAGTTTTCTCCTACGATGCACACAAGCTGAGCAAAAAGGAGGAAACGAAACATGCTTGCCTATTAATATATAGATTTAATATTTATTCATACCAACCTACATACCAAGTAAGAAGTTAATCGGTCTTGCCACTCCGGAGATATACAATATTTCGGTTTTGCCCCTTCATTTTTTGGATGCATCCCGCCACGCAATGGTAAACAATTAATGTTTACTCATAGCAACCTATATACCAAGTAAGAAGTTAATCGGTCCAGCCACTCCTGAGATATACAATATTTCAGTTTTTCCCCTTCATTTTTTGGATGCACCCCGCCATGCAATGTCAAAAATTAATGTTTACTCATACCAACCTACATTCCAAGTAAGAAGTTTATCGGTCTAGCCAATCCTGAGATATACAGTATTTAAGTTTTGCCCCTTCATTTTTTGGATGCACTTCGCCACGCAATGGTAAACATTAAATGTTTACTCATACCAACCTACATACCAAGTAAGAAGTTAATTGGTCCAGCCAATCCTGAGATATACAATATTTAAGTTTTGCCCCGTTTATTTTTTGGATGCACCCCGCCACGCAATGGTAAACATTTAATGTTTACCCATACCTACCTATATACGAAGTAAGAAGTTAATCGGTCCAGCCACTCCTGAGATATACAATATTTAGGTTTTGCCCCTTCATTTTTTGGATGCACCCCGCCACGCAATGGTAAACATTAAATGTTTACTCATACCAACCTACATACCAAGTAAGAAGTTAATCGGTCCAGCCAATCCTGAGATATACAGTATTTAAGTTTTGCGCCTTCATTTTTTGAATGTACCCCGCCACGCAATGGTTAACATTTAATGTTTACTTATACCAACCTACATATCAAGTAAGAAGTTAATCGGTCCACCCAATCCTGAGATATACAATATTTAAGTTTTTGCCCCTTCATTTTTTGGATGCACTTTGCCACGCAATGGTAAACATTTAATGTTTACTCATACCAACCTAAATACCAAGTAAGAAGTTAATCCATAATGCCATTTAAAAGATATAAAATAAAACTGTTTTGCGCCTTCATTTTTTGGATACCTCGTGGCATGCATTTGTAGACACCAAATAAGTGTACACACATACTAATAATTTCAAATGCCTAGTGACTCAGAGGTAAAGCTCTACGCTAGCAAAGGACAATAATAATGTTAATTTTAGGATTTTTTTATTTTTGACTGTTTGACCTTAGATCTGGAAAGTTATTTTTAGCATTTTACTACATGTTAACATTACACGTATACACATACCAAGTTTGAAGTAAATACATATTGCCATTCAAAAGATATAAAATAAAACTTTTTTGCGCCTTCATTTTTTTGATACCTTTTGCCATGCATTTGTAGACAGCAAGTAAGTGTACACACATACCAACTATGAAGTTAATACATAGAGCCGTTCCTAAGATATGGAATATCAAAGTTTTGCCCCTTCATTGCCCCTTCATTTTTTAGATGCAATCAGCAACATTTTGGTTAATTTTTAATTATGGGTACCCACCCCCTGGGGGGACCTCTATTATGTAGTAGGTAGTTTTTTTGGGTCCCCGGACCTCTAGGACGCACCGTTTTCAAGATATTAGCGATTTTATGTTTTTTAAGCTGAAGTTTGCATGTTATTCACTTTATTTAGTATTGTATGCGTCGTATATAGTATGATAACGTTGTTGGTTGCTTAACAGCTTCTAGCCATTGATTTTATGTACTGTATAGCCAACATTTTTGGGTTTTATTCACTTTTTATAGTATAGCCTTGGACACATTTCATATAGTATAACTAGATTAGAAATATTTAACATTATAGTCATTGATGTATATTATATAGTAAAGTAGCATTTTCATTTTATACAGTGTAACCTTTGATTATATACATTTTACATTATAGCCATTGATGCAGAGAACTAGTCACAGGTACATTTCATATAGTATAAGCGTTGATCATGTTTATTTAACATTATATTCATTGATATTTTGTATAGTATAGCGGCGAATGCATTTCATATAGTATAAGCATTGATCGCGTATATTTAACGTAAAGTCATCAATGCATAATATATAGTATAGCCTTGGGCACATTTCATATAGTATAACTAGATTTAACATTATAGTCATTGGTGTATATTAAATAATATAGTAGAGTTTTCATTTTATATAGTGTAACCGTTCATTATGTACATTTGACGTTATAGCCATTGACGCTGAGAACTAGCCACAGGTACATTTCATATACTATAACTGTTGATTAGTGAATGACATAAGTTGGTTGATTTTATATACTGTATTGCAGCCATCTTTGGGTTTTATTCACTTTTTATAGTATAGCCCCCAGCATTTCATATGTTCTTGTTCAGGGCGATCCAGGTGATCTTGTTTTATAGTGAATGACGTAAGTTGGTTGATTTTATATACTGTATTGCCAACAGTTTTGGGTTTTATCCACTTTTTATAGTATATACCCCAGCATTTCATATGTTCTTGTTTTATAGTGAATGACATAAGTTGGTAAGACTGCGAGGAAATTTGGGAAATTGCAGGGTATTTTGGGGAATTCCAGGGTAATTTGTGGGGATATTTTGAGATAAACTGGGTGCAGCCATAACACGTGCTGCTATCTGTTGGAGAAATAGTGAACTAGCTGCAGCCCTAGTACATGCTGAACTCTGATGGAGGAATTTGAAACTTGCCGCAGTCGTAGTACGTGCTGCTCTCTGGTGGACAAGAAGCGAACCACAGGCACAATATTATCAGACACATTTACACTACCTTTCACCAAGTACCTCGGTAGCTAAATGGTAGAGCGCTGGCCTCACACGCCAGCGGGCCGGGTTCGAATCCTACCCTCGCCTATGATAAATTTTACTCTTAAATTCTAACCCCTCCAACCTTCCCCGTCACCTTACCCTCGCCAGCTGCACCTGGTTAATTTATGAGCCAATTAGCGAGGGCCTGTGCTCTCGCCATCTCCACCCCCATTGATTATTTCACCATCTGCCCAGCCGGAAGCTATATGGCATGGCATATGGCGACAGCATCTCATATACCCTCTGCCCCACCGGAAGCTGTATGACATGGCAGCTGGCGCCAGCTGCCCGGTCAACTGCTCGCGAGCAGCTGACCGGGCATCTGACGCCACTTCCGGTCTAGAAGTGGCTTTTCCCCACTACTCATGACAACCTTACCTCGATCAAATTTCTGAAATTATGCCCACTCTGCCAAGGATGAGATCTTGATCAGGCGTACAAAGCGGAAGAAAAGTTTTTAAAAGTCATTTTTGTTCCTTTTTATTGTATTACTTGTATAAATAATTTAAAATAATAGATTTTAAGATTAAAATCTTATGACTGTTTTAAAATTAATAGTTGAATTTGATTAATTTACTGTATTGCAGTAACTAAAGAAAATATTCAACATTTTCATTACGTCTTCTTGTCCTGATTTTCTTATAGGGCGGACTGATGAATTCAAGATCGATATAGGCGCCAGATGCTATGTTGGGTAGAGACGAAATGGTAATACAACTGGTGGCTGTACTGTATGGATAATCTAACAATCTTGATGTTAAACATTAGACTGACGATTCAGAATGTCAGTGGCCTCTTAGTGCCCGAGCAGACATAAATATAATAGTAAAATTACTTGTTCAATTTTTATTTACAATAGTTTTTATGTACAAAATCTATTTATACTCTATATGATTTGTAGTATATGGGTTTGTGCAACAAATGAAACTCTGGGCCTTTAAATGTATAAGTAAAGATTACAAGTACGTGCCTAATATTGTACGACACATAAGGGGAAATGGGTTTGGGTGTAGTAAGAACATTATTAACTGTGGCATTATTTAATACTTAAATGTATCAGCATACAAAATCAAACTATTATGAGTGGTAGATTTATAAATTAATAGATAAAGTAAGTACTTTTACAGTGGTAAATTTTTCAGTTTTATCTATTACTATTTCGAATCAGAAGTTACCGCCTCAAATAAATTCTAATATCTTTCATATATTATACAGTATAATATTACAATAATACATCTTGTAAATCAGAAATCAAGAACGAGTTCTAAAAATGAAAACGAAGCAGATGGCAAAAAGCCATTTTGCCGAATCTGCTTTCAACGAAATTACCTTCTGGCAATAACGTACCCAAATTTTATTCCGTATTCAATCCCATCTGTTCGATTAGAGGATCTGGAACCCGCAAAATATTTTACAGTCTGCATACTTTTTAAAAACCGCAATTTAATACTTGGAAAACTTATTATTTTTACTGTATTTCATATTTCTTGAGTTAGTACTTGAGTTTATTCAACTGTAGATGTACATCTACCCTACATTTTGTTCTGTTTTAACTCGTTACTTTAAATAATATAATTTTTATCTAACACGTTTCACTTTGTTATTTATAACGAATGTGATCGAGCTAGGCATTTCAGTAATATCTTGTAACTTGTAATCATATTTGGAAATTTTACTAAAAACTAGCTTACTCGGCAACTTTAGGAATCTTTTTCCCTTCAGGTGAGCTCGTTCACTACGCTTACTTGCCATAACTCTATAATTTTTCATAGTTTTTATTACCAATATTCCATTAATACTTTAAATAAAAACAGCTGTTCAAAAAACTAATATTTCTAAAGTGAAGTCATATGTTAAAAAAAAAATTTGCTTCCATAAGAATAACAATATGGTAACTTTGAACACGGAGCCTGTTTAATTTTTATAATTTTTTCTTTCATAAGAACCTTTTCTGACAACACAAAAAAGGATTAGGGAAACCAGTCCAGCAGTTCACGCGTGATGCAGTAATCAAGGAAAATATTGATTCATTTATATACATATAATATATGTATAATGTATATAATATAATATATATATATATATATATTCAAATGTAGTCGGTTTGAAACAAAACTTAACACACAATATGTGTGAATAAATTTGTTTCGTTTCGGGCTTCACCTCCTTAGCCTTTGATTTATTTCTGAAGGGCGCTGTTAAATGGTGACCAACTTTCATTATAAGATTTTTAAATGTGAATTGAAACTAACAGTTGATTGCCTTCCGATAAATTTTAAAGTCAGATTTTAAACGGTGGATTTTTGTATTCATTTTACTTTGTGCAGTCAAAAAATTACTTTGCGCAATGCTGATTTACTTTGCGCACTCCAGTGTTTCAAGTTCTGAAACAGCGTGCATTAATCAGCAAGGTAAAGTTGTTTAAGGAGGAATTAAATTGGCAACAATGGATATAAACATCTGGCCCATTGTCCTTGTTGTCGTTTTCGATCAGGAATAGACATAAACATAACCTGTGAGAAAGGCTGTAGGACAGTGCGCCAACTTCTATAAAAACTTTGACGAGGGTAAGTTTATGGACCCTCGTGGTGCGGACACTGCGCCAGCTTTCGAGAGAGGTCGGAGAGTCGAAGGGGAAGGAGGGGCGGCAGAACGCTACCCCCCAGCCAAATTCTGGTTCCAAGAATTTTCGACGCTTCGTTGCTCAGTCGAGCACAATAGCTGTATTTGGGATTCCACGTTGCCGCTTGGAGCTTGGTTTTCAATTACTAGTCTAGGCCTATTAAAAGTTCAATGGTGGATTAAAAAACTTTGAAATGAAAATAAAATAACACATAACTAACCTTTTGTATATGAACAATTGTTTCATGTTCAAAATTTTTATTATGTTTTTGGCAACGCACTAAATCACCCACCGTACCGTAAAATATGCAACTAGATTGGGTCGTGGCCTCTCTGAGAGATTTATGTATTTATAGGCAAGCACGTTTCTTTTCCTCTTTTTTCTCAGCTTGTGAGCATCTAACCTAACCTAACCTAACCGCATAAAAGCTGAAAAGGAAGTGATCCATATCCTTGCAAATCTCTAATATTCACAAAACCTTAGCCCCGGGTTCCGTGACTCATATCCGTGTCAACTTCCCCTATATTTTTTAGTCACGGGCACGGGGTACTTCTGAGAAGCCTGTACGCCACTTCATCCGATTTTTAAGGTGTTGTGAAAACCGTACACTTCATCCGAGGGTTAGGCCGAGCAAAAAAGGGTCATTAGTCCCCTCCAAACAGAGCTGCCAAAATAGTACACTTCATCCGACGGCCGGCGGTCGGTCGGCAGTTAACGGCCGCGGTAGAAAAATCCACTCTATCTTAGACGGGTGTGTCGCACTGGGTTTATTAAATAAATATTACATTGGGAACTGTAATAAATTAATGAAAATTACATTATTAATGTTTTCCAGTAATCAAATCGAAATGGGTGTTGTAAGGAAATATCAAAGAAACCCTACCTAGTGAATGTACAACCAAATTTTACCAAGTTATGTCAACAAATAAGCAAGAGACAGGGTTCTGTTGATTTCCCGTAAGATTAACAGAGGAAACCTATTTTTGGCTTTTCTTCATAGAATGTTAAGCCAAGGTAAAATTTCAAAATGCTAAATTGTTTGGTATTCAAGGTTTTAAAACGGGTTTAGTTGAATTGTTGAAGTTTGAAAATTGAGGTCAAAAATGCCTAAACCTATTTTTGACCACGTTGAAACCCTAAAACCCCGTTCCCACATCCTGATCATGCTGGTACGCGAACACATTAAATTAAACCTGGTCTTACACCTTCATACTAAATTTCGCCAAAATCGGTTTCCCCTTCAAATGTTATCAGTACGACGGACACATAAAAATGAACTAATGGTGTTTGTGGCCTCTGGGGACCTCAACATGAAAAAGTAACATGGTCCCGGGCTTAGGTCTTACCAATGCTGTAATAGCGTATTCCCTATTAGAAAATTCTCAAAAAATAAAAGTAAGGTAAAAAATTATTGTATTTCATAATTTAGTACAATATTCATCATCGCTATTATCGAAAATTCCTTAGTTAAACAGGGTTTGAGAAGCAACACATCCCATTCAGCCAAGGCAAGTATATAACCCCCCACCCCTTCCTTCCAGAAGCATGGACATTTTAAATTATATTTGAATGCAGGTACAGGATAACACCCAATTTAAATTAATGTAATACAGTTCCCATTGTAGATGGTTATTTAATAAAGCCAGTGCGACACACCCCTCTAAGCTAAGGTGGAATACTCTACCGCGGTGGTGTACTAGGGCGGTTAACCGCCGACCGCCGGCCGTCGGATGAAGTGTACTATTTTGGCATTGAAAAATTAATTGAGTTTTAACTAAATTTAGGAAATGCATGACATAATCTATCATAAATACAGTATTATATATATAAGTATTATATAATAAATTAGCGGTATTGGTTTCAGAAATCTGTATAGTAATTGTAAAAGATTTTATTGTGTGTTCTTAAAACTGCTTTTAAAGCTTTACATGAAAGAGTGGAGTTAAACTAAAAAAATTCTTGGTCAAATATAATAGGTAGGACTATTGGAATAGGTCATTAAGTCTCCATCCTTAACAATTTCATCATGTAGAAACTTGCTAGGTGGTTATTTTTTTGTACCATATTTCTATGTATCAATGGAGAAAAAAACTAGATGTAAAAACCACGAAAATATGCATAAAAGCAGGTTTTCTTTTGCAAAATTGGCACAGGGCAAATAACCAGACATAAACCTAGATGGAAATGTCAACGGTTGGGTCATACATGCAAACCTGTTAACTGTAACCCTATAATAAAAGTGAATCAACAGTTTGTTAAGCCGAGCAATTCCCGGTTGGCTGAATATTACATGCTGTAGAATAACACGGACTAATGAATCTACACCAGAGTCATTACTGGGAAAATCTACTGTAATGTAATAGACAAGGGCTGTTTCATTAGCATGTAAACCGATGTAAAAAATAGCACCAAAACCTTCATCACTATCATGAAAACAAAAAAAGCTGACGCATGTTACTCTTATGGACATCAGATGGATTACGTCATCAGCTTGAATCAAAACAACACCTCGTAGATTAATGAGTACGTTCACATTGGCGATTATTGTCGCAAGTGGCGTGCCACTTGTAGCCAGGTGGCGTTTTTGACATGCAGCACAACTGGTGTTAATTTAAATAATCAAGTTGTTTTCAAATATATTCATTAGATTGCGTTATAGTCAGTTAAATGTTTCTTGTATCACCTGTTTTTGAAGACAGTATCATTAATGGTTAATTCATAAGCCTTTAAATGAAGATTGCCAAAATTATAAGTAGTCGAGTAATGCTGATGATTTTATGAACTAAAAATATTATTATACATGTATATAATAGTAAAATGATAATTTTGGCATAAAATTGAAAATCAGTGGTTGGCATTTCACAAAAAAAAGAGCAATATTACGAATATTACATACAAATATGAGTTTTAATATTATCATAAATAAAGCATATATTTGTTAATTAATTTGGCGTTTGTAATAATTATGATTTAATGGAATAGGCAAAGGCAGAGTTCCCCATTCCTACTGTTATGTGACCGATAGTAAATTTTGAAAAAAAAGACAGCGATGAATGTCTTTCAACTTGATCGATTTGCAAGATGGTCTTCTTGAGGAGCTCGAAGGACGTCTGCTCAGCTTCACCCTAAACAAACTTGGCACCCTTCTTCCAGAGAGCGTTGAGAGGGGGCCGCCAACTCAGCGATGTTGGGGATGAAGTGCCGGTAAAAACCTACCATGCCTACAAACGTCAAACTTTGCGCGAAACTTTGCATCTTTAGGAGGAGGAAACTCCATGATGGCCTGGGTCCTAGCTGGATCAATGCAAACGCCCTTGGAAGACACCAGATGACCCAAAAAACGAAATCTCAGCTTGGGCAAAGCTGACTTTGTCCGGGTTGACAATAAGGCCTGCCCTAAGCAATCCGTCCATGTCGTCCTCAAGATGAATTAGGTGGTCATCGAAACTCTCACTGTACACCAGAAGGTCGTCCAGGTAGTTGAAAAAAAAAATTGAATTTGACATCTTGAAAAATTTAATCCAGAAGTCGGGTGAGAGTCTGAGCCCCCACAGCTAGGTCCATTCGAACTCTAATGAACTGATAAAGATTCCACGAAACACAGAAAGCAGTTGTCTAGACTCAGCCTTCAATATGGGATCTGATTATAAGCCTGGTTGAGATCGGAAACGGAGAAATATTTGGCCTTACCGAACCAACGGAAAGAGAGGAGTGCAAATCAGGAAGAGGTACAGAGTCAAATTCAATTTTTGAGTTCAAATTTCTGTAGTCAAGAGTAGTGCAAAATTGGGGATGCTGGGCCAGTTCAAGGTCACCTGAGGGATGACGTCATCGAGGTCAATGACCTCACCGATGACGTCGTCGATGACGCAATCGATGACGTCATCACCAATGACGTCACTTCCATGACGTCACACCCATGACATGAGTTATAAGTAGGTGTCCGGCAATTATGTTTGCTGAAATTCGCACTGCAATATGACGTCATCGACGCCACTAAGGTCAAGGTCACTCCGAAACTTAAAATTTTTTGGCACTTTTGCCGTTTCTCGCACTACGCTCCGAGTTTCAGTCACAGTCCCCTTGACCTTGACGACTCGGAGCGAATTTGCGACGAGAAACGACAAGTGCCAAGTCAAACTCGAGTTTGCGACATGACCTCGCCTATATGGCCAATCGGTAATCCCTCAGGTGACCTTGAACCAGCACAACACCCCCAATTTCATATTACTGCGACCTTGAAAACTTAACAACAGAGCGCCGACACCGACGCGCACCCCACGACAGTCACCGAGCGACTGACCTCCAGGCTCCGCGTACTCTAGGTATATGGGGGAAGTGGAGGGGGAAAGTTCAAGGCCATCCAAACGGAGTTTTAAAAAAGTTAAAGAGTAGAAAGACTAATCTTGTGCTTCCTGGGCGACTTCATCAATTTCTAACGGATCTGTAAACCAATCCGATCTGTAGCGGCAGGAGTCCAGAAAATGTGTGCACCATCCGTCGGGTTGTCCGTAGCACTTCCGACAACTGGTGAGATAAGAGAAGTGAAACTTAACACAACGCTGCGGACAACAAGTGTAAAAGTACTTGGACTTGTAGACCTTAAAAGTCTGTAGCTCCGGTGGTGGCTGCTGTTGTTTCTTGCATCTACACCTGCAACATCCGAAGGATTCACATTGCCGGCAGGCCAACCCATCCACTTGCCATCTTGGTAAGAGGAAACACTTTGTATCGTAGTGAAAGATACATAATTAACATAACGGCAGACAATCTCGAAATGTTAGTCCAATCGTTTTTATATAAATCACTACATTATAGCTTATTGTCATATAATTATTAAACACTATCAATCGTCTATTTTGTTTGATTTATAAAAATATTTTTTATTATATAAAAAATTATATAAAGCCATTTTAATGTTTTGTAGGTCTTTGGATATTTCATAATTTACAATGTAAAATCATTTATGATTTTTACTAAAACATATGAACGATAACAACGCGACAGTGATAAGTAAAGCAACTAAATTATCTACACAACCGAACATAGAATCTTGTTTCAATAATCCAAAATGCAGCTGGTGGCGTAAACAACGACAGCGACAATTGTAGCTGCCGCAAAAGTCGCCAGTGTGAAAGCAGCCTAATGTAAAACTTATTGGCCTTAGCAAAAGCGTTCAATAGCCTATGCCTAGCCATTTCACATTTCCTATTGAAAATGTACTACTTATTGTATAGTAAATATGTCAAAACCAATTAATATTGGATGAATAATAACTTGATTTGGAGTATTAGTATTGAAATACTCCCTAGAACCCTAACCGGGGAAACAGTTGGAAAAAGCGTAATCTTCTAAGATTCAAGTGTAGTTGTGAAACCTAACTGTTTTCAAGAAATTTGAAATTATAAAAATAATACATTTTATATCAATTTAAAAAAATTGTGTTCAATGAAGATTATAATAAATTAACAAGTAAAAGTAGGAAAATAACCCTCAAACTTTTACCGGGTTTTCGCAAAAACTCTTGCCACCAAGTATAAATTCGCGCTTATTTAAGAAATGCTTCCCGAGATTTTAGCAAGTGGCTAAATTTATGTTACACTCAATTTAACCTGTCTCACATTTCATATAGTGCTCCCCCCCGTGCGGAAACACTCCAAGTGTATTTCGGTGGCAGTGGCAGCGTCGGAAGTGAGCAGATCTAATACCGGAAGCTGTAATGGCGTCATCTTGGGCGTGCCACAGCCTCTTCCATATCGCCGCTCTCTGATTCTTCCGATTGTTTTAATAGGCAATTGTTTGGCTTTCATGTCACTCCATCTACAAATACTTATTTGTATTTAAATAATAGAGCTATGAGACCAGAGAATTAAATAGTCTAAGATTGAAATAGTTTTTATTGATTAGGCTAACACGTGGATAATTTATTTGTAGTTTATTGAAACCTAAGACTTATCCCCATCGTAAACCTAACCATATTAATATTCCCACTCGAATAAAACGATGAATTCATATACATATATTACAAACAATCATCCTCATTAAATTAAATATAGTCTACTGTATTAAAACTCTTAGTAAATTTTAGAATATTAAAATATTTAACTGCATGCAGAACTATCGAGAAACAAAATTGAGTGGAAGTTTTTCATACCGTGCCTTAATGAAAATGAAAACTTAGTTACTAACTTAACCTAGTTACATATATTTTACTCTATTTCTTTAACTATTATTCATAATAAAGCTAAAAAACCTATGTAATCTTATAAACTTAGTTTTATAAACATGCATTTTCTTGGCATTCTAAGTAAGTGGTCGAAAGTACTCATTCATTCGCTAACATATTCTCATAGAGGTTTATCAATTTGTGTCTACATAAATAAATATGATCGTCTAATCTTCGTATCTAAAGGGGAAGTCTGTTATAACGCATTCCACATCAGTCAGAAGTTAAATATATCCTCGTATCGTTGAGTTTGGTCTACATAAAATAAAATGACTCAGAAGAGACGGAAAAGTTTTACCATCCCGCTCAGAAAATTTTCTGATATTTGCAGATTACTTCGCGCTTTTCGCAGTAAATTTAACTAAGATTTTTTAGTTTAACTTTTCAGTCAAAAATTAAACAGCACTTACATTAGGCCTAATTTACAAAAAAATCTTACGATGTAGACGCTAGGCATTTTGTTAAGTAAGTTATTTTGACTTCTTAAATGAAATGTTTAGGATACCTATAATTACTTTAGAAAAATAAGTAACTATTTAAGTCGTTTATTTAATAAGCTGCGATGAAGAAATTTTATGACATGAACAAAATAGTCACTTGAATAATTTTTACAATTTTACTTCTTTAGATTCTTTTTTCTTAATCATACGGCGATTTATTAATAGTTCCATTTTAAGCTAGGCAGCTGACACTCTATCCTAACTCTCCCAAATTAACAAAGCCTCTTCGGTTTTATAAACTATTTTTAAGTATAGGCCTACTTGGTTTGTTAATTTGATATTCATTTTCACCTCGCAAAAGAAAATGTAATCTTTGCGCAAGCCGATCTTATTTCAATGAAAATCAATACACGCACAACAACGAAATCAGAAAAAAAAACAACTAAAACAGTATTCATATAAGAATAACAAATAAGAAGAGTATTCAAGTTCAAGTAGAGTACCAAGTAAAAGGTTGTAAGTAGTTTTTACATTTTCTTTGGATTATTCAAATTTATTAATGTCTTAAAAGTAAATTAGTCCTAAAACGAAAAAATGTCTTAGATTGTCTACTCGATTTGATTAACCTCCAAAATCAACAAGACCTTTTTTAATTTGGCATCTGCAGACAGTTTAACAACAGTCATTTACCTTTCATTTCCAAGATGGCGCCGGCAGTAATGCAACTCCGTGTACGGGCATCAGACATTAGCCATGGGTCCCGAAATAGCCGCGTCCACCCGTCTATTTTGGCACCGCGCACGTGCACTAAGCTCCGGGCACCGCGCCAGCCGCGCACTGAGGCGCCGCGGCACGGTACTGTGGAGATTATCGGGTTGTACGATAATTTGACCCATGACACCATAATTGTTCAGTGTTCCCGTGCCAGCCGCACCCTGAGGCGCCGCGGCACGGTACTGTGGAGATTATCGGGTTGTACAATAATTTGACCCGTGACACCATAGTTGTTCAGTGTTCCCGCGCCAGCCACTCTGCTGACAATTTGTTGTCATTATCGTGCAGTACGATGTTTTGATTTCTTCCTTGCTCTCACTTTCATAACAAATGTTATGCCAAAGTTATCGTGTGTTGCTGTAATTTAACTCGTTGTTCCAATTCTTACTTTCCTAGTCCTGTGACCATTACATTAAAATTTTATGTAACGCCATCGGCATTATAATTTCATACTACATGACTCGTCGAGCCACAATAGAACTAAGAAAATACCATGCGGTGGATGATTCACGAGTACTATAATTTGAAGCGGGGTACCATAATTGGTTTATTTGTTCACTTGAACAAGATGTGGGCAATACAGTAATTAAACAGTTGTTTGTAAAATTTTATGTTGAATCTTATATCAATGGCAAGTATGGGCAGGGGAAATAAATTAGGCCTTGTCTTAGCCAATAAAAAATTCACTGCGTTCACCGCTTCTCCATCGCCTTTTATGATG
The DNA here is from genome assembly GCA_030545055.2 of Neoaliturus tenellus. Taxonomy (NCBI): domain Eukaryota; kingdom Metazoa; phylum Arthropoda; class Insecta; order Hemiptera; family Cicadellidae; genus Neoaliturus; species Neoaliturus tenellus. The sequence continues at coordinate 28,410,057 of CM061536.1, forward strand.
CTTTCGTTTCAGTTGGATATATGGAACTATTTGTGTGGGTTACACAACAAATTTAAATGGCATTCCTGAATCGGTGATATGTCAATACCGGATAAATTTTTTTATTCCTTTGACCTTTATGGACTATTTGACATAGTTAATAAAAAATTAATCTGCAAGCAGTAATACTAAATTTGACATAAAAGAGAAAACAGAATTTGGTAAAACAAATTCATATGGAAACCTACAAAATTGTTGTTTATATTAACCCAAGTGACGGGAACTCTACAATGAAAAATACCGAGAGTTTTTCTTCAACAATAACTTTGTTATTTATAATAGTGTGAGATGTGTTTTTTAATTATAATTACCACTTGAAAGAGAGAAAAAAAATTATATAGAAGCTATTCTTATTTTGTGTGTGTATATTTCACAGTGGGTAATCATTATTATGTTTATTTTTATTATTTTTTATTTGCTGCATCTGGGAGCTGACAATTTCTTTTTATTGTGTGTATGAAGGAACCTCTAAACAGGCTAAGCCTTAGAGGCCCTAAATTTTCTCAAACTATATCTTTTTTACTTTCACTGAGATATTATTTTGTGTTTTAAAACTTTTATTTATGTGCTGAGAAAAGTTAATTTTTTTACAAACAATTGATAGTCAGACTGGCATACATTTATATTGTAAATTTCTAAATGTAATGTAAACATGTTGAACTTTCTTTGTACTGTACTGTATTATGTTTGAGAAAATAAAGATTATTATTATTATTATTATTATTTACAAAACACACAGAGTAATTCTGGTAGTATTATGATACCCGCGGCCAAAGCAAGAGGGTTCATTTTCACTGGTTGGGTGTGTTTTCTTCAGTTGTAGCCGGTGTCTCCCATTACCACTCGGATGGTATTCCGGGGAAGGTTATTCAGCTCTTGGCAGCGATGAACATCCAGCTGAAGAAGGAGGAGTTCACCGCGCATCGCCTACCAGCGAAAAACCAGACTCCAGCCATCATTGTCCAGTGCTGCACGAGAGCTACGAGAGATGATATAGTACGTACGTAAGGCTAGGAAGTTTAAACCTAAGTTATCATTAATCTCTAAGAAGGAACCAGACAGAGCAATATATTTCAATGGCAACCTCACTCCTTACTTTGCTAATTTAATGATCAAAGCAAAAGAAATCAAACGAGATAAGGGGTTTAAATTCCTTTGGTTGAATGGGAATAGAATAATGTTAAAAAAGGATGAGTCGTCAAAAGCAATCCAGGTAGTAAAAGAAGGAGACTTTAAAAAGTAAAGATTAAGGGGGATCTTACAAATCAATCAAATTTTCACATTTTTTCATAGTTTGAATAAGTTTAGATAAGTTTTTTTTTCTTTTTTTCTTTCTCAATTAAAACATTTTTCAACCAGAACAGGAACTTAATAATGGTGGGCAATGTTTAGGATTTGAAAACTGGGATGAAACAGTCAATTTCCTAAAAAGAAATAGGCCTAATGGGGATTTATCAATTTTAGGTGCAAATATAAGAAGCATAAGAAAATACTGGGATGTTATATTGGCCGAATGTCAAAGGGCATTAGGCTACATTGATTTAATAATCCTCAATGAAATAAAAGTAAATGCTGATGAAGTGAAAGTCTATGGAATAGCTGGTTTTAATAGTATTTCAAAATGTAGACAATCTGGGGATGTTGGAGGTATTATGTGTTTATATAGAGATAAGATAAGGGTGGAAGAAATACAAGTGAACTTCAATTCAGCAGAATTGCTGTTATTGAAACTTCAAGTGAAAAATAAATCCATTATTTTAGCGGCTTTTTATAGGCCACCAAATATGAATGTAAATGACTTTATTTCTGAGGTAGATGATCTTTTGTCACTAGATATAATAAAAAATGAAAAAAATTTTGTAATGATAGGGGATATTAATTTGTGTTATATTACACCAATGTACGGATCAGATAAATATTTAGATATGCTATATTCTAATGGAGTTTTAAATACTATAGATAAGCAAACCAGGGTAGAATATTACAATAATAATTTGGTATCTACATGTTTAGATCATGTTAATGTAAAGTTCCACAATCAAGTAGAACTACATAGGTCTTTTGTAATAGAAGAAAAAATTGCAGATCACTACTGGATAGGAATGATGTTGAAGTTTGAAAAAGGTGAAAATATTAATGTGGGTTCAAAAGAAATCATTAGCAATAGATTGGTTAATGAAGCTTTGATTAAGGAAAATTGTTGGGCAATGTTGGATTTAAGAGAACCAAATGAAATCTATGATGAACTGGTAAATAGGTTTTCAAGAATTTACAGTCAATGTAAAATAAAAGTAAAAACTAGTTCAAAACAGATTAAAAATCCATGGTTTAACGACGGCATACAAAAGTTGATTGATAGAAAAAATAGTCTATGGGGTTTGCTTAAAAGGGATAAATATAACCTAGTCTTAAGAAATGAGTTTAAGAGAGCAAGAAATTACTTGTTGCATAAAATAAGAATAGAAAAAAGAAACTATTATTATAGAGAATTTTCATGTAATTTTAGAGACAGTAAAAAAACATGGGATACAGTAAACCAGTTTCTCAATAATAGATAAAAACCAACTATCTTACAGACTGTAAAGGATAATTTTAAAGTTCAGCATGATGATGAGATAGTGAGTATTGCAGGTCAGTTTGAAAATAGTTTTAAAAATTCAATAGATTGTATAAAAGCAGAATTACATGGTGTAAATTTTGATTTAAGTAATAGTTTTAATGATGGAATGTACAGTGTTGGGGAGAGGTTAAGTATGAACTTCAAGACTAACAAAGATTTTATTTAGGCCTACTACTTAGCTGTGAGCAAACTAAATAGTCACTCTTCTGCTGGCCCTGACAACATTAGGCCACAGGACATTAAAAACTGAGTTTAGACTTAAGCTAGTAATCATGCACTTGTTAAGGCGTATTTTTGAAACTGGAGTAATGCCCAGCCAAATGAAGGTCACTTACCTTAGGCCTATTTTTAAAAAAGGATGTAAACAGGATTGTGGTTGCTACAGGCCAGTGGGTTCAGTCTCAGCAATTACAAAAATTCTAGAGCATTATGTTTGCCTACAGTTACAATGTTATCTATTTGATAATAATATTATAAGTAAAGCACAGTTTGGATTTGTCCCAAATACTTCAACTGTTGACCTTTTAGAAATATTGGTAAATGATGTAAACCAAGCACTGAATGAGAATAAGTTTGTGATTGCTGTGGCAACTGATCTCACCAAGGCTTTTGATTTGGTGGAATATGATATAATGATTAATAAACTGTGTAAAATTGGCATTGGTGGGAAGTTGTTAGATTTTTTTAAGAGCTATTTTAGTGATAGGAAGATGCATGTAATATTAGGTGATGTTATTAGTGAGGGGTTTGCACAAAACTGTGGCTTGGTCCAGGGAAGTGTTCTCTCTCCTACTCTGTTCAACATATATGTAAATAATTTGGCTAGTTTACAATTTAAAAGTAAATTGTTACAATATGCAGATGACAACATCCTATATGTAGTCCATAAGAATTTGAAAATAGGCTTAAGTCAAATGCAGAATGATTTAAATTTGGTTAGTAAATATTTTTTCAATAACTCAATTAAGTTGAACTCAGATAAAACTAAAGTAATTATTTTTAAATCCTAGAATTAATAATGAAAGAGGATTTAACTTAAGCCTATTCTGTCACACACAAAAATGTCTCTCTCAAGTCATACCATCAGGTAACTCTTGTAGATGTCAATCAATGGAAATGAGTGATACTATTAAGCATTTAGGAATTAATTTGGACCCAGACATGAACACACACATAACATCAATCTCAAATACTCTTAGAATTGTTCTTTACAAATGTTGTTATAGGCTAACAAATTTTTTCCCAATTAATGTAAAAAGAATATTGTATTTTTCTCTAGTCCAAAGCATTGTTTATTATGGAATAACAGTTTATTATTTAGCCCCTGAATATGTTAAAAATCGCCTTGTAAGTATCTTAAACAGAATTTTTAAAGTTTTATTTAACAACACACCCAGAGAACTGTTAGGAATTATGAGTTTTGATTCATTAGCTAAGTTTACAGACTTGTCTAGGAATTACTTCAAAGAAGAGTTTAGAAGGTTAAATGAAGTTGGTTATAACTTTAGGCAACGAAATTATACAGTTGTTAGACATAATAATTTTTATGGAAAGAATGTAAAGGAATTTAGGATACCCCATTTGTTAAACACAATCCCAGAAGATTTGAAGGCATTAGAAAACAACAATCAGATTAAAATTAAGTTAAAATCATATTTTATAAACAACACACAGTGACAATATTGTAAAGAAATTAGTAAAAATAACACAAAAACACTGTGACCTACCTTGTTTGGTTAATGTGTTAGTGTAAGACATGATATTAGTAAACATTTTTGTACAAAAATATGACACTGGACACACACACACACACAACATAAGGAATAAGGAAATAACTTTAATTAAATAAAAGAATTATTGTTGTAGAAATGTAAATTGAGATTTATTATATGCCAAAACAATGAACAAATACATTCATATTCATGTTCAGGAAGGTTATGCTGTAGTGCAGTGCGAATGGGAGAGGGAATGAAAAAGGGAAAGTTGCTTTAAGCTCCACGTTCATAGAGTACGTAAACTGGTTTAAATGAAATGAATGTACATATATATATATACGACTGTATGATAATGTCAGGTGGAAGAAAAATAATTACTATTGTGTCCATCGCTCATAATCTGTTAATGATTCTATGATTATATACAAATATTAAAATAATGTGCATGCCCCACCCAAAAAAAAAAAAAAAAAAAAAAAAAAAACATAAATTTATGATCAAGACAATATTGCATTTGTAGAAAACATGTTACGTTTAATGTTAAATTCAATTGTAAAATTGACATGTAAACTTAATTTAGATTGTCTCTCAAATCTATAATATATACAGCCCCATGTGTAACTGACTGACTCACTCACTCACTCACTGATGATCTTAAAGTCCTGAAGCGACCGTTTAAGATAGAGACTTGAAATTTGGCATGGGCATTCTTTGAGATGTTTCAATTTAGGGAAAATCATAAAACTAGAACTTTTTTACTTTTAAACTATAAAAAAAATTAAAAAATATAAATTTGTCGGTAACGTAGTTCATGCAGGTTTAGTTCTCGCTCGTTTTTAAATGATTTCTTTCAACTTCACCCGTGTTTGATACGAATATTGTATACTGTTAAACTTAAACGTCTTGTGTAGACCACCGAGTTTCGATGCATAGAGAGCGGTTTATTTCACCAGGGCATTACTCGCTTTGATTAGCGAGTAAAAATATTTTAGGTCTTATTACATTTTCTAGACTTTAGTTTTCTCATGCTGGAAAATTTCTTGTAGGTTTTCGCACAAAAAATTACCTTATACAGTAATTATAACTTAATTTTCTACTATTTATATGCTGTCTCTCTATATGAATCCCTAGATTGAATATAGCGCTTCAGTTGATAGTTCTGGTGCAGTTTTACTTTGAAGAGTTGAACGTGTCCCAACACGTTTGACATCCAGTCTTTGACCTATTTGCTGCTGTCCAATCAGGCTTAGATTTTAGTTTAGGAAACGATTGAACATATTAAGTTTTAGAACGATTGAACTTTCCATTCTTACCTTCGCTAACGGTTACCTACTTCCGACGTTTTTTTAAGACCATCTACATATCAGATGACCCATCAGGCTGAGAAATATTATAATAACCAATTGAATTAAACTCAATAGTAATTTTCTCGCTGCCACTTTGTCCGTCAAACTTCCTCAATGCAGTGCTCTCACCTTAAGTCTAGATTAACCCTCTTATTGTTGTAATTGAAAACTATTCTATGCTTATCAATTATTGTAACTTTTTCAGTATATTTTAATTTAACCAATAATCCTTTTTTGGCTATTATTTCACAATTTGTTTTTTTTTACTACCATTGGTTGAAAATGCATAATGTACCCCGATTTTATGGTTCTTAAGTTGCAACTTTCTTCATTTTAAGTGATTATAGTACCTAATACCCTGCGATCTATTACATACTACTAGGGCTCTATTTTTATTAATTTTCTGAACTAATATATATAACATTTAAAATTAATTGTTAAAGTAATAATTGCTGATTTTTTAATGATAAAATTGTTATCGTTTCTCTATATGGTACATATATGATTCCTGCGTTTCTTGGCCACCCCGTGGCGGAACTGAAGAATCTTAGCCTATACCATATATTTTTTTATTCCAAATATCTTGATTTTGTCCCTTTTTTCTTCTATTACATACAACTATCCTCTATATAAATTTATAATTTTATTCCACTTTTATCTTTTCAGAATACAGCTATTATCTCAATCATGTGCAATCATAATCGCACTCCAAATTTTTACACAACAACTTTTGAGCATGACTATGCCATGCATGACATAGTTCATTAATATTTCACAACTCCATTATATTTTTAACGAATTAAGGGGAACTAGGGAGTGGGATTAAACCATGAGCCGTGGGCAAATTTCAAAGCTTATTATTATTTATTGTGAGTAGTGTGTATTGGCGGCTTCTGTTACTGTAGTTGGAGTTGAGCAATCAACTAGCCTGTTCAGTGTATGAGTTTTTGACAGTAATTTACGGAATACGGAATTGGGGCAACCAATTATTGGGTTGGACCCTCCATCAAGCTTAACACCTAGAATATTTACATAAATAATATTTATTTCACAGCTAATTAATAAATTTTTAATAGTTTTAAAATTTTTAAAACTATTTACTAAGGAGGGGTATTAAAACCTACTAATAGGAGATTATTAAAGCTTTTTTACTATTGATTGTGAATTTAGAGTATTAGATGGTTTTGTTACTGTCTTGGCTGTTCAGATCTTGTGTGGAACTAAACTATTTCAAACTTGACTTTTTATCAATTCAAATTAGGGGGCAACTCCTAAGGGGGCATGGGGGCGGAGCCCCCATCGAGCCGTAGGCGAGTCTATAATATATACAGCCCCATGTGTAACTGACTGACTCACTCACTCACTCACTGATGATCTTAAAGTCCTGAAGCGACCGTTTAAGATAGAGACTTGAAATTTGGCATGGGCATTCTTTGAGATGTTTCAATTTAGAGAAAATCATAAAACTACAGGTTTTTACTTTTAAACTATAAAAAAATTAAATAATATAAATTTGTCGGTAACGTAGTTCATGCAGGTTTAGTTCTCGCTCGTTTTTAAATGATTTCTTTCAACTACACCCGTGTTTGATACGAATATTGTATACTGTTAAACTTAAACGTCTTGTGTAGATCACCGAGTTTCGATGCATAGAGAGCGGTTTATTTCACCAGGGCATTACTCGCTTTGATTAAAACAGTATAAATGCCCAAAAAACTACAAATTTTGAACTTTCTAACTATAAAAATTTTTAAAAAGACGAGTTGTCGGTAGGGAAGTACGTTGGTTCTTAAAGATGTCGCTTGGAGCGCTATTATAGTCGCTTAGTTCTCGCTTTTATTTAAATGATATCTTTTAACTACACCTCTTGCCTATATTTATTCTCAATTGGACGCATAGTTGTTTGCGTATGGTTTTCCCTCTGATTGCTGTTTTATTATTGATAATGAAGTTTACTGAATCGAAAGCGTATCTATACATTCAGGTGATGTCCGCTTTGATTTCTATATTAATTGCTAAAAATATTTTAGGTCTTATTACATTTTCTAGACTTTAGTTTTCTCATGCTGGAAAATTTCTTGTAGGTTTTCGCACAAAAAATTACCTTATACAGTAATTATAACTTAATTTTCTACTATTTATATGCTGTCTCTCTATATGAATCTCTATATGGTTTTGTCTTTCTATATGAATCCCCAGATTGAATATAGCGCTTCAGTTGATAGTTCTGGTGCAGTTTTACTTTGAAGAGTTGAACGTGTCCCAACACGTTTGACATCCAGTCTTTGACCTATTTGCTGCTGTCCAATCAGGCTTAGATTTTAGTTTAGGAAACGATTGAACATATTAAGTTTTAGAACGATTGAACTTTCCATTCTTACCTTCGCTAACGGTTACCTACTTCCGACGTTTTTTTAAGACCATCTACATATCAGATGACCCATCAGGCTGAGAAATATTATAATAACCAATTGAATTAAACTCAATAGTAATTTTCTCGCTGCCACTTTGTCCGTCAAACTTCCTCAATGCAGTGCTCTCACCTTAAGTCTAGATTAACCCTCTTATTGTTGTAATTGAAAACTATTCTATGCTTATCAATTATTGTAACTTTTTCAGTATATTTTAATTTAACCAATAATCCTTTTTTGGCTATTATTTCACAATTTGTTTTTTTTTACTACCATTGGTTGAAAATGCATAATGTACCCCGATTTTATGGTTCTTAAGTTGCAACTTTCTTCATTTTAAGTGATTATAGTACCTAATACCCTGCGATCTATTACATACTACTAGGGCTCTATTTTTATTAATTTTCTGAACTAATATATATAACATTTAAAATTAATTGTTAAAGTAATAATTGGTGATTTTTTAATGATAAAATTGTTATCGTTTCTCTATATGGTACATATATGATTCCTGCGTTTCTTGGCCACCCCGTGGCGGAACTGAAGAATCTTAGCCTATACCATATATTTTTTTTATTCCAAATATCTTGATTTTGTCCCTTTTTTCTTCTATTACATACAACTATCCTCTATATAAATTTATAATTTTATTCCACTTTTATCTTTTCAGAATACAGCTATTATCTCAATCATGTGCAATCATAATCGCACTCCAAATTTTTACACAACAACTTTTGAGCATGACTATGCCATGCATGACATAGTTCATTAATATTTCACAACTCCATTATATTTTTAACGAATTAAGGGGAACTAGGGAGTGGGATTAAACCATGAGCCGTGGGCAAATTTCAAAGCTTATTATTATTTATTGTGAGTAGTGTGTATTGGCGGCTTCTGTTACTGTAGTTGGAGTTGAGCCCTCAACTAGCCTGTTCAGTGTATGAGTTTTTGACAGTAATTTACGGAATACGGAATTGGGGCAACCAATTATTGGGTTGGACCCTCCATCAAGCTTAACACCTAGAATATTTACATAAATAATATTTATTTCACAGCTAATTAATAAATTTTTAATAGTTTTAAAATTTTTAAAACTATTTACTAAGGAGGGGTATTAAAACCTACTAATAGGAGATTATTAAAGCTTTTTTACTATTGATTGTGAATTTAGAGTATTAGATGGTTTTGTTACTGTCTTGGCTGTTCAGATCTTGTGTGGAACTAAACTATTTCAAACTTGACTTTTTATCAATTCAAATTAGGGGGCAACTCCTAAGGGGGCATGGGGGCGGAGCCCCCATCGAGCCGTAGGCGAGTCTATAATATATACAGCCGCATGTGTAACTGACTGACTGACTCACTGATGATCTTAAAGTCCTGAGGCGACCGTTTAAGATGGAGACTTGAAATTTGGCATGAACATTCTTTGAGATGTTTCAATTTAGGAAAAATCATCAAACTACCAATTTTCAACATTTAAACTATAAAAAAGGTAAAAAATATAGATTTGTCGGTAACGTAGTTCAGCCGTATCAGCGTATATCACTTTGTATCGTGGTATCGTAGATCACTTATCAGGTTTAGTTCTCGCTCGTGTTTAAATGATCTCTTTCAACTACACCCGTGTTTGATTCAAATATCGTATTCTATTTAAACTTAACATAAACGTTTTGTGTAGCCGACGGTATTTCGATGCATTGGAGCGGGTTATTTCACCAGGGTAATACTCGCTTTGATTTATACAGTATTAAAATACCCAAAAACTATAAATTTTCAATTTTCAAATCATAAAAAATTCTAAAAAGACGAGGTGTTGGTTAGGAAGTACGTTGGTTCTTAAAGATGTCGCTTGGAGCGCTATTATAGTCGCTTAGTTCTCGCTTGTATTTAAATTATATCTTTTAACTACACCTTTTCTCGATAATTATTTTAAATTGGGCGCACATTTGTTTGCGTATAGTTTTCCCTCCGATTGCTGTGTTATTATTGAAAATGAAGTTTACTGAATCGAAATCGTATCTCTACATTCAGGTGATGTCCGCTTTGATTTCTATATTAATTGCTAAAAATATTTTAGGTCTTATTACATTTTCTAGACCTTAGTTTTCTCATGCTGGAAATTTTCTTGTAGGTTTTCGCACAAAAAATTACCTAATACAGTAATTATAACTTTTTCTACTATTTGTATGCTGTCTTTCTATATGAATCCCCAGATTGAATATAGCGCTTCAGTTGATAGTTCTGGTGCAGTTTTACTTTGGAGAGTTGAAAGTGTCCCATTACGTTTGACATCCGGTCTTTGACCTATTTGCTGCTGTCCAATCAGGCTTAGATTTTAGTTTAGGAAACAATCGAACACATTAAGTTATAGAACGATTGAACTTTCCATTCTTACCTTCGCTAACGTATACCTACTTCCGACGTTTTTTGAAGACCATCTACATATCTGATGACCCATCAGGCTGTGAAACATTATAATAACCAATTGAATTAAACTCAATAGTAATTTTTCTCGCTGCCACTTTGTCAAACTTCCTCAATGCAGTGCTCTCACCTAAAGTCTCGATTAACCCTATTATTGTTGTAATTGAAAACTATTCTATGCTTGTCAATTATTGTAACTCTTTCAGTAGATTTTAATTTTACCAATAATCCTTTTTTGGCTATTATTTAACAATTGGTTTTTTTTTACTACCATTGGTTGAAAATGCATAATGTACGCCGATTTTATGGTGCTTAAGTTGCCACTTTCTTCATTTTAAGACTATATAAAGACTTTAAGACTTCATGATTATAGTACCTATTACCCTGTGATCTATTACATACTACTAGGGCTCTATTTTTATTAATTTTCTGAACTGATATATATAACATTTAAAATTGTTAAATTAATAATTGCTGATTTTGAATAATACAATTGTTATCGTTTCTTTATATGGTACATATATGATTCCTGCGTTTCTTGGCCACCCCATGGCGGAACTGAAGCATCTTAGCCTATACCATATTTTTTTTTAATTTCAAATCTCTTGATTTTGTCCCTTTTTTCTTCTATTACATACAACGATCCTCTGTATAAACTTATAATTTTATTCCACTTTTATCTTTTCAGAATACAGCTATTACCTCAATCATGTGCAATCATAATCGTATCTCCAAATTTGTACACAACAACATTTGAGCATGACTATTTACATATTCATTAATATTTCACAACTCCATTATATTTCTTAACCAACTAAGGGGAACTAGTGGTATTAAACCATGAGCCGTGGGCAAATTTCAAAGCTTATTATTATTTATTGTGAGTAGTGTGTATTGGCGGCTTCTGTTACTGTCGCTGGAGTTGAGCCCTCAACTAGCCTGTTCTTTGTATGAGGTTTTGACAGTAATTTACGGAATAGGGGGCCAATTATTGGGTTGGACCCTAAATAAAAGCATAACACCTAGAATGTTTACATAAATAATATTTATTTCACAGCTCAATTTTTTTAAACTATTTACTAAGGAGGGGTATTAAAACCTACTAATAGGAGATTATTAGAGCTTTTTTTGCTATTGATTGTGAATCTAAATTATATACTCCCGAATGTGTAACTCAATCACTCATCGGGGTATCAGAAATTCGTCAAATGTCGGTAAAGTAGATCTCCTATATATCACTTACTACAGAGTGATTCCCAAGCGAGAACTAAACTTACCGACCTGTATTTTTGAGAAAATTGCCAACATACTGGGAGTCGCGGATTACTGAAACACCCTTTTTAAGAAATTTTATAACATTAACCAATTGTGCCTTTATAGGTAAAGCGGTCTATTCACCGAGAGTAATTTCAATGTACAGGGTGTATCTGAAATTACCTCTCCAGACCGGAAGTCACTGATGTCAAATACAAACTCTCACTTTAAATAACTTTTTTTTAGTTTTACACGGTTTTTAAGAAAACTTTACAATTTGATCTTGTACGCGTAATTTTAGCAGTTTATTGAATATGTGAGGTTGTAGTGCGTACTAAGTTAATGTTTAATTTTAAAAGGTGGCAGTACAGTATTTTCATTTAAAATAAAAAAGCTTTTTTATTTCCTGCCCCAGAAAACTATCTGATTCCAAAATTTAGCGACCAAACATTTTTACCCAAAATAAATACGACATTATTTTTTTCTACTCTAGAGGCCAAATTATAACATCTGAGGCAATCCTCGCGAACATCTTTCAAGTTACTACAAGTTTTGTTCTATGTGTTTTTGCCCCCCAGTCCACACAATTAAACATAATTAAATGTTTATTTATTTTTGCGGGGAATTTTACCCCATGTAGACGTAATTTTACAACTACTATAATATTTTACTAATATTTTAATCAGAACCTTCACTTTGCACATAGACATATACCAACATAGTACCAACACAATGCCAATATCACAGTACCAATGTCAATTAAATTATCAAACTTAAAAATTATCATGATGATTTTCAATATCACGTATTCTTGTTTTGACTGTGAGTCGGAACGAATTGCTATATCAAGCAACTGATTGTTTTACTTTGATTGTTATTTAATGACCTGGTCCTACGGCTAAAACATACGTCCTCTGATGTGTATGGTAATTTTAATATTTTAACCATTATTTAACATACTTTTGTTAGTAACTACTGTATTATTGTATTTAGAAGCTTGAAGTTTTTTTATTTGCCTTGACAGTAATATTTTAGGAAATTAGGTAAATTTTAAAGTTTTACACCATTAAAAACTGAAATGAAGGAATTGTAATGAATGCCAATATATTTATTAAACTACAAATATCGTTCTTTTGCCTTCCTGTTTTGTGGTACAATCTACTTCCATCAAAACAGATATTTTTCCCCACTTCCATTCTTTCTGAAATACACTCCAGTCATAAGTTATCATAATAGTATCTCCAATTTTTTTACACATACAATTCTGATCAAAATACCTAGAATAATACATAGTTAAGTATTATTTCACAACTCTCAATTTTTTTATTTTTATTTTTTATATTGAAATGAGGGGAACTAAGAAGGGGATTTAAACGAAGAGCCGTAGGTTATTCAGCGAACACAATGAGTGGTATTGGAGTGGAGCCCTCAACTAGCCTCATTGCATGAGAGTTTTATAGTAATTTTTATAGTAATTACGGAATTGGGGTAACCAATTAGGGGGTGGACCCTACATCCAGCATAACCTAGAAATATTTACCTAGAATATTTACATATATTACGTAAATTATTATCATTTCGCAGTTAAAATCTTGTTAGCGAATTTTAATTACGAAGGGGTACTAAAACCGATTCATAGGAGTTTTTCAAAGCTTTTAAACCGCTTTGTTACCGTCTTCAACGTATAGCTCTTCCGTGGAACTAACTTATTACATACTTGACTTTTAATTATTCTACAAATTTAGGGCAACCCCTAAGGGGGCATGGGGGCGGAGCCCCCATCGAGCCGTAGGCGAGTCCATAATATATACAGCCGCATGTGTAACTCACTGATGATTTTAAATTCCTGAAGCGACCGTTTAAGCTAGAGACTTGAAATTTGGCATGGACATTCTTTGAAATGTTTCAATTTAGGGAAAATCATAAAACTACAATTTTTTTACTTTTAAACTATTACAAAGGTAAAAAATATAGATTTGTCGGTAACGTAGTTCAGCCGTATCAGCGTAGATCACCGCGTGGTATCGTAGATCACTTTGCAGGGTTAAATCTCGCTCGTTTTTAAATTATTTCTTTCAACTACACCGGTGTTTGATAATAATAGATGTTCATTGATTACTCGTGAACGGCGGTATGTTGCTGTATTGAGAGTGTAAATTTAAGGTGAAAGTGTACACAGACATTTTCATTTACTGTTTTAGTGATGTTTAGTTAACAGGTTTAGTTCTCGTACTTATATTATTGAACAAATTTAACTACACTCCAGTAAGTTTGACTTCCCATCGCATTCATGAAATAAGATGGTTAATAAATTACATAGCTTCGTAACGATTCTTGCGTATCTTTTTCAAGGCATTTTTCTTTTAGGAACATAATATTAATGGTATTGTGGATATATGAAAACCAATATTTCGTCAAATTGCCGTATTTCCTTCCGTCAAGTCATACTATTGTTATGTTTTATGTGTTAGATATTTCAGTTGATTTAGCTCATTTTTAGATGTAACGACCACAAATTCCTACAAGACATGTGATGTTATTTCAGTTTTCATGCTCTAGCGGCAAAAAGGGCTGGCTTCTAAAGTATTTGAGACGATTTTAGCGAATATATTTCATTTTACTATCTAAGTCGATACACAGAGATTGAAGAAGGGAGTTGTATTCCTAATTTCAAGTTTTTTATTACTCTTTCATACCAACTGCAAAACATTTTATTTAATTTAGCTCTACGTTGCTGAATTTAGAATTTTGCTTCCCCATAAGCTTAAAGATTGCATTACCTTAGCTTGACAGCAATATTTAAAGCAAATTCACTGTAATTAGAAGTACAACAGTCTTAAAAAATTGAACTTAAATATAATTCATAATCAATGCTGGTTGATATTGTGTGTCTTTATTTAACGTTTTGTTGATCTTTAACCTTCCAGTATGTTTTTTTAACGTTTACTTATTTATTTATACGAGGGGTTTACCATATGTAGACGTGATTTTTTCATGATCTTAATAAAATTGTAATTAATGCCAGCTAATATTATGTGATTTATCTGTTTATTATGAACTTATTTCTCTGTAACGTATAATTTAAAGTATAGATTGTTTGTGAATAAGTGACATAAATCAAACTTTTAGACCTTTCACTATTTGTCGTATCTCAAATCGTTATTTAGAACTAACTACAGTTCTATTGTATTTGAAGTTCGAACTATGCATTCACTGAACTTGTAAAATATCTCTGTAACTTCAACAGAATTTAAGGGAAGTATATAATATTTAAAGTTGTTAATTTAATAATTGCTGATTTTGAAAGATGAAATTGTTATCATTTCTTTGTATGGTAAATATATGATTCCTGAGTTTCTTGGCCTCCCCGTTGCGGAACTGAAGTATCTTAGGATATAAGTTTAAATGCAATTTTTTTTTTTTTTTTAAATAAGTCCAGAACACTATTTTTGTACTTTAATAGATTTGTAGTTCTAAAGGTAAATGTTAAGCTGCCGTTGTTATTTGATTGTAGATTTTTAAAGTTATATTTATCTTGCTTGGTTTATAGTTTATTAACTGTTGATTGTTTTTAATTTATTTATTTATTATAGTTATAAGTCATTGTTGTTATAATTTATTAGATTAATCTTTTCTTATATGGGACATTATGTTTCTCAAAAACTTTGTTGAAACTTATTGATTTTGCACGAATGTATACAGTTTTTGTAAAGTTTGTAGTGATAGTGCGACCTGAACATTTGTTCCATGGACTCATAAAATTATAAAAACATTGTTCTGCTTCAATGTAATTGGTCTTAACTGTTTTGAAGCAAGAAAATAAAATAAAAATATACCATGTATTTTTTTAAATTTCAAATATCTTTCACGTATTATTAATTTACGTAACTTTGTTATGTATATTAATAATACGTTCTTTTGTTTTATTTTTCTTCTATTACATCCAACGATAATCCATATAAACTTATAATTTTATTCCACTTTTATCTTTTCAGAAACACCTATTAAATCAATCATGTCCAATCATAATCGTATCTCCAAATTTTAACACAACAATTTATTAACATGACCATTTACATAGTTCATTAATATTTTACAACTCCATTATATTTTTTTAACGAATTAAGGGGAACTAGGGAGTGGAATGAAACCATGAGCCGTGGGCAATTTTCAAAGCTTATTATTATCAATTGTGAGGTGTGTATATTGGCGGCTTCTGTTACTGCCCTGGGAGTTGAGTCCTCAACTAGCCTGTTCTTTGTATGAGGTTTTGACAGTAATTTGCGGAATTGGGGCAACCAATTATTGGGTTGGACCCTCCATCCAGGTGAGCACCTAGAATATTTACATAATTATTATTTCACAACTCAAATTTTTTAAACTATTTACTGAGAAGGGGTATTAAAACCGATTCATAGGAGATAATCAAAACTTTTTCAACTATTGATTGTGAATTGTGTGTATTAATCGGTTTGGTTACTGTCTTGGCTGTCCAGTTCTGTAGAACTATACTATTTCAAAGTTGACTTTTTATTAATTCAAACTAGGGGGCAACTCCTTAGGGGGCATGGGGGCGGAGCCCCCATCGAGCCGTAGGCGAGTCTAAATTATATACTCCCGCATGTGTAACTGATTGGGGTATCAGAAATTCGTCAAATGTCGGTAAAGTAGATCTCCTATATATCACTTACTACAGAGAGATTCCCAAGCGAGAACTAAACATACCGATCTGTATTACTGAGAAAATTTCCAACATACTGAAAGTCGCGGATTACCGAAACACCCTTTTTAAGAAATTTAAACATTAACCAATTGTGCCTTTATATGAAAAGCGGTCTATTCACCGAGAGTAATTTCAATGTACAGGGTGTATCTGAAATTATCTCTCCAGACCGGAAGTCACTGATGTCAAATACAAACTCTCACTTTAAATAATTTTTTTTTAGTTTTACACGATTTTTAAGAAAACTTTACAAATTGTTACAACATGACGGAGATTAATGAACATGTATTTAAATGTTTAGTAAATCTAATCACGTGATAATTGATGTTTTATGATAGTATATTATTTTAAATGAGGTTCTTAGACATTTACATGTTTGGTAAGTTCTGTTATATGTAAAATGTTCAGACATAATATATGTTAAATTTTCCCCAGTTAAAAAAATAATGTCATGCTATTTATTATTCAAAATCAGTATGATTAGGGTTTTTAAATATTAAATTTTAAAGTTGCTTCAAAATAACGTCTGGTCCCCTCTGTATTGAAATCAGTGTCAATCAACAGAGCAAAATATGTTTACCTACAACGGCACTATTTGTTGTTTTTTTTGTATTTTTTTTGTACAATTTTAAAAGAGGTGCAAGGTTGGTATGGGACAATCGGTAAGACAGTATCATATTTGAACGATAGTCCTCCCAAAAATTGGTTCTTTATTTGGGATGGCACTTAATTTCTAACGAACTCATAAGGAAGTACATCATTGACCTTACCTGATAGCATGCTAATTTAGATTTTACAATTCAAAAAAAATTTTAACTAAAATAGCAGATTACACAATTGATTTATCTTTTAGTGCGTACTAAGTTAATGTTTAATTTAAAAAGGTGGCAGTACAGTATTTTCATTTAAAATAAAAAAAAGCTTTTTTATTTCCTGCCCCAGAAAACTATCTGATTTCAAAATTTAGCAACCAAACATTTTTACCCAAAATAAATATGACATTATTTTTTTCTACTCTAGCGGCCAAATTATAACATCTGAGGCAATCTTCGCGAACATCTTTCAAGTTACTACAAGTTTGGTTCTATGAATTTTTACCCCCCAGTCCACACAATTAAACATAATTAAATGTTTATTTATTTTTGCGGGGAATTTTACCCCATGTAGATGTAATTTTACAACTACTATAATATTTTTCTCAGAACCTTCACTTTGCACATAGACATATCTTGCACAGTACCAATATCAATTAAATTATCAAACTTAAAAACTATCATGATAATTTTCAATATCACGTATTCTTCTTTTGACTGTGAGTCGGAACGAATTGCTATATCAAGCAACTGATTGTTTTACTTTGATTGTTATTTACTGACCTGGTCCTACGGCTAAAACATACGTCCTTTGATGTGTATGGTAATTTTAATATTTTAACCATTATTTAACATACTTTTGTTAGTAACTACTGTATTATTGTATTTAGAAGTTTTTTTTATTTGCCTTGACAGTAATATTTTAGGAAATTAGGTAAATTTTAAAGTTTTACAGCATTAAAAACTGAAATGAAGGAATTGTAATGAATGCCAATATATTTATTCAACTACAAATATCGTTCTTTTGCCTTCTTGTTTTGTGGTACAACCTACTTCCATCAAAACAGATATTTTTCCCCACTTCCATTCTTTCTGGAATACACTCCAGTCATAAGTTATCATAATAGTATCTCCAATTTTTTTTTACACATATAATTCTAATCGTAATACCTAGAATAATACATAGTTAAGTATTATTTCCCAACTCTCAATTTTTTTATTTTTATTTTTTATATTGAAATGAGGGGAACTAAGAAGGGGATTTAAACGAAGAGCCGTAGGTTATTCAGCGAACACAATGAGTGGTATTGGAGTGGAGCCCTCAACTAGCCTCATTGCATGAGAGGTTTATAGTAATTTTTATAGTAATTACGGAATTGGGGTAACCAATTAGGGGGTGGACCCTACATCCAGCATAACCTAGAAATATTTACCTAGAATATTTACATATATTACGTAAATTATTATCATTTCGCAGTTAAAATCTTGTTAGCGAATTTTAATTACGAAGGTTTACTAAAACCGATTCATAGGAGTTTTTCAAAGCTTTTTTTACTATTGATTGTGAATTTTGTGTATTAAACCGTTTTGTTACTGTCTTCAACGTATAGCTCTTCCGTGGAACTAACTTATTACATACTTGACTTTTAATTATTCCACAAATTTAGGGCAACCCCTAAGGGGGCATGGGGGCGGAGCCCCCATCGAGCCGTAGGCGAGTAGCTACCTATTAAGCTAGAGGGACAATATTTAATAAGCTTATTTAATAAGCGCTTATTTAATAAGCACTGCTGTGTAAAACAAATGCGCATGCGAGAAAATAAAGAATTTGAATTTGAATTTGAATTATTATTATTATTATTATCAAACACAAAACATATTATTATTATTATTATTATTTATTATTATTTATTATTATTATTATTATTATTATTATTATTATTATTATTATTATTATTATTATACAAAACACACAGAGTAATTCTGGTAGTATTATGATACCCGCGGCCAAAGCAAGAGGGTTCATTTTCACTGGTTGGGTGTGTTTTCTTCAGTTGTAGCCGGTGTCTCCCATTACCACGCGGATGGTATGGCACGTGTTGAGTTATGTCTGCTTCGCCTCAAGCTCATCTGGCTGAGTCCCAGACTCAAGCCAGAAAGCGAAAGAAGAGGCAGAGCGGTTCTTCGCCGGGAAGCCCTGAGCTTGTTGAGGTGGACTCAGTGCCGAGACCGGTTTTTGTCACTGCGGCATTGCAGACATCTCCTGTCCAGGCTACTCAATCCACCCCGGGCGCTGTCGTGATTCCAGCGGCTACTCCTGCAGAGGTTCCTGCTCCGGCGGCTAATCCTGCCTTGGCAGCAAACTCTGCCTCAACACCTTTGGGGGGCTGGAAGACGCGCCTGTCTAAGAAAGAAAGGAGGAGGCAGAAGCAAGCGGAGGCAGCTTCGAAAAGTGCGTCGAGGGTGGAGCGGACGCAAGTCTCAAACCCGGTTGGGGAGGCCTCTGGCAAGTCTGTCAGAAAGCCTAAACAACCCAGGCCTTAGAAGCCCAGGACGGAGGCAATCTTGATCAAGCCCTTAGGGGGGGGGGGCGATCTTTTGCCGATGTTCTGGGTCAGATTAGATCGCAGGCCAAACCGGAAGAGACCGACACCGTTATCAAGTCTATTCGGCGAACCCAGAACGGGGATGTCCTCCTCGAACTGGGGAAGTCGAGTGACAAGATCGGTTTTGCCGCTTCCCTCAAGACTTTACTTGGGGACAAAGGCTCCATCAAGGCCCTAGAACCGAAGTGTTCGGTCGAGATTCGGGACCTTTATGCCCTCTCCACCGAGGATGAGGTGACCCGTGCGATCCAGGTGGCACTCCCGGAGATACCGGCTGATGGAGTGAGGGTATGGCTGACAAAACCTAACCGAAGTCAACTCCGGATGGCTGTTGCTGAGATGGGCGAAAAGCACGCCAATAAGCTGCTTAGCCTTCAGCACCTCAGAGTTGGTTGGGTCAGTTGCAGGCTCAAACGGAGGGTGGTAGTTTCGAGATGCTTCCGCTGTTTCGGTTTCGGCCACTCCTCCCGAAACTGTAAAGGGCCCGACAGGAGTGCCAACTGCTTCCAGTGTGGAGGCCAGGGCCACAAACGCAAGGAATGTTCTTCAAGCCCATCCTGCTTCCTCTGCAAGGATTCAGGCTCCAGTGCCTTTGGTCACTTACCCTGGTCTGGTCAGTGCGGTGCCTTCAGAGCCGAACTTGAACAGGCAAAAGGCAACGGCCGGTAATTCGCATCCTCCAGGACAATCTTCATAGATCCTGGGGAGCTGATAACCTCCTAGATCAGCTCGCCCGAGAACTTGGTGCTGACGCGCTCCTTATCAGCGAACAGTATCGGGACAGAGACCCAAACATTTGGATCTCCGACAGCCTCGGTACTGCTGCATTTTGGGCGCGTAATACACAGGATGTCTCGGTGCGGAGTCGCGGGCGCGGCCGAGGATTCGTCTGGGTTCAGTGTAGGGATGTGACTATCTTCAGTTGCTACCTCACACCCAACGAGGCCGTCCAGGACTTTCGCGACAAGATAGATAGCCTAGAGGAGTGCGTTCTCGGCACCACCGGGCATGTCGTCGTTGGTGGCGATTTCAACGCCAGGGCCGTCGAGTGGGGAATGCCCTCTACCAGCTCCCGGGGGAAATACATCCTGGATTTCATCGCCAGGGCCGGTCTTGTCGTCCTCAACCAGGGCGACACACCTACTTTTCGGCGCCCCGGGCAGAGAGGCACGATCCCCGACGTCACCTTTGCGTCCGAGTCGCTCCTTCCGAGGATCTCTGGCTGGAGGGTTGTGGAGGACTACACGGGTAGCGACCACCAATACATCGTGTTTGACTTGCATGATCAGGCAAATCGTCGAGTTTCCGCATCACGGGAAGGGCCACGCCGGTGGAACACCAACAAACTGGACGTGGTCAAGTTCACCGAAGTCATCTCTCGGGGAGCGCAGGGGAATCCTGGTGAGGCTGGGGCCGAGGCACTAGTAACATCCACGATGGAACTGATCGTCTCGGCCTGCGACCAGTCTATGCCGCGAAGGAAACCCCAACGCGAAAAAACAACCCGTTTACTGGTGGACTGAAGAGATTGCGGAACTCAGAAGAACATGTTTAAGAACTAGACGAGCCGCCACAAGACCAAGAATTCCCGCAGACAGAGTTCGTAAGTCGGAGGCCTATAAAGCTGCGAGAAAATCTCTCCACCAGGCGATCAACAGGAGCAAGGCGAATAGCTGGAGGAGACTTCGTGACGACGTTGACTCCGACCCGTGGGGCCTGGGTTACAAACTTGTAACACAGAAACTTGGCGCCCGCTCTCCAACTTCCATCATGGAGGGCGCCACCATGGGGAGGATCGTCGCTGCGTTGTTTCCTGAACATCCACAGCGACCACCGGTTGACTTCGGACGGGTAGAGGACGTTCCACTCTTCACCTTCGAGGAGCTGGAAACCTCCGTTCTCTCCCTGAAGAGCAACAAGGCTCCTGGCCCGGACGCGATTCCCAGTGAGGCTTTAAAGAAAGTATTTTCAATCAACGCTGACTTGTTGTTGAGAATGTACAATGCCTGTTTAGTAGAAGGGGTGTTTCCGGCTCCCTGGAAAACAGCCAGGCTTGTACTGATCAGCAAGGGCAAAGGTGATCCCGAGCTGCCGTCGTCCCACAGGCCTCTCTGCATGTTGGACACGGCTGATGGGAAGCTGTTCGAGAAGCTGATCCGTTCCCGCCTGACTTCTGCCGTGGAAGCTGCCGGGGACTTATGCCCCCGTCAGTACGGCTTCAGAAAGGGACGGTCAACGATCGACGCTGTCACCGAAGTTCAGAGAGCTGTGGAGAGAGCCGAGAGCCACAACCATTTTTCCCGCCGAGTAGTGCTTCTTGTTACGCTTGATGTCAAGAATGCCTTCAATTCGGCGAGGTGGGTCGATATGTTGGATGCGCTTCGCAACACCTTTCGTATTCCTGCATATCTGTTGCGGCTCATCGAGGATTATCTACGCTCTCGAAGCCTGATTTATGACACGAGGGACGGAACGCGGACGATGGAAGTCACTTCTGGTGCCGCACAAGGTTCAATACTCGGCCCGGATATCTGGAACGTTGCCTATTACAGCCTCCTGAGGTCCGAGATGCCAGAGGAAACCACTTTGGTTGGGTACGCCAATGACGTCGCAGCTCTTATTGCTGCACGCAACGTTGAGCTGGCCCAACTAAAGTTAAACCGAGTCATGCGTGTGGTCAACACCTGGATGTCAGATCACGGTCTCTCGCTTGCTCTCAGTAAGACGGAGATTGTGATCCTCACGAAGAAGAGGATCGACACCGTCGTCCCACTCCGAGTGGAAAGGGAGGTGGTCACATCAACTCGTGCCGCCAAATACCTTGGGGTTATGGTGGACACCAAGTTAAGCTGGAGGGATCAGATCTTCCGTACGGCGGACAAGGCCGCTAAGGTAGTTACTCACCTTAGTAGGCTGATGGCCAATGTCGGGGGTCCCCGATCCAGCAGAAGACGTCTGTTGATGTCCGCCGTCCAGTCCGTGCTCCTTTACGGGGCAGAGGTGTGGGCAGGCGCTCTAGATGAGGAGTGCTACAGGTTGCGACTCGCCCGGGTTCAGCGTCAAGCTGCGCTTCGGGTGTGTTCCGCCTACCGGACAGTGTCCGAGCCTGCTGTCCTGGTGGTCGCCGGAGTCATCCCTGTCAAGCTCTTGGCAGGGGAGAGGAAAGCGATTTATCAGAGACAAAGCGAGATAGGCAAGGACACGGCAAGAACAGAAGAGCGCTCCCGAACCTTCCAGCAGTGGCAACACAGCTGGGAGCACGACACCCGAGGACGATGGACTGCGCGACTTATCAAGCAGGTCCAACCATGGGTGGAACGGCGGCAATGGGAGGTGGACTACTACCTGACCCGATTTTTGACAGGTCACGGCTATTTTCGGTCGTACCTGAACCGGATGGGAAAGACCGGTTCACCGGACTGCATTTATTGCCCGGGTGTTCCCGACGATGCGGAACACACATTCTTCCGCTGCCCCCGTTGGGAAGGGCCCCGCCTGGAGGCCACACAAATCTTTGGTGCAATTTCGGTGGACTCGGTCTGCCAAAAGATTTTGGAGGATGAGGGCAACTGGGATTGTTTGTCATAGTTCGTCCGGGGCATCCTCCTGGAAAAGAAAACCGATCTGGACCGCGAAGTGGCCCAGACCCCTTGATCGAGCGGCTGGATAAGGAGCGAGCCCCACGGGCGTAAGCCAAATTTAGGCCTAGCCTGACGTAATGTGATAAACAATTCCAGGTTAGATTCCTAAAGAGTAGAGGAGGTTTTTTAGTGGGTAAACCCGTTTTTAAGGGAGCCCCACACTACACGCTGGCCACCTGTGTGCGTAATGCATTTTTCCGCCTCTCCCTCAAAAAAAAAAAAAAAAAAAAAAAATTATTATTTACCAATGCATCATTCTTGTCCATAACCATGGTAACAAAAACTAAATAAATTTAAATTTCTCAAATATTTGAAGGTGATAATGCAACGTTAATAGTATATTTTAAACAAACTATTGTTTGAACAAATACAACACGGACAAAACTAAATTGATCTATTTTTTTAGTATTTGAATGTGACTGCTTCGAAAGGACTTTTGCCAAAAAATTAAGGTAAGGATGCTTTGAACATTGACCATACTTACATTACTAACTACCGTTCAATTGTGGATGGTTCTTTTCGTGATTGCAAATATTTCTATATAAAGGTCTGAAAAAAGTACCTAGCCTACTCCTTCTGTGTAGGCTACGGTTATATGACCTACCTTTAACTTTTGAGGTCACGAATGTCACCATTTTGTGGGTTTACATGACCATGATTCTTGCTCTTATATGAGTCTTAGAGCAAAATTATTATCGCAATCTATTCGGGAAGTTCGGAAAAGTTGTTGAGTGATAAGGTTCGAAGAAACTCCCAATTTCGACAAAGGTCAGCGAAACTTTGGCACTAAAATATAATACGGCATATTGATAATTATAATTCTCTTTCAATCAGCGAAAAATAACGCCAGTAGCAGTACGATTTAGGCCTACGACAGATAGTACGATTTAGGCCTACGACAGATAACTTAAACTTTATCTGTTTAGAGTTACTACAATTGTAGTTAGTCTGTTGGGAATAGGCCTATAGGCCTACTAGCCATTGACATTTCCTAAAGACAATTAGGGCCTCCACGACACCTATTGACTATAACAAATCATTGGGTAATTCTATAATTGGACCTGTGTCTAAGTTTGAGTTTACCGAGGTTTTACCGTGACCATATTGGAATCTATATCGCTGACACACCACAGCTCAAGCCTTGATTTCACATTATGGTGCAATGTGGTGTACCGCAATACGGTTTGTTTAAGGCAACTGAAAGTTATTGATTTATTTTTAACTAACGAGCCCTATTTTCCTCATATAACCCATATTGTAACTCAACGTTGTAACCAACGCGTAACCCCGTTTTATTATAACCCAACGTTAAATTTAATTACAATATTTGTGATTTCAAATGCATTTGTATTAGATAGAACATCATCAAATAAATGTGACATCTAGTGAACTATAGTTTCCTCGTTGACGACTCTTTAAGAGTATTAGAGATCGAGCACTGGTTGAAATTCGACCAAAATTTCAGCGGATGTTTTGCAAATTCTTAACTGCAAAAAAGGTAACCTGGTTCCTTTTCAACAACCTCACTTTAAATAATGAAAAAAACATAACAAATTATCTTTTCTTTGAAAAAGGTCGATGTGGTAAATAAACCTATTTTAAACTGCTTGGTCTAACGGTGGATAAAAATTATGTTGGGTAGATCAGTGTGCCCGAATTGTAAATATATTGTCAAGAGTATTGCATCTTCTTCTTATGCTTAGAAGTTGTATTTGGGAGAAAATTCTTCTTATGGCATGCTGTGCTTTTTCAATGCTATTTATTATATGGGATTAGACTGTGGGGAAATAGCGCAGCCACTAATGATGATTTTATTCTTCAAAAGCGCGCTTTGCGATTAATTGCATGAATAAAAACAACGTTTCATGTAAGTCTTTTTTGTCAGATATGAAATTATGACCTTAAAGAGCCTGTACATATTAAATAATCTTTTGCATGTTAAACGAAATATAGGAAATTCTGAGATAATGAACACTGTTCACGTGTACGTGTATACAACACAATAGATGTACTGACCTTAGCTTGCCAATAAACAGAATTGAAAAAAACCATTGAAAAGCTATAATTCTGTGCAAGTCAGGCTTTTGTTAAAAAGCTGCCAACCCACATAAGGGAATTAATTGCCTTTAAAGAGATTTAAATCCTCAGTAAAATAAATTCTCATAATAAATGCTCCCTACAGTGAAGAGTTTTTTAGTCTCAAACTATAAAATATTATATGTATAGTTTTACCTTCACATGTAATTCGACATGTATTCTGTTGTAATAATCTTGACGAAACCTATTGTCCATGATGACCTAATGGTAAATAAAATTAATTTAATTGAACATTTCAACAGTCTATGATAAATATAAATATAAAAACTAGATCACATTGCCCTTTTATTTAAAACCCCTACCCCTCCCACTTTTATCAGACTTAAAATTAACTCGGAAAATTGGATCAGGTGAAGCACTGTATGAAGTTCTGAGAGGGGATCTTTAGCCCCCTCTTAAGAATAATTTTGTTATTAATTGGCCTTCCTCCATAAGATTAACATTGAAACTTTAAAAGCTTGTAAGCGCAGCCCTGAGGACCAATTCTCATAACTTTTTTGCGGAAATAACTATAGACCAAATCATATCAAACAGCAACAACAATTTGAAAATTTGATGAAAATTGTGGGAAATTTTCGAATTACAAAAAAAAACTTTTAACGTATTAGCTATAGAAGATTTCTTCCACAATTAAACTCAGATTAGAAAAACTGATTTTGTGTTTTGGAAAAGCATAGAAAAACTAGGTCTGGTTTATTTGTTCTATTTCAAAGGTGTTAAGCAAAAGTTACTCCATGCGCTTCGTTAATTCCAAACTCTAAACATAAATGGAGGATTGCACAAACATGGGACACGTTCCGGAAGTGGCCGGAAGTCGAAGAGTTATTGTAGAGGTGCCAGCTGCAGCGAGCTCATAAACTCTGCAGCGTAAACAGAGTCCCTCTCCCCCCTCCACCACATGCCCCCCCCCCCCTACACCCACCCCACAACCACTGTAGTGACGGGGGTATCGTGTTTGCCACGCTCATAAAAAATGGGCACCTTTGATTTTAGCGAACTCCCCCATAGGGAATACGATTTTAAGGTAAAAGTCACCCAAGTAATACCAAAAAGCCCACGACCGTGATGGGTAGGCCTACTTTGTTGTTTTACGGTAGCTAATTACAAAACAAACAACATGCGTTCAAATTGTTATAGCCTATAGCCTATGTATAATGTTTGTGTCCATTAACACGATAACTCTCGAAAAGAACCTTCGATTTTGGTAAAATTTATTTGTACATAGGCCTAGGTGTATGGCGGCATTTATCAGGTTAAGATCGCAAACCAGCGTGATCGGACCACTATGGGAACGTGGTTCTAAAAAAGTCAAAAATGTAGTTTTTAAAATTTTTACCTCAATTTTTAATATTTGACAGTTTTAACTAAAATCGATTAAAATTAACTTTTAAAACAAACAATTTAATATTTTGAATCATAAACTTAACTGGTTACGGGCATATCTCTTAAAGTTATAGACTATACCGCTTATCCATCAACATATCTTTAAAAATGACTTACTTATAAATAATACTTAAATAATCTAGACTATTAAATCTGTATAGTAGTGTATCTGTTGGGAATGAATAAATAAATAAATAAAAACGTTTGTTGAACCTTCTCTAGGTGGGGAAAAACTAATATTTGCATGAAACCCTCATGGCAGCAAACCTACATACTAAATCCCATCGTATTCTAATGGAAAGTAAGTGTGTAGTTTGAGGAGGTGGAGATAGTGTAGTGTCAACACCACCTAGTGTCTGTTTTTAACCAGCTGATCAGCAGTCTTTTACCATTAACTATGTACACTAAAGAAATTAACCATTTCTATTTCTAAACGTGAATAGACTTCTCATCCAATGTATTTAGTGTGATACCAAAATTTGGAAGGTTCGTGTACGCCGCACCAGAGTTGCTGCAATCGATGTTGTTATTATTCAGCAGGATTTATAGTGCTGCAAAACATTTCATCACAACATAAACAAAAACCTCCTTTATAAAATGTTTCATCCTTGATAATTTATTACGTGTTTCTACATTGAACAGTTATTTTGCATCGGTGGAAAAGGGGGTGATGATATAGCCCTATTTATGAAGTGTAATGAATGAAAATGATCAATTTGAATAGCGTTTTGGTTTTACGTTTATCCTTTCACCTTGAACTCTAACATTTATTTAACCTTCGATATAACATTGCTAGGCCCTACCTTAAACTCCAGAGATTTTACAGCAAAATTTGAACCAAAAGTACACCATGCATTTTTATTCATTTTTAAATACACAGTAGGCCTAATGTTATTTTTTAGGGTTGTTAAAACTAAAATCCCATTTATCGTGACTCCCTTGACTTTTAACTCAATGTTGATTCAAACTAAACAGTATTTGTTCTCATATTCAATATCCCTCCCTGGCATTTTCCATCTCGCTCATCGTTCTAGCCTCAATTTCATTACAAAAGTTGTTGCGCCGCACTATATTAACGATATTTCCGCCGCTGCAAAGTTATTTCAAACAAATGAGTTCGATTTTCAATTTACCCCTCGGAGCGGGCTGGAGTTGATTAAAAAAGTCAAAGTTTAAAGCTTGCGGGGCACCTCAGTTTAATATAAACAACGAAACAATTTCAAGATTATTAAACTTGTTCAGTATCAGTTTACAATGGTTATTTGAAGTTAAGCAAGCTTAATTAGATATTTTGGTACATTCTTAATGTTCGTGAATGCACCCAAATGTCGTTAATTATGTCTAACGTAATAATATTATTTTCAATTGGTTTTGTACTTCTATTTAACAACCAAGCCATTTTAATAATAGGCATGTATATAAAATAATAATCAAAGATGAAGTGCAGAGTACCTAAAATAAATTACTATGTAGGGCCTATTGATCATGTACATGTAAGGTTAGTAAAGATACGGTCCAGTGAAATTATATTAATTATGATGGTGCACTGAGCTCTCTTCGACGGTGTAGTCATTACACACTTTTTCAGTGTGAGCCGGCTAACTTATAGTGCAGGCCAGTTTTAGGGGTGTACAACCACAGAAAAAGCCGTTTTTCTGTGGTACAACATAAGCGCTATTATAACCCACAACCTCTTTCCAGGTCACAGAACTATTCTACATAAACTCATATTTTTGTGTATTTACAGAGTTTTATATGTTCTGGTTTCAGCCAATTAATAATAATAGGCCTACCATACATATGCCAAAATTATCAATGACCGAATGAACAATAGCGGTAAGACAAAAACAAAATGAACAAACAAATCTATACTTATTCAGGGTTGCCACAGAATTTTTGAGGCCTTTTTTCCTGACTTTTCCTGACTTTTACTGACCAATCTGAGAGATTTTTCCTGACTTTTAGGAACCGCGGTGTTTTACAAATAAAGACTCATTTTTTTTTTTTTTAGCAAATTTCCTTTGGAATATTTTTTAATGCAATCTCCTACATCCCCAATAGTTGCCCATCGCTCTAATTTTTATCGAAATAGCCTACCCCCATCGCAGCGAAATTCAAATGGTTTAGTTAATTAATTAATTAAAAATAAAAACTTTTATTTACAAATAGCATTAATTAAGCCTATTGAGATTTTTATTGGGAAATGTTAAAAATAAGCAACATACCAGGTTTTATAGATTTCCCATGAAAAATAAAATGGAAAACTTTTTTTCAATTTTCTCCGTTACCAGTGAAGCTAAGTAAATTATTCAAAATACTAAATTATTTATTATTTATTTATTTATTTATTTTTTGTTCTTTTGAATGGTCTCTTTGAAAATTATTGAATTAAAATTTTTAGGGTGAAAATTACCAAAACCCCCTAGTTTGACCTTTTTGAAAACCCATAAAACCCTGTTCCGACAATCCGATCAACCTGGTTTTTGAACTTAGCCTGAAGAACGCTATCTTACACATTACCAAATTTCATCTAAATAAAAGGTCTCTTTCAAAATTTATTGTGTAAACAGACACATATATAGATATATTTTTAAATATATGAATTTGAACAAACGGTGTTTTTGGCTCCTATGGACCTCAAAACAAAAAAGTAATATGGTCACGGCCTTACGTCTTACCATGAGTATTATCGTAATAGCGTATTCCTTACAGGTAAATTCGCTAATATTCCCTGTAGAGAAATTGGCTAAAAATAAAACAAAGTGTTCCAATAATAATGTAAAAACTAACATTATAACAATGAAAACACAATAGAAATATATTTTAATTACATTATTAATAGGTAATAAATGTTTAAAATTAATACATTTTACCCACTAATTAGTAAATCTGATTTATGGGAGCGAGCAAAAATTGAGACGGTCGGATTGTGCCACTGCAAATTTTCCTGACTTTTGGCACTATTTCCCTATTTTTTCCTGACTTTCGGCATTTTTTCAAACATTTTCCTGACTTTTCCTGACCAAAACCCAAAAATCCTGACTATTCCTGAATTTTTTTAATGTCTGTGGCAACCCTGTTATTTAATACGCTAAGGGTTTTTTGTCTTGAGAACTCCTCCTACAATTTTCAACCGATTTTCAAGTTTTTGCCGTCGTTGGATAGGGCTTGGTCTTTAGTTGTTTCCGCCAAAAACTGATGAGAATCGGACTAAAAATAAAGGCGCTATCCACAATTGAAATCTCTAAATTTAACATTTAAATAACATTGGGATGGAATAAAGCATTTTAAACATCTGTTAATAATCAGCTGTAATTACGTGTTGTTTTGGTGATTAAAGATATTCACAATAGTGGATAGGCCGGATGTGGTTGATTTTGAGCTAAAAGTAACATTTGTATTGAATTAAAGTAAATTGCTCGATTTCGAGCAACACGTATACTATAGTCCGTTTTTTTTTAAAAACCTGATCCTTCACGAGAATATTGGGGTGGGGGAGGGATTTAAACTGTAAACAAAACATTTAAACTCGTGACAAACATGTTCGAAT
The DNA here is from genome assembly GCA_030545055.2 of Neoaliturus tenellus. NCBI lineage: Eukaryota > Metazoa > Arthropoda > Insecta > Hemiptera > Cicadellidae > Neoaliturus > Neoaliturus tenellus. Next base: position 28,440,462 of record CM061536.1, read on the forward strand.
CAGATTTCCTCAAATAAATATCGTTTTAATAAGCTATAATGTCTTTCAGTAACTCCTAGTCAGCTGTTATATTTTTAAGCCAAACCTATTCCTTGTTAAAAAGTAACAGTTCTAAAATAAACTAATAAAAAAACAACTGCTACCAATAATATTGTAAAACTGATACACAATATGTTATGATGTAAAATTACCAGCTGGTATGCAACAGTGAAATAAAACAAAAACAACAAAAAAACAACAAAAAACCAAAGGGCTCCAGCCAATGGGATATTATAGCAAGAATAAACAAGCCCCCACCACCATCTCTCCCTAGAAGGATCAGCTTTAAAAAAACGGACTATAGTAAATATAATTGGGAAAATTATGTAGGCCTCAGTAATTATTTTCGCTGGGTTTGGATGATTCCCTGATACATGGGTGTGGTGTAACTATAGATACAGCAGATATGCACATGTAAAGACCACTTTAACTTTTTTATCACACTACATCAATAACACCTGTTTTCGACCCTCACTTCTAACAATGATAATCATGTGTTTGAGGACTAGGACCGAAAGTTTTCGGCCCTAGACCCTCGATGGAAACAGTAGCCACGAAATTATGAATGTAATGAGGTAGGTGACAACAAAAACAACAATTAAAAAATCAGTGACGTTGTTGGTAGTTCAGCTGATAGCAACTGTAAATAGATAAATAAACGTACTATACTGAATGTAAATAGATAAATATAGTTGGGAGATGACTTGTTGGCTAGTGAAGGGGAAGATAGGCCTACTCCCACCACTATCAGCTGTTAATTAGCATTTAAATTAAATAAGAACTTAAAAACTAACCAATAGGAGAGCTGGAAATTACTGAGGTGGGGGTAACCTCCCCTCAATCCCTCTTTCTCTGGCTGGCCAACAAGTCATCTGCCAACTATAAACGTACGTACTGTAAATAGACGTACTAAGGAACTTGGTGCTTTTCCATTAAAATCAGTTGTAGTTAGTCACCTACCGTTAGAGTAGACATAATGGACTGACAAAAACGTGACTACAAAATACTACAACAGTTATGAATAAAACTTACACTTCACACAGAGTAATTTTTTATACAGTTTGACTTTTAATTAATATTAATGTGATATTGTATTTATGTGTGGCTTAAATTATTCTAAAACATTAAACAAATATATCTTAAAGTCGCTAAAAACCAGTAAAATGGGAAATTTTCGAAAGTTATACTGTTATATGTTGTCATATATGTGTTATATGTGAATTGATTCCACTATTTTACAATTAACATCGGTAATTATTAGGCCCTACTGAACGTGCGTGCGAATCAATTATAGGAATACAAAATTTACTTTCCGATGTCTCAATTATGTAATAACTTAATTATATGTGGTAAAGTATAAATACACAGTAGGGTAGCCACAGTTGCCAGTGGTTGAGTTTGCAAAGTGTTTGTTCAGCAAGACGATGAGCATCGTCCAAATGTCACACTCCTGGCTCGGGCGCCGCCGGCCTGTTTATAGCTTGGCCTCAGGCCCACAGACGCTCTGTTTATAACTTGGCTTCAGGCCTAAACCTGCTGCAACAAAACCCCTTCCAAGACCATTCCATCCAAGTGCATATTGCACTGTCTATATGGCCATCTTGCAATTCAGTTTTGTGTTATGTCTGCATTGTGTATCACTATCAGCTTTGAAATTAAGCCCTATTCTCTATAAGATTATTTGAGACATTCAAGATGATTTTTGTTGATTAAGTTGTGTGTACAAAGTTTAGTTTTATGGGGTTTTAAAATGGTATAATATGAGTTTTGGCAGTTTCTTACAAAAATTATTTAATTCAACACTCTGGCTTTTTATTTACAAGTACTCCTCCTGAACGGCTGGAGTGATCCTCACGAAATTTTGCTCGGTCATAGTAACCATCTATGGGAAGGTATAAATCTGAAATGGTCCAAATCGGACATAAGGGTTCTGCCCTACGGTCCTTTAAAGTTACCATGTTATTTTAATAGGAGAAATATTTTATTTGTTTTGTTTACTGTGTGTTGATTATACAGCTGTTATAAGGATCAAATTTAACTGCAGACTGTTACTATCAGCTGTTTGTGAATACAGTAGTTTTATGTGAAACTAGCTGTTGCCCGCCACGGCTTCGCCCGTGTTGAATTTGTTTTTTAATCTCTTTTAAGACCTACGAACTCTTATTCTTTAAGATATACATTAAGATTAATACATTGAAATAGCATAAGCGGGACACCTATGAGCAAAGAGGAACGATCATGTCAAATATTAACCCCGTAGGCCGTAGAGTAATTTTTAAGTCCAATGGGGCTGAGCCCTAAAGGGTTTCAAAAACTATAATTCCAAAACCGTTTCTTGGTGACTTCCTATGAGCAAAGAGGAACATCAATTTCAAATATTAACTCCACAGATCATAGATTAATTTTAAGTCCAATGGGTTGGAGCCCTAAAGGACTTTCCAAGTCAAATTTTAATACCGTAGAATCTATGGTGACCTAAAGGTTCTGTGGAGTGGAGCCCTAAAAGAAATTTACAAAATCGTTTCCTAGTGAATGCCCATGAGTAAAGAGTAACGTCCATGTCAATTTCCAACCCCGTAGGCCGTAGAGTAATCAAGTCCTGAGGGGCGAAGCCCTTAAGGAGTTAAAAAACTATATATTCAAATCCGTTTCTTGGTACCTTTGAGTAAAGTGAAATGTCCTCGTCAAATTTTAACCCGTAGGACCTATGGTAACCTAAAGGTTCTGTGGGGCGGAGCCCAAAAGAAAATTCGCAAAATCCTTTCTTAGTGAATGCCCATGACCAAAGAGGAACATCAATGTCAAATTTAACCCAGTAGGCCATAAAGTAATTTTTATAACCAGTGGGATGGAGCCCTAAAGGACTTAAAAAACTATATTTCCAAAACGTTATGGTTTAATTTATATACAGTAATACATGAAGCAAATCACACCCCATTATTTTAAAAATTTACTTTCATTATCATATCTTTTCAATATTTGTATTTTAACTCACATGTCATTGTTTATAACATTCTTTATTCTTGTTTTGAATATACCTCCATCTCATCTCTTTTTTCAAGGTCTTAATTTCTATTTAATAGTTTACCTCAGGTCCTTCGAGGATTTTTATTAGTTCTTCTCCAGTGTCTAGTATTTTAGTGAATACCTATATGAACAAAGATGAGTGTCTATGCAAAAAATTAACCCTGTAGGCTCTATAGTAATTTTGAGGTTATTTGGGGCAGAGCCCCGAAGGAAATGTGTAAACAACTTTTTATTGAGCACCTATGACCAAAGAAATTCCAAATTTCAACCCCGCAGGCCCCATAATTTATAGATTCGTTGTTTCTTTCAATTCGTATTGTAATTGGCCCTAATTGTAACATTATATCATTGACTATGTACACTATATTGAAATTTCGAAGACATGTGGGGTGGAGCCATGAAGGGATTTTTGTGAAAGCGTTTCTTAGTGAGCACCAATGAGGAAAGAGGAACGTCCATGCCAAAATTCAACCCTGTATGCACTAAAAGTAATTTTTTGTCCCGTATGGCGAAGCCCTAAAAATGCTTTACAAAAGCGATTCCTAGTGAGCAGCTATGGGCAAAGTGTATCTTCCATTTCAAATTTCAACCCCTTAGATCATCTTCATATTCGCTTTACATCTTTTTTCATTATTAGCTTTTCATATTCGTTGTTCCCTAGATTCATATTGGCCATAAGAATAACATTAGACCAAAATTGAAATCGTGTGTGGCAGAGCCCTGATAAATTTGGCAAAACACTTTCGTAGTGAGCACGTACACATGAGCAGAGAGGAACGTCCACGACAAATTCCATCATCATGGATCCTATAGTTTTTTCAGATTCGTTGTTTCCTAGATTCGAACTAAAAATTATTAGCTATAAATAACATTACATAGAAATTTTGAAGTCCTATGTGGCGGAGCCCTGATGAAATTTTGCAAAACCGTTTCTTAGTGAGCATCTATGATCAAAGAAGAACGCCCATTCCAAATTTTAACATCGTAGGTCCTATAGTTTTTCAGATTCGTTGTTGTTGTTGCCTTGATTTGTATAAAATATTTTCCATAAGAATAATATTAAATGGACATTTTGAAGTCCTGTGGGGTAGAGACCTGAAAGAATTTTGTAAAACCGTTTCTTAGTGAACATTTTTAACACAGAGGAACGTCCATGGCTAATTTCAAACCCTATACCCTATGGTTGTAAATAAGATTCAATGATACTGAGCGAGTGGTATTTGACCAAGTAGATAAAACCGAACCTAACCTAAACTCTACTAATAAACATTTTTACACCAGTATAAAAGTGTTTACAAAGATAAAAATATTGTCATATGGTTATGTCATCCTTTAAATGTATCATTTCGCTAACAGCTGATAGCTTTGAATCTTCAACAGATAACTAGGAATACGCTCCGATGTCCGTCCCGTACAAGAATTTTTTACTCACTTTTTGAGTTATTAGGTGACGCTTTTTATGTTTCTTTTTTTTTTGAGGGAGAGGTAAGAAAAATGCATTACGCACACAGGTGGCAAGCCTGTAGTGTGGGACTCCCCTAAAAACGGGTTTACCCACTAAAAAACCTCGCCTCTACTCTTTAGGATTCTAACCTGGAGTTGTTTATCACATTAAACGTAGGGCTAGGCCTAAATTTGGCTTATGCCCGTGGGGTTCACTCCTTATCCAGCCACTCGATCAAGGGATCTGGGCCACTTCGTGGTCCAGATCATGTTTCTTTTCCAGGAGGATGCCCCGCACGAACTGTGATAAACAATCCCAGTTGCCCTCATCCTCCAAGCATGGGCAGCGGAAAAATGTGTGTTCCGCATGGTCGGGAACGCCCGAGCAATAAATAAAGAATTGGCCCCCGTTCCACCCATAGTTGGACGTGCTTGATAAGTCGCGCAGTCCATCGTCCTCGGGTGTCGTGCTCCCAGCTGTGTTGCCACTGCTGGAAGGTTCGGGAGCGCTCTGCTGTTCTTGCCGTGTCCTTGCCAATCTCGACTTGTCTTTGATAAATTGCCTTCCTCTCTCCTACCAAGAGCTTGACAGGGATAACTCCGGCGACCACCAGGACGGCAGGCTCGGACACTGTCCGGTAGGCGGAACACACCCCGAGCGCCGCTCAACGTTGAACCCGGGCGAGTCGCAACCTGTACTACTCTTTATCGAGAGTGTCTGCCCACACCTCTGCTCCATAAAGAAGCACGAACTGAACCGCGGACATCAACAGACGTCTTCTGCTGGATCGTGGAACCCCGACACTGGCCATCAGCCTACTAAGGTAAGTGACTACCTTAGCGGCCTTGTCCGCCGTACGGAATATCTGATCCCTCCAGCTTAACTTGGTGTCCACCATAATCCCGAAGTACTTAGCAGCATGAATTGATTGGACCACCTCCCTTCCCACTCGGAACAGAATGACGGTGTCTATCCTCTTCTTCGTAAATATCACAATCTCCGTCTTACGGAGAGCAAGCGAGAGACCGTGATCGGACATCCATGTGTTGACCACATGCATGACTCGGTTCAACTTTAGTTGGGCCAGCTCAACGTTGCGTGCGACAATGAGAGCTGCGACATCATTGGCGTACCCAACCAAAGAGGTTTCCTCAGGCATCTCCGACCTCAGGAGGTTGTCATAGGCAACATTCCAGAGATCCTGGCCGAGTATTGAATCTTGCGCGGCACCAGAAGTGACTTCCATCGTCCACGTTCCGTCCCTTGTGTCGTAAATAAGGCTTTGAGAGCGGAGATAATCCTCAATGAGTCGCAACAGATATGCAGGAACGCGAAAGGTGTTGCGAAGCGCATCCAACATATCGACCCACCTCGCCGAGTTAAAGGCATTCTTTACATAAGCGTAACAAGCTCAGCGAGAGAAATGGTTGTGGCTCTCGACTCTCTTCACAGCTCTCCATGGACTTCGGTGATAGCGTCAATCGTTGACCGTCCCTTTCTGAAGCCATACTGACGGGGGCATGAGTCCCCGGCAGCTTCCACGGCAGAGGTCAGGCGGGAACCTATCAGCTTCTCGAACAGCTTCCCAGCCGTATCCAACATGTAGAAAGGCCTGTGGGACGACGACAGCTCGGGATCACCTTTGCCCTTGCTGATCAGTACAAGTCTTGCGGTTTTCCATAGGGAGCCGGAAACACCCCTTCTACCAAACAGGCGTTGTACATTCTCAACAACAAGTCGGCATTAATTGAAAATACTTTCTTTAAAGCCTCGTTGGGAATCCCGTCCGGGTCAGGAGCCTTGTTGCTCTTTAGGGAGAGAACGGAGGTTTCCATTTCCTTGAACGTGAAGAGTGGAACGTCATCTAACCGTCCGAAGTCAACCGGCGTACATCCTAGGCCTAGCCTACAAATAAATACACACAAAGAATGATTTTAGCTAAGACCTCAAAACAAGCAAGTAACTTAATAATAATTATGCTTGTAATATTAAAGGTAAATAGATTGTAGAGCGAAAAAAACAATACAATTTAAAATCCATGATTAATTAATCAAAATTAATAAAAATCAAGTAATTTAAGTATTGTAGAATTACGCTTACTTAACACTTAATGCATATTTTGTTATCTGAGACATAGGCTACAATGGCACAGCACATTCTAATTAGTTGTTCAATTTAAATCGTTCTCCCAAATAGATATTAGTTGTATCCCATAAATTAGTTAATCGCATAATTCCGTACGACACCAATTTATTCCACATCAACATGCCTATCTTTTGGTAGACTATAAATTTATAACTTCAACAGGTAAACATCAGTGTTGATCTATTTGATTTAACAAACAGGTCTGTCAAAATATCAATTAAATTTTATTTAAAAACGTAACATAACGGCGAGCAAATATAAACAAGAAAAGGTTATGTTATGTTGTTTTCAGCATACAGCGACAACTCAGCTGCGATGGGGGAAAATAAACTGATCATAGCAACTACATTAGTAAAACCATGTAGCCTAAACAACTAAAGTTCTGTCAAAAATTACGGAAAATAAGCTTTTTTAATACTTGAAAATAATTGCTCGATTATAGTTTATTACCTAGTTTAAAATACTTAAAATCTAACCTGAGAATTTCATTGAAATCAAATTAGTAATAAAAAAGCCTTTTGGGGGTCAAAAATTCGCCTAAGAGAAATTTAAAGTCGCTCTAAAAGAATTTTATACTCTATGTTCCATATAGTAAAAAATTCAATTACATCAAATATTTGAAGTCATGTGGGGCGGAGCCCTGAAGGAATTTCGCAAAACCATTTCTTAGTGAGCACCTATAGGCAAAGAGGAACACACATTCCAAATTTCAACCCTGTATGTCCTATAGTTTTGGAGATTCGTTGTTTCCTAGATTCGTATTTTAAGTGCTCCATAAGAATAACATTGTAACGAAATTTTGAAGTGGTGTGGGGCGGAGCCCTGCAGGAATTTCGTAAAACCGTTTCTTAGTGAGCATCAATGGGTAGGAAGGAACGTCTATACAAAATTTCAACCCTTCAGGTTGGCTAGTTTTGGAGATTCGTTGTTGCTTTGATTTCTATTAAAAATCCCCCATAAGAATAACATTGTAACAAAATTTTCAAGTCGTGTGGGGCGGAGCCCTGACGGAATTTTGTAAAACCGTTTCTTAGTGAGCGTTTTTGAGCAAAGATGAACGTACATACCAAGTTTTAACCCTCTAGGCCTTATAGTATTGGAGATACTCTGATACGTGAGTGAGTGGTATTTGACAAATATATAGTAGATTGTTGTTTCGTTTATTTCAGTAGTTAGTTTACGAGAATGAAATGCCACGTTTACGGAGAGGGGGTGCAAATCTTGGACGACGCACCATTTGTAAACATATAAAAGCTCGTCGCAGCAAACCTACGTAATCAAAAATTATTAGAGTATTGCAGACTTGTGGCGAGTAAGCGCAGCGAACAACCTAAATCTGGCGACAAGTGTGTGCAGCGAATGAGCCGACCCAAGAGTCCAAATTGACGGCCAAAAACGACAAATTGACGGCGAGTGAGCGTAGCGAACGAGCTGACCCAAATGGCGAGTGAGCGCAGCGAACGAGCTAAACCCTGACGGCGAGTGAGCGTAGCGAACGAGTTCGATTGAATTACTTATAAAACATTTGCTATTATTGATTTAAAATATAGTCGCTCCGCTCAATATTGCAAGCAGACAACTGCATTGTATACCTAGTATATACACCGTTTAAAGGCACTCTAAAAACAATTAATTAGATAATTTGAATTTTTATCCTACCTTAATTTACTAGTAGTGGGGAATATCTAAAAACATATAAAATTTTTCTTATGAGAAATCAACAAACCTCTCTATCATGCATACGTTGAATAGTTCATCCATAAAGACCATCCTCATTGTTAGACTAATTCGTATATATGAGGTCGAAATTGTGGTTCGTATCCCATGTGGCATTGACTTTTGGGTTATTAACGATCCTGTCTAAGGACAATGTCAGCCTTAGTCAGTAACAAGACGCAAAATCGCACCACAATCATCCTACACTCATCTCTCATTCATATTCAGGTTAAGTGCCCACTATGTGAGGTCCCTGTCTCTAAAATAGTAATACAGAGATATAGGAATATCTCGCTTATTTGTTTTAATAGCTTGATAAAATTATGTATGTGACTATACATTAGATGAGGATATTATACTACAGATCGCCTCTTAATCGAAATTCGATCAAAATTTCAGTTGATCTGGACCCGAGATGATTAAAAACATTGTATAGGCCTAACTGAAACATTTGTTTGTCTATCAGTTGTTTTTACAACAGCTGTCTAATAATTCAATCAATCAATCCCTATTATACCCCGTTCAAAATAAATGTGCGGTCGAAAGACAGAATTTTGTTTCCCACCACAAGGAATATTCCCTCAATACCTTCCTGAATTCCCCGATTTTCTTCCAAATCAGATGTTGTTTTAATTTCACACTTAAAATTCGGAGTAGAAAATAGCGCTGATGATCGTGTTACTTCCCTTACTTGCCACTGGAAGCGCACCTTGTTACACCTGAAACGTCAAAATTGCAATATTTGTTTACGAAAAAGCAAAACATTTTGGCTTAAAGTGACATGAGATATTGAACAGCTGTAGTAATTCTCAGTGATTCTGATTGGTTGGATTATTGGCAGCGGGAGGAACGGGAAAAATGGGGGAATTGAAATCTGGGTTTCGACCGCACATTTATTTTGAACGGGGTATAGTCCAGGCTCTGAACAGGTTGAGCATGCACTAAAAGTCTAACAAAATTTGACTTTGGATTATTGTTGAGGACATTTAGTAGATGTAAAAAACCGATGTTGCCACATTTCCAGAATGAGCACAACACGGGGGACGGCCTCTAGAGGAAGTCGTAGAGGAAACTGTATTGGCCTATGTCATGTTGTATATCATTTTAAAGGTCTTTGAATGTAGATTAAAATGCCACAAACCCTATCTCTAAAGGTCAAATATAACGCGAGTTATTGCGTTTTAAAATTTCGGTAAAATCCATTCATGCAAAATTTTACTGCCTGCCATTTCTGGCTCAGATGTTCATTTGATGTCGAGTTGGCAACATTGTTTTCAACTCTATTTATATTCTATCTCTCTCCTGTTTATAAAGATCCTGAAAATCAAGATAAATGTTTTATTTTAAGTCTTCATTTGCCGTCTTCAATTGCTGTCCGAAATATTATGATTACATTATGATTTTCAGCCCGATTGGGGACAACCCATGAAATCTTTTATGAAATATTTAACGTGAGCTTTAGGATTATGTTTAACAGAAAGAAATGCCGCAAAGCCGAACTTAAATTAACGCTCGAGTCAGAAATGGCAGCTAGTCAAACTTTGCTTAAAAAGCATTTTGCCGAAATTTCAAAATGCAATAACTCGCGTTATATTCGACCTTTGGAGATCGGGTTTGTGGCATTCGAATCTACATTCAAAGACTTTTAAAATGATATACAGCATGACATAGGCCAATACAGTTTCCTCTACGACCTCCTCTAGAGGCCGTTCCCCGTGTTGTGCCCATTCTGGAAATGTGGCAACATCGGTTTTTTACATTTACTAAATGTCCTCAACAATAATCCAAAGTTAAATTTCGTTAGACTTTCGTGCATGCTCAAGCTGTTCAGAGCCTGGACTATATGCCCCCTTCTTGTACCCTCCTTTAAAGTATTATTGTTTAAAGCTCAAGTTATCAGTTTAAAAGATATCCACAAATATGCATGACATTACCGTTGGACTATAATAACCAATTCGCTTCTACTCACAATCATCAAAGTTGCAAATATATTAAATCTAGATTTTAGAGACAGAATGAGATATGGCACAATGCTATTGGACTGAAATTGTTAATCTTTGCAATTTACTATATGTAAAATAGATGTATATAAACATAAACACAGTTTTCAATGTCATTTTCTATAGGACCATCATTTTTTATTCGCTAGAGCACGAAAAAACTGGTTTTTATAATAATAAAAAAAAAACAATAAATAAAAATTAAAATAAACTCTGGAGGTTTGACAGTGCAAAATATGATAGAAGGATATAGAATCAAAATTGAAAATAATTAAATTTCCTTTCGTAACATTTCCCTTAGAATTTAAATAGATCGAAGCATTTGGTTACTTGAACTGAAATACTAAAATCAAAATTTCAGAAATCCACCATCTTGAATTTTTTTGAGAGGTTAAAAGTACAAATTTTGGAATTTTTAGATTTTAAACGTGGCACTGATAGTCCAGGATCTGACAATACATTCCGTAGGAAAATCGCGTATAGTCAATTTGACTTTTTTAGTTGAATATATGTGTCTTAGGAAGTGTTTTGCACTTAGGTGTCATTTCGGCATCTGGTAGGTTTACCCGCTATGACGTCATCAAGATGGCGGAAAGTGATATTTTTTAATTGCGTATATTTCAGATGTTATTTATCGTATTTTGATAAATCTTTTTTTGTTTTAAAGCTCATCAAAAGACCTATATTTTTTGTATTTGCCATTTTCTTATGCACTTATTAGTTTTTCCATAATATTGAAAAAATTGAATTTTAAAAATAAAATTTGGTAAATTTTTGCTTATAACTTGTTTACTAGTGAGAAATTGGCAATTTTACCTCGTATCAAAGTTGTTTGTCTTTTAATACCCTTTCTAATGATACCACACATGGGGGGATAAATCCTAGGAATAATGCAGAAAAACGCCTGAAACACCGATGCGATCGCTACAATTGGTACGTGCCTGAACAATGGTACATGTATCATTTTATTGTTGCATATCTACCAATAATGTATTTCATCTGTTCAACTAGTTTATAAATACTCACTGATAACAAAAAGTTATTTTTTGTTTATCTAATGTTGTTGCACTTCATATTCACAGGGTGTACAACAACTATAATGAACTACTACTATTATCATTCTTCTGGAATGTTACTACTATATGTATACTGTTCAATATTATTGTTTAACTAATGCTGAACATATGTTTGACATTTCTTAGACTCTAATCATAATAATTTTAGCACAATGAATCATCAACACTTCTACATTTATGGAATCTTTGGTACTGAAGTGATATTTGCCACTTGAAATCCAAATTATAGTGGATCCAATAAATGAAATTCTTCGTCATTGCAATGTTTTTGTAAGTAAAAATGTTAATATGCTCTCAGTAAGTGTTCTCTGGTGCTTCGGCTGGTCGGTGGAAGTTCTCCGATACTGGCATTTTTCCATGATAAAAAGTCCATACTGAGTTCGTCCAAATTCTTTGCTTTAGAACCTTTTATGAGTACCTGGACTAAATAAATCTCGACCGAAACTAAGCTTGATTCGATTTCGGTGGAAAATTTTGAGTTTCCAAAATCCTTTAAAAGTTTTTTTGGATACCACACTCATAGGGGCTTTTTCGTGCCAAACTTACTTGTATAATCAGGTCCAGATATATGCGCATATTACCATACGTACTTACAGAAAGATTGCATTGATGTGGAATTTCATTTATTCGATCCACTAGAATTTGGATTTCAAGAGGACAACAACACTTTAGTACCAAAGACAGGGATGGTTCATGAAACTTGCATGAAATGTGCTAAGTTGAAATGTGTGTGCAAAAAGAATAAAGTCCCATGTTGCACATTGTGCAAATGTAGAAGTGTTGATGATTCCTTGTGCAAAAATGATTATGATTAGAATCTAAGAAATGTCAAACATAAGTTCAGCATTAGTTAAACAGTAATATATTGAACAGTATACATATAGCAGTCAGGGGCGAACCCAGCATTCAATTTGGGGGGGGGGGGTATTTTCTGCAGAGGGTTAACACGGGGGTGTAAGGGGGTATTGAATACCCCCCCCCCCCCCCACCAAAGAACACGGCGGGTCCGGGGGGCCTCCACTTGAAAATGTTTCGAGTTTTTTCAAGCTAAATGGTTAGTTTTAGTGAATTTCAGAAGTTAAAATTTAACCTTATGAAGACCTCTACTCCGTCAGAATTTAAAGTGAAACTAATGGGTTTCAAACATTAAATAAAGGGACCAGACTATTATTTAAACTTGGAATAAATGTATTGACTTTATATTACGATGGCAAAAATAACATGCAGGCGAAGTAGTGTAAAAAGTTATAGTGTAAAGTTTAAAAACATAGTAATACATTACTCATCATGAGGTATTTAACCGTTTATCTATAGGAGACAGAATGCAGTATTAGAGTTATTCATGTTGTAAAGATAATATATAATTAATAGGCCTACTTTACACAATAAACAATGTCTAAAACTAAACATTTCTAAAACTAAAATAACCTATTTTTTATTTAATATTACTGTTTTATCTTTTTGCATTGTGCAATTAACTATTATTGTTTATAATAAGTTGGTCTTAATATCTGTTTATAGAAGTCTGGTGTATGAAAAGAATATTTTAAACATTTGTCATAGAATATTTTTATTTTTTTAGCTTATTTTTTATTCTCCAACATTTTGGGGAGGGGAGGATATCTCCCCTTTATCCCCCCCCCCTAGGTTCCCCCTGATAGCAGTAACATTCAAAAATAATGATAATAGTAGCAGTAGGCCTATGTGTTAAGAGTCACCGTTTGTTATTTGCATTTCAACGAACAAAAAATACCGTACTTTATAACAATACTTTCTGTGTGTTTAATCTAAAACAACATTAGTTAGTATTTAAGTTTAAGTCATACTAAACAATAAAAATTATTCAACATAGAGCTTTTGTTTCAAATATACAATAAAACAAGTAATGTTAATTCTAAAACAGTGGTATAAATTTTTAATTAATAGTAGTTTTCATCACTAGGAGCAAAAGTGGGTCTTTTTGGTGCGTAATCGTGTTTTAAAAACGAGGCGCAGCCGAGTTTTTAAAAACGATTAAGCATAAAAAAGATACTTTTGCTCCGAGTGATGAACAACGTTTTTTATCATAATGCGAAATTAGACTTTTGATCATTAAAAACTATACAGATGTATTTTCGAGGTTATATTTACAAAGTTGGTAATATGCAGTGTTTACATTTATGTTATTTACAAACAATGCTCTTTATAACGTTTGAATTTCAAAATTCTGCTCCTCAACATTAATAAATGAATAATAATATACATAGCAAACAGCTGACTTTTCAGTACTAGGACCTAAAAAATTATCCAGATGATTTTTCAGTCCTAGGACAATAAAGAATCGGTTTTGGTACAGTTGAGAGAACAAAAAACAGGGTGATTTCGTGCAGAATGATAAAAAAATTATTTCTGATAATGTAAACAAAAATATAACATATTTAAACGATGACGGACGAATAATAAAGTACATCTGTATTGGCATTGATTTCACAGTAAAATAACTAATAACATGCTTAAAAATGTTTTATATGTGTTTATATAAAATAAGTGTATTTATATAAGTTAAACTGATGTAAATAATTTAAAAATCATTTCAGGTAATGTAATGATTTTTTTTATTAAAATTTTAACACATAGTTTCGTTATAGTTGTTGTACACCCTGTGAATATGAAGTGCAACAACATTAGATAAACAAAAAAATAACTTTTTGTTATCAGAGAGTATTTATAAACTAGTTGAACAGATGAAATACATTATTGGTAGATATGCAACAATAAAATGATACATGTACCATTGTTCAGGCACGTACCAATTGTAGCGATCGCATCGGTGTTTCAGGCGTTTTTCTGCATTATTCCTAGGATTTATCCCCCCATGTGTGGTATCATTAGAAAGGGTATTAAAAGACAAACAACTTTGATAAGAAGTAAAATTGCCAATTTCTCACTAGTAAACAAGTTATAAGCAAAAATTTACCAAATTTTATTTTTAAAATTCAATTTTTTCAATATTATGGAAAAACTAATAAGTGCATAAGAAAATGGTAAATACAAAAAAGATAGGTCTTTTGATGAGCTTTAAAACAAAAAAAGATTTATCAAAATACGATAAATAACATCTGAAATATACGCAATTAAAAAATATCACTTTCCGCCATCTTGATGACGTCATAGCGGGTAAACCTACCAGATGCCGAAATGACACCTAAGTGCAAAACACTTCCTAAGACACATATATTCAACTAAATAAGTCAAATTGACTATACGCGATTTTCCTACGGAATGTATTGTCAGATCCAGGACTATGACCAAGGAATTTTATGAGGCAAATTTTAAGTCTCTAGCTTAAATTGTTACATCAGAAATTCATATCCCATATAAGTGGGTCGGTCAGGCAATTACATTACACATAGGGGTATACAGTTATTTAGATGTTCCAATTTGGATTTAGACGAGATAAAATAATTTTCCTTCCAAGAGTGAAAAAATAGTTACTATTAAAGAAAGTTACTGTATTGGCTAGTATATCCATTAATAGATTTATTGCACTAAGGTGTTTGATACTGATACATCAAAACAATAAAAAACATCTACAGTTGAGAGAATGTGTGAAATGGTTTGCGTATTTCAGTGTAGAACCTGAAGTGTGTAAAGGTAATGCCCCCTCAAACTCGCAGACTGCAGACTGTGGACAGAAGTATTCTGGGAGCTCTGTAAATAGTGCTATAAAGATCCTCTCCCTCTCCTACTCCTCCTCCCCCCCCCCACCCCCCCGGCATGCCATAAACAGTCATACCTCTGAGTGAGAATGCTCGAGCAACTTTGTGACTTGGAAGCTTATAAATATGTACAGTTTTTGTTCTAAAATTCCTCTTCTTACTCGAAGAGGCTTACAGGTTTCTTATTATCTAAATTTAGAAGGTGTTAGTTTAATTTTACATGTTATATAACTGTTTAAGTAAAACTAAGAATAAAAATAGATTTAGCCGTAAAAATTTAACAGAAAACATTTTTTGTGTAAAATATGTTGTGTATAATATATAAATACAATAATATTTATATAATAACTAGCTGTTAAAACCATTCTTTGTACAGGGTGCGTGTAGTTTGTTTATGCAAATTATATACTTTCACGCAGTAATGCAATATACAGGTCTATATACAAAGAATGGCTTCAGATGGACAGTTTTTCATCCACTGCGTCTATATAGGTTTTTTTTATATGCTAACTGTTGTGTTAATTGACAAATCAGTAAAAAAAAAAAAAAAAAAAAAAAAAAAAAAAAAACTGCCATGGGTAGTGGGTACCTCCATGACTGTCCTGAGGGCTATGAAAACTAATGGCATAAAAACATATTCCATGAAATTTTCGATATATATTGTATATGTTACACTTAATCGCCGAATCCGGCCAATGCACAAAATTTTTACCCATTCCGCGATGTGGACAATGCGGTATACCCACATCACAGACTAAGCATTTCATTCGGACATTGGCCGAAGCAAAACACCCAGACTGCGGATTGGGTAATTGTAAGTGTGGGCAATTGACAAAATAAACACGCTTTTTGGCAGTTGAGTAAATCCACGACACCCACAACCCTACATGGGTAAATCTGATTTCCCACGTCGCGGTGTGGGTACCGTATTTGTAGTTTGCGCAAAAGTTGAATGCGTTACTCAGGGGCCAGACGTGCAGGTCTAGACATACTACCCCCTTCACCCAATACTCCTAGCAATAAAATAAATAAGAGTCATTGTCGGTGTCCTGTCATAATACACTATCCAGGGGTTTACAAGATGGAATTGTAATAAGGACTGAGCGCGTAAATTTGGTAAATGCGTTTAATCAAACATAAAGTTAAAATCCAAATGTCATCAAAGCACTTCTTGCCTAAACAAATTAAATTAAAAAGGAGGCAATTATAATGTACTTAATATTTATGTAAGAAACATTAAAATCAAATAAATTCCTATTTAATGATTTTTAATACTACTCGTTTAACTGTATTTTAGTGATTAAGTTCTTAAAATAAAGTACCAGGTTAACCGAGTCTTGCTCGTTGGTTTCAATTCACTTTTGTCATAGTGCCATGGTAATCAAGCTATTAAATCTACACGAGACTCTTCACAGATAACAGCAGTTACAAAACTGCTTACCAATAATGTTCCTTAATTTTTGTTTACTTTTAGTTTTTATTTCGTTACCAAAATAGCAACCCACAAGACCAATGTTAAAAATTGTGATTTTTAAATTTAAATTTAGACCAAATTCGATTTTTCCTGGGATGGAGGCTGTTTCTAAGATTATTTTTGGGCCAAAACACTCTTAAATGCAAAGTTTAAGCAAAATCTACCCGATAGATTTCGAGATCGTGGAACACACATCCCTTCAGACATTGCTCGTATTATAGTATAGGATTTGTTTTAAGGAAATATTTTAAATTTATGTCACTTATTTTTTATGGATTTCTCTTAAAAGTGGTGTATGCAGGCTGTTCAGCGTTTGTTCACATTACAAATACCCACACCACGACACGGGCAATCAAATTTACCCATGTCGGGTTGTGGGTATCATGGTTTTACTCAACCACCGAAAAACATGTTTAATTTGACAATTGCCCACTCCGCGATCTGGGTATTTTTCTTCAGTTAATGTCCGAATAAATTGCTTACTCCGTGATGTGGGTATTCTGCATTGTCCACATAGTGGAATGGGTGAAAATTTCGGGCATTTTCCGCAATCGACAATTGAGTGTAACATATATATATATATATTGAATTTCAAGAGTCCACATACTACATTGCACATCGTCAAAGCACATTTAGCACATTTGCACAACGTCAATGTACCTACGTCAACGTGCATTGCACATCGTCAAAAATTGGATGAAATGTGTCAGTAAGCGGAGGCCTTTGTGCTACCATGCATTTCTAAGTGTATTTAAAATGTAATTGCCAAGCACAGAAAGCCAATGTAAAATGGCGTGCAAGGCATGTGTAGGCATTATAGGACACTTTAAGGCTAACAGTCTAGTGGTTTCCTAGTCCATCGATGCCAAATATATATAGGCTACAATATACCAACATCCTATTTTTTATACATATAGATAAAAAATTAAGTAAATCTACTTTACAAAATAACTAATACATTCAATGAAACTTGGCTTTAAAAGATTTTTTGTGTACAATGTGTTTTGAATCAAAACCTTTTAAGCCGGGTTTACACGCAACGATAAAACGTAACGTTTTGTCTGAACGATAAGACGTTGCATGCAAGACGGAGCATGTAAACCGCAAGTCATTACGACTTTTCGGAGTTGGAGCCAGATCGGAAGGTTTGTGCGAATTTCCACCAATCTCTTGAGATCGCAACGACAAGTCGTTGCTACGCAAGTTGGCGTCGACAAGACGTAGCGTGTGAACGGATACACCCTGTCTCGACCGACCGCAGTTTTGTCGTCGTCTCATATCTCGTCTCTAATTTTTGAGTGGCCGAGTATGTTCCATATGTTATTTAACTTTGAATTTTTGTTGCTTACCAGTTTTTTAAAGTTTATTTTATTGAAGGAACAGAAATGTCAGATCTGCTTCAAGCCTTTCGGGAGTTCCTGATAGAGTTTAATTCGGAACTCAATTGGGAAGATCATGATTATAAAATTCTAAGTAAAGTCTCTAAAGGAATCTATGTCATAAGAAGGCTAAAAGGAAATGTGACAAAGGAAATAATAATTACGGCTTATTATGGCTGCTTTCATTGTCATCTCTTGTACGGAATTTCAGCTTGGGGCAATGCTCCAATAGCCAAAAAAGTTTTTTTTTAAACAAAAACAAGTAATCAGAATTATTTTTGGGGCAAAAAGAAAAGCACACTGTAAGCCACTTTTTCAACAACTGAATATTCTGACATTGCCAGCCATGTACATTTTACAAATTATTTTAAACGTTCTAGAAAAAAAGAACAATCAACCTCAAAATTCGTTTAATCATTCATATTTGTTTCATATGAAACAGAAATAAATTAAAAATATCTTTATGCAAGTACACAAAATCTAAAAAAATCTTCAATTTATTGAACAAAAATTATGTAATACGATACCCTTGAATTTATTGGAACTGCCAGTAAAAAAAATTGAAAGAAGTATATTGGAAAAACTATTAATTAGAAAACACCATACAATGTTGAAGACTGCCTATCTAAAGATTTTTGGACATATTAGTAAAATTAAAAATTATATTTAAGTTTAATTAATTATTATTGTTATGCATCTGTTATGATACCTGCCAAGAAAGCATTATTATTATTATTATTATTTATAGAACCGTACAAAAGCTTTCCTTGCTTATGGTAAATTAAAAGTAGAGATTATTCTGACAGAAATAAAAATGGCAAATGAGGGGAAAACACCGACTGACTTGTACGGAAAGACGAAACGTGTGCATTCACCATCATCTCGTTCAGATAAATCGTTACGTTTTATCGTTACGTGTAAACGATCGTCCGATATCCGATAAAACGTAACGACTTGTCGACGACATTTTGTCGTTCAATTTATCATTGCGTGTAAACCCGGCTTTAGACCTTTACAATAAAAAAATGTAAGTTATATGTTTACAGAGAGAAAGGAAACTACCGGTACCTTAATTTTGTAGAAAAAAAGAATGTGTCTTCCATTTGATAAGAACCTTAAGCTATTCCGAAAATATTATTTAAAGTTATATAGAGCACTGTACTTATATAAACTACATTTTTAAACAAAGGACGAATCTTAAATTTGTAATTCAGATGTAAGTCGCTGAATCTGCTTTTCATAAAATTACCTTCCTGACAAACAAAAAACTGAATGTTCTTTTTCAATTCAATCACTAGACTTAGCAATAATATTTGCCATCCTTTTCTTGTGTGAGTGCTTTATGTCCTTTTTGGCATTTGAAGATTATACCAGTATTGACTGTCAATCTAATTGTATAGTAGTACTGTATTAGCATTTTACTTCAAATCCAATTCAAGTATTTAGCATTAGTAAACATATTTCTAGCATTTTGATGATAACTATTGAATCATTGATAGGCCTACAATTTAGAAGCCCTATGATAACGGCAGGGGCTTGATTTGAATGTGCATAATACATGTATACCCCTCTAGTTTGGATTTGAAAACACTCTCATGTATGGAAAATATTTTGAATGTCCAATTCAACTTCGGGTTATCTATTCTTTTATCAAACTATTTGTAAGTTTTACCTCAAAATAAACTAAAAGATTCTATGAATCACAACAGTAAAATGGTGTAATTAAAATCTAAAAGTTAACTTACCAGAAACAAGTCACAGGAAAAGTAACTAATTTATTTCCATGGTTTCAGGATTAAAATTTATCTGTTGTCAAGGTGCTAGCAATATAAACTATTTGTCTCCCTTGCGAGTGGAAGAAAGTAAAAAATTCTACTTTCAACATATGTTATAGAGGATTAGCATCAAAGCTTGCCTTAATGTGGCCCTAAAATCTTTACTTATTTTTATCACTCTTATTTATACATCATTATTTAAAAAAAAGAAGAAAATAGCACCTTCAGATAACTAAACTTAATTTCTAACTAAAATCTAAGTTGGATAAATTTCATGAGTTTCATGATAACCTCAGTAAACATAATTAACACAATTAAAAGAGTGAATTAAAGCTTCATTAAACGAAGTCATCAAAGTTTCAGAGATACAGTAGAAGCACTTTGTTGGCGATTTTGTCATTATTAAACATCTGGAGAGCATAGCTAGTCTACTCTTTAATACAATTTTTGAAATAAGTTAAACACCAATAATACACAAAAGCTTGCTTTAAAATTTAATTTTTTAGATTTTTTTGAAAATGTATAATATGGGCCTTTAAGTTGTAACAACCAAAATTGATTTGGATGAAACTATCATTACTTGTATATACTTGATCAGTTTCAGTTGTTTTTCCACGGAAACTTTTAAGAAAAAATTTTGCATTTGTAAAATTATTTGATTTAAAAATTTTTATGAAATAATTTTTTTTTTATTAAAAGGTTTTAACAAGGAATATACAAACTCTCTCAGTATATGAATCTCCAAAAATATCATATTAAACGTCTTTTAACAAACAACTCTTGTTAACTTCTTTGTGGGGCAAACTATTTCTAAAAACATGTGTATTCAACTTTTCCATCCTTTACCTGACAAATATCTTGTGGTATATTTAACTTAGTATTGAAAAATAAAATAAATCAAACAAAATACTGTAAATGGAGAAGATTCGCCATGCTTATAAAAGTTAAAATGGAGATGAGTAAATTTTATCATGGTTAAATATAATGCAATAAAATATAAGTTCTTAATTGATTGTAATATCCCTCTATGGATGATGATAAGCATTATAATAGTAATACAGTAGGCTACCAAAAACATTTCTTTCTTTACAAAATTAATAACTTACATCACAAAAAAGTATACTAGACACTTCAAATGCAAACCAAAATTAGAAATTACAAGAGTTTATAAAATTAAGGTAGGTAGTAACAATTGAGTAAAAATCTATATATTAATACGCAAGCGTGTTTCATTTCCTCCTTTTTTCTCAGCTCGTGTGCATCGTAGGAGAAATCCGCGCATACCGTTAGAAAGGTATAGTCCTGTAGATGAGCAGAATCACATTCTAATTCACATCGGACTCCAGGGCTACGCCCCACAGGCCTTCAAAGTTCCAATGTTAATCTTATGGAGAAAGGGGAATTGAATGAATCATTAGACAGCTGTTGTAAAAACAACTGCTAGAGAATTAGGAAGAACAGATGTTTTAGTTCTAAACTGTTTTAAGCTTCTTGGGTCCAGATCAACTGAAATTTTGATCGAATTTCGATCAGGAGGCGACCTCTAGTAAGAATAAATGCACAAATAAAAAAAATAGGGTCAGGGATCAAAAGTTGTTTTATCTTACACTTATTTGCCCAGGTTTGTTCACCAAGTAAAATATTGATCTTTTATAAGACTAGCAGTACCAGGTTAACCGAGCATTGCTCGTTGGTTTTAATTCACTTTTGATATAGTATCTTGGTAATAAAGCTATTAAATTTCCATCAACATCCAACTTTACCTCTTCACAGTAACCAGCTGTTTAAAAAATACAGCTTAACATCAATGTACCTTTATTTTTGTATACATTTCATTGTTATTTCGTTACCAAAATAGCAACCATGAGACCAATGTTAAAAATTATGATTTTGATGCTAAAATTAAGACCAAATTCCATTTCCCCTGGGTATTGGGGAATTTATTTTTGTCCAAAACACTCTTAAATGCAAAGTTTAAGCAAAATCTACCCTCTAGATTTTGAGATCGTGGAACACACATTCCTTCAGACAGTGCTTGTATTATAGTATACTGTAGGCTTAGCTTTATATTGTTATACTTAATTGATCATATTAAAATGTTGTGTAAGTTAACAATTTTATTTCAAACGAAACTTGGAACGAGACTCCAAGGGAAAAGATGAAAAGAATATTGCAATACATGTGATAAATATTTATTCAATGTCATAAGACAATATGCAAACAAGCAAGATAAATATTAATTGCAATAAATCAGTAACAAGGTTAACGGACATCAAATTACAAAAATTGACAAAATATTCTATTTATTAACCTAATTCATTACAAATTAAAAAGATACTCTATCCATTTATAAGATTGCTTTAAACAAATTGTTTGGCAATGATCTAACACTATCAGTGTAACACTTTGTTTAATCAACAAAATAGATTTGATGACAATTCTTTATCATTCTATCAAAAGTGGTATAAGATAAAAATGTTTTGACTTCGTTTGAGACAAATGTCAATAGTAGTTTTCATCACTAGGAGCAAAAGTGGGTCTTTTTGGTGCGCAATCGAGTTTTTAAAAACGATTAAGCATCAAAAAGACACTTTTGCTCCGAGTGATGAACAAAGTTTTTTATCATAATGCAAAATTAGACTTTTGATCGTTAAAAATATTAACTATTAAGTTGTATTTTCGAGGTTATATTTACAAAGTAAGTAATATGCAGTGTTTACATTTCTGTTATTTACAAACAATGCTCTTTATAACGTTTGAATTCCAAAATTCTGCTCCTCAACATTAATAAATCAATAATAATATACTTAGCAAACAGCTGACTTTTCAGTACTAGGACCTAAAAAAATTCTCCAGATGATTTTTCAGTCCTAGGACAAAAAATAATCGGTTTTGGTACTATTCAGAGAGCAAGAAACAGGCTGATTTTGTGCAGAATGATAAAAAAATTTTAATTTTAATTACAACCACTGTCCAGAAATTAACCTATGTTTTGACATTGTAATGAAATTTATTCATGTTAATGCCTCCTGGATTGATTAGACTAAAAAATAGTAAGCTAATTTACCTTTTTTTCTTCAATCCAGTAATAATTCCCAAACTATTACTACAGTTTTGAGGTTTGCTACCTCATTTTCAAATCGTCAATTATAAAAATATCATTTCAGTGCTGAACAACTTGTCTTCGTCATAAATTGACAGACATATCACAAAACACACATTTAAAAAACGACTCTATCTATCTATGATACGACTGACGAGTCGTATCAGTCCGCGCACGGCAATGGTACCTGTATCTAGTCTGGAAATTGTTGTGTCGGCTGACCAAATGTGTAAAATTTTTTTTTAATGTGTGTTTTGTGATATGTCTGTCAATTTATGACAAAGACAAGTTGTTCAGGACTGAAATGATACTTTTATAATAGACAATTTGAAAATTAGGTAGCAAACCTCAAAACTATAGTAATCGTTTGAGAATTATTACAGGATTGAAGACGAAAGGGTAAATTAGCCTACTTTTTATTGTAATGAAACACACTGGGCGAAGCAAGCAATTATCATGTTCAGACCAAGGCCAACGTGATCTAAGCGAAATTTCTTGAGTAAAATTGTGGACGTTATGCTAATCACAGGAAGATGGAAGGGGTCTCAAAATAAAGGTCTCGCGGTCCCATGCATGAGGGAAAATTATTGGCGAGTCCATAAAATTACCAGGTAATGAGAAATAACGCAAAACATCCTCCATAAGAATTGCACGGAGATTAAAAGAACGTCTGCTTTGTGTACATTAGAACATGTGTTTTGGTTCGATTTTCAAATTAGAACCAGATGTTGACAATGAGTGAAGATGATTTATTAATGTGCATCTTAATTGGCAATATTCTATAATAACACTATTTTTTACGGCGAATGAGTAAAAATTCAGTAGCTGCGTTACTAACCTTACTAACTACATATTATAAATTGATTGCAGATTTTTACTTCCCCATTTAATTAGTAAAACAAAATAATAAAATTTACTGGTTTGCCAAATATTTATAGCATATATATGCAAATCATAAAAGCATTTTAATCGTGATAGAGGTGCAAAGTGGTTCGGGAACCGCTTCTACTTTGATAACATTGAAGCATGAGTATTTTTCTTTTATTTAAAAACAAGATTCAAATGATCATATTGAGTTATTAATTAAAACTTTATGCGTGGCAATCAACAGAAGTACTGATTCTGTAAGTGGAATTTCCCTATAAAAATTGAGCATTTTACAGATTGCAGAACAGGAGAGAGTTCAACTCAAAGATGTTTGTCAAACAGATGAAAATGAAATGAAACGTTGAAAAACAGCAGCATAGGCCTAATAAAAAAATTAACAAAAAAAATCTGAAATAACAATAAAGACCCTTCATTAAAAGTATGGTGATTATAAAAAGGCTACTTTATTTATACGAAAACACGTGTGTTGATTAAGAGAGCCAAATATTGGCAGTGCCCCTTAAAGCCACTAGTAGGCCTATGTTATAATTAAGTTTGAGTGTTGTTTTGTTCTAAGTGATGTTCAGTGAGTGAAAACGGTATTTAAAAAAAAACTTAACTTTAACTAAAATGTCAGAACTAGGACGTGGTACTGGTAGCTTTAACGGGAACAAGCTTTCTTCCTTGGCAGTTTTATCCATTGAGAGAGATTTGCCTCTAATCTTAAGTACATGAACATTATTGATCAATTTAGTTAATTTAGTCAAAATCTAGAAAAGTATAGTTTTGTAACAGTTAACTATAATGATATTAATCTCTATTTAAAATTTATTCCTTGTTCTTTGGATTAGTACCTTTTTTCTAACTGAATAGGCTAGTTAAGATTTATTTCGGGTATTTAGAGAGGCCCGCCGTTGAACTTCACCTTGGGCCCCGCAAACTCTAGGGCCGCCACTGACTATACCTCTTCACAGTTAACAGCTGTTTCAAAAAGACTGCTCATTATTAATGTTCCTTTATTTTTGTATACCTTTCGTTGTTATTTCGTTACCAAAATAGCAATCCATAGGACCAACGTTAAAAATTAAAATTTTTTAACATAAACTTAGACGAAATTTGATTTTTCCTAGGGTTGAGGCTGTATTGAAACATATTTTTGGGCCAAAACACTCTTAAAAAGTTCAAGCAAAATCTACCCTCTACTAGGGGGCCTGTGCAGCGCAATGCGCTGCATTTTGTTAGGGTGATTGGTGATCAAACTTTCCTTCATTGTAATACTTTGAAAAAAATTAATTATCGTGAAAATTATATAGAACATTATTGATGTTTCATCAATCGATCTTCATTACCAATTTTCCAACTTCCCAATGTGATAGTGTTGAGATGTGGTGCTCGTTCTTTTAGGTCTAAATTAGCTAAAATTACGTAGTGGTTCTTTTGCCGATATGTTGTAGGACCTTTGTTTAAACCCTCCTATAAAATTCCTATAAAATTTAGAATAAATTCGCAGATACTGGATCCACATAGTTCATCAAACATAAAATTTAAATGACAACAGAATAAAGATCAACATTTCATTACTCCCCTGTCCTGTATGAGTTATGCAGCACCCACTGCGGCGGTTTTTGTAGTACTACTGTATGAGGTAGTCAATGACATAGTGAATGAGTCCACATTACTATTTATGCTTAAATCCTCTTTAACTTAACTTTCCATGACATTACAAAATTTAAATAAAGAAATCACAAAAATGAAGAGAATTTACATTTTTGTTGGTATGGTCCATTTTTTTAGTTTTGTTTTTATGTGGCATTTTTATTTTGGTTAAAATTTCTCTTTGTAAAAACCATTTTTTAACCATAAAAAACCACGGGCAAAGCCGTGACAGGAAACAGCTAGTATTAAATAAAAAGATGAAATTTACATAAGTCACTTGTTACACACTCACAAAAGATGTATTCACAATTAATTGTCTGGCACTGTGCGGTTGCAACCCCTGTCTAAAGGGAAGGATAGAGCTCCGTCAAAGAGCCAGGACATTCCATAGCGGATTACTGTCGACCCTCAGAAGTAAGATTGACGTCCGCCGAGGCTCGGTGTCGTACTAAATGGGTACAAGCGACAAATCAGTGCTAAATGGGTACAGCTTGGGGTGATAGGTGTTTAATGACCGTTTGACGAGGGTTTGATGCGAAGGATATAAACAGAGGGAGTGCTGATACCTGCGGCGGTAGCGGCCTGCCTCGACAGGGGCGGCACAACGGCGGCTTACCACCCGCACATTAGAATACCCTACTTCTAGTGTTTATGTGACCTAATAATCTACCACGGATTTCGTAACAAAAAAGTGTTTTATATTTGATTTGAAATCAAATCGTGGGTTGTGTTTTAAAATAAACACATTGTACTAGGCCTATACTCTTTCTCCGATTCAGACTGGCAAACGATGTATACTAATAGTTATTTGTAGCATTAGTTTAGTTTATTTGGTGCAATAACAAAAAATAATTTGGATTGTATACTGAAACAGCAAAAGAGAGCTATAAGAATAATGCTAAGACTAAACCATGACGATTCTGCCAAAGAGTACTTTAAACAGTTAAAAATTCTTACAGTATATGGCCAGTATATATTTGATGCAATTTTAGTCTTTAAAAATAAAAATAAAGTAGAAAGTGCCTATCCAGTACATTTCACTCATTCTTATAATACAAGGAATAGAGATTCAGTACAAAACAACCGTCACCGTCTAAAATTCTATGAAAAGAAACCTTCATATGCTGGGGAAAAATTTATTAAATTTATTCCTGATCAAATTAGAAAAGAAAATAATCAAACAAAATTCAAAAAGGAGCTAAAAGCTTATCTCACTGACAAAGCACTATATACAATAGATGAACTTTTTCCACCTTCCTCTCTCCTAGTATGAACTTGGTTTAATAATTATGAATTCTTGTACTAACATTGAATCTATAAATCTGTAATTATTCTGACGCTGTTCGAATGCTGTACACTGTACTTCTATATGAATAAAGATATTGTCTATTGTCTATTGTCATTACTTAAAGAACATTATACTAGAGCAATAATGCCAAGGCTATTTAATAGTGTTTCTAATAATGGAAAAACCTTTTACATTGTGAATCACTCCCTATACAATTCAGACTAGGTTAAGAAACTAATATTTTTACGTGTCTTGATCTTTAAATATTAATTGAGCAGGTGCTGTCTCGCCTCCAATTTTGGGCAAGAACAAGCCTCCGTTATCAACACGCTGCCCAGCCCAATACTTCAGACGGGCAGCTTCGCCAGGTCCGATGGCATCGTTGAGCAAGTTGGGGGCCCATACTTGCCCGTCTACATAGTTGTATGACATTAGGGTGCACGGGCGGAAAGTGTGGATGGCACCATCGAAGAACCCTGCTAGATCGGGGACGGCGGCGGGTGGCCCCCAACTGGGTAGAGTGCCTGATGCATCCATACCGTAGTAGTCAGCGGCCTGCCGTTGGACAGCAGGTACATGGTCAGCATCCAACCTGAGATGTTGGCTTATGATGTTAATCACTTGCGCCCCGTACACCACGATCTTGACGGGGAAGTCACCCAGAACACGATCGTTGTAGAATTTACTTCCCCTGTGGGCATACCACCCCCTAAAAGAGGGAGGGCCGATGTCCTTGACGTCGGCAACTAGGTTAAGAGTGGGCTGCGTGCCGATCACTCCCCACTCAAACGGGAACATCAACAGCCACTCGGTAAGCACAAGTGGGTTATAAAATGCGAGGGTAACAGTTTCAGCACCATAGTCTTGAAAGATTACGGCAGCGCCGGGGTTCTGCCCAAAGTTGCCAGCCCACGTGTCCTCAGGGTAAAGGTTCGTACAGGCGTGGACACCCATGAAAGTATGCATCACGTTATGCACCTGCCTCATGGCAAATGGCTCAACGGGGGAGGTGCTCTGGTCATACTGATTTAAGGCCTCCATGAACAGTGTCTGTACCATGGGAGGTAGCCCCGCAGCCCCGGTTGCCCACTGGAGTAGGTGCTGTTTAGTGATGTTTAGATCATACAGCAGCGTGGTGGTGAAGGTGCTCACAGCTGCTGTATATAATGCGGCCACGCGCGCTCTGTTGAGCGCAGTCATCTGTGCTGCGAGACCACACTCGTACCTAGACTCAGCTGGGTCATCAGGGAATATCAGCAGCCACCGAAGTAGGAAGTTATAATCGGCTGGACCAGGTATCCACGGGTTGTGGGTGGATAGGTTGGACCTTATGGCCCACTGCTGGTCATCGTGGTCTGAGTACCTGATGCCGATGAGATCCATTGCTAGGTACATACCTTTGAGGGCTGATGACCACTCAGCCCTGTTTGTGGCTAGCCTATGGATAAAGTCAATTAGGGCAAGTTGGCTCACCAGCGCGGCATCTGGGGCGCCGGAAGCCTGAGCATGTGCCAATACGGTGATGTCAACCGATTCCCACTGCACGTATGTGGCATCGGGGGTAGGTTGGCCAGTGCAGCCATCAAGCCTGGATCCAGTTGCAGTGAGCCAATAGATGATCTGCAAGTCAGTGGCGTTAGCAGTGAATACGTCTTTGCCGTCCACCAAGACGATACTGCGACTATCGATGACATTGGGGATAACATGGATGTTGGCAAGAGCATCCAGGTTAATCCAGGTGGGCGCAACTGCATCAGGTGGAAAGGCCACGGGTTTAGGAGGGTTCCCCCCGACGGCCACGTATACATCACGTAGGAACACGTAATACCACAACTTGGCATAGAGGTAGCTGTTGTCATAATATTCCCATCCGGACAGGATGTACGGGACGAGGGCTTTAGCGGCGTTGATTTGGGACGCAGGTAGTTGGAGATAAGGTGATATGGCCGACAGAACGGCTCTCTCACTGAGGACCCCTCCCTGTATGAAGGAACTGATCGCACTAGCTGTGAAGCGACCGATCTCACGAGGGCCTCCTTTGTGTATAATAACATCATGCCGCCCGTTGTGTGGGCTACCGGCGGGGCGGGGGCCGAAGTGGGAGGGGAAAACTGTTCCCCAGACGACATGGGCAGGCTCGAGGCCACCTCCATTCGCAGCAATCGATATGCCGCTGCCAATTTGGTACCCAGGATTGGCAACCCCAGCAGCAGCAGCGATGTTTTGGAAATTGCCGTCCTGGTTGCGCAGTGTGGTGCCGAATCGGGCGAAGAAGCTGGGGGTGGGCGAACTCTCAAGCACCATGTCAACCAACAGGTCTTCAGATATCCCGGAACCATGTATGGAGTGGTCCCCAATATGAGTCTCACCAGCCCACAAGCTATGACGACGGCTGGCTTCCGTGAGCTTAACACGCCTAGCCCCCGGCATTTCCCGGCGACGTAGGTGGTGATCGTTGCCGCTGCTGTGTAGAGTGTTGTGGCGGACTTTGTTGCTGAACAGGCTGGGATTGCGTTGCCTCATCAGCTGGATGTATTTGTTCGCTGACGCTATGGCCTCCTTCCGTTGTATTTCCGCTGCTTGTGTCGGTAGCCGCAACGGTTGGTCGGGGGATCTGATCAGGCTGAGTCTGCCCACTTGCTCCTGGAATTGGCGAAGTGCTTGGCCCAGGGTTTGGGGTGGTTGAGCGTTGACTTGCTCCACCAGACTGGGTCGTAGAGCTGCCCATGCCGACGCCGCTTCCGCGGACTCCAGGACAGCTGTCTCCACTTCGGAGGATAGCGCCGGGAGGAAGGGGAGCAGCTCCGGTGCGGCATACCCAACGCCAATGGCGACCAAAGCGGGAGCTACCTTTTCTGCCACGGCCGCCACTGCGTGGATCCAATTCTCTGAGCCAGTAGATATAAGTCTGTACAGCAGCTTCTCGTATGGAGCTGAGCGGCTGGCTAGTGGATGAGGTTGTGGTGGATGCGGCTGTGGTTGCTCCGGTGGTGGAGGCTGGTCCTGTTGAAGTGTTGGGGTTGAGGGTTGTAGGGGTGGGGACGGTGGTTGTGGTATAGGCTGTTGTTGGGGGTGGAGCTCGAATGGTGGTGGAGGGGATGGTGGTGGGGTTGGGCTTGGGCTTGTTAGCCTTACCACTCTTACTTTTCCCTCTGACGGTGGATCCTGCTCCACTGGTAGCATTTCTGCTTCCATTGCCCCCAGAGGTGGAGGGCCCTGCTGGTCGTTGGGGGGAGGTGGAGGCAGGAGATCGTGTCCGTCCGCCAGAAGGTTGGGCACGGGTGCGTCGTCGAGCGCTCCTTGTTCGGGGCCCTGACTGATGGGGTTGCCCTGCATCTGGGGAGTGCCGGGAATGTGCTCCCCCACTTGGGGGGAGGGGGCCCCCCCGGCAAGGGGCCCCTGGTGGGGGGAGGGGAGGTTGGCCCCGAGAGGGGCCGTTTGGGGGGCTTGCGCCCCCGTCTCCGACCATGGGATGGCCGGAGGTTGCGGGACACTGGGGTGGGGATTCATTCCCAGATTCACGCTTGGGGTCCGTCTTGCAAGCAATTGATAACGCACACAAATGAGTCAAACAAAGCGCTAACACTAGTATCTGAATAAAAAAATGTACGCAACAGCTTTAAGACAGAAATAAAACACAGCCCTAGATTACTAGGGATGAAACGCAAAGGCACAAACTCACCAAGAAGCAAACGCAATAGATGAGATTCTCTCAGCTAGCTTAGCTGTTGGACTGTACCTCGCCACATTCAGGTTGCTCAACGCAGTGCCATTCGGCACCCCCTAGCTTGTTGCAGTCTCTCGGCATTTACTGAGCTTCCAGGTCCATATAGCCCGTGGCTCAGACTTAGCACCGGCACGAACAATACATCTGGCTGATGTACCACTGGTCCGAATTTTGGGCACGTTCTCATAAACCCTGAGAGGTCGACAATGTAAGTTTCGCCTCCGGGTGGAACGCATGTGACAAGTCATCTTGCGCTGTGAGCTTATTCTAATTAGCACCCCCCCCCACGCCTGTAATTTTGGGAAGGGGTGGGGGGTGGCCATCAACCGACTGAGCATATCCTGTATTATAATGCAAGCAGTGTCTGAAGCAATGTATTTTCCATGATTCGAAATCTAGCGTGAAGTTGTTGCTTAAACTTTGCATTTGAGAGTGTTCGATCCAAAAACCAGTTAAAAACAGCCCCAACCCCAGAAAAATAGTTGTCTTTCTTAAAAATGTGTCATTGATTAATCTTTGGTTTATCCTAAACTACTTGTATAATACGAGCAATGTCTGAAGGAATGTGTGTTCCATGATCTCGAAATCTAGCGGGTAAGTTAGATTTTGCTTAAACTTTGCATTTAAGAGTTTTTTGGCCCAAAAATAAGTTTAGAAAAGGCCTCAATTCAAGGAAAAATCAAATTTTGTCTAAATTTTAATTTTAATAATAATTATTTTTAACATTGGTCTATGGGTTGCTATTTTGGTAACGAAATATCAACTAAAGGTATACAAAAATAAATGAATATTAATGTTAAGCAGACTTTTTGAAACAACTGTTAATTGTGAAGTGGTATAATTGGTTGTTGAAGGAAATTCAATACGGTAGCTCTATTACCATGACACTACATGGAATTAAAACCGAGCCAGGCTCGGTTAACTTGGTATAGTACTGGGTTGTTATCAAGGCAAGGAAATAGCAGCTTAAGGTATACACAAATTAAAGGTTTTTGTGAATAATCAATTTTGTAGATTTTTAAAGATGTGTACGGGTGGTCTGGAACACCCGGTATACAGTATTAATATTTATATATTTCTCTGTTACGAACTCCGTGGTAGATGTTCTACACGGTGTATCTCAGCTGGGCCGTGGTGTAGAGCTGCATCTCTCTGTTGAGATAACCGGAGTGTTTCACCACGCGGTGGGAAACCGTGTCAGATACGTCTTCTTAAAAAAAATTTAACACTAGAATAAAGTAACTGGAAGAAGACTGTAAAGTAAGTGGTATGAAGATAACTATAGTACCTAACAAAATGTTGTAGAACTCGCAAAATGACATTGTATAAATGTATTATTATGTCACATAAACACTATAAGTACTGTATTCTAATGTGTAGGTGATAAGCCGCCGCCGCGCCGCCCCTGCCGAGGCAGGTAGTGTACCGATTCAACACTCCCTCTGTATACGGCCTTCTCATCAAACCCTCGTCAAACCGTCATTAACCCTAGAAGCGGCCATTGCCGGATATCCGGCAATTTCATTTTTGCGAAAATCGTCAATTGCCGGATTCCGGCAATATAGGTCAGTTTTTGTTCAACTACTCATTACACATGGAAAACGATCAATAAATGTAATAATATTGATACCATTTTAAAGAGGATATTCCAAACTTTCATTTTCGTATATAATCGAACCTTGTAGCATTAAGAGATTGACGCAATTCGTATTATAATTTGAACGAAATTTAGCGCGCGAACCATTTCCGGCTCGAAAATGGCGAAACGTCTAAAAACATATGTTTTTAGAAAAATTTTACTTTTTGTATTATTTTGCCTATCTGAAAGCCGTTGGTATGATTGAAAAGAGCACGAGTTCTTCTTTCGTTTCCAGTGATAAACATTTGTCATATGACTTCGAAAAATAGGAAAAATAATTTTTAAAATCAGCTAAAATGTGCGGTGCATGGTTTGGCCAATTTGCCGGAAATACGGCAAATTATAAATCACCTATTAAAACAATTAATAATGAGTTTAGCGTGTTATAAATCATATAATTTTGTTTCTAAGAAAAAGTTATACATATTAGTAGTCATTCCTTCCTCTATGGTGCGTCCGGTGGTCTGTGGAAGAAGACGGAAATAGTTGTACTTCTAGGCCATTCTATCTATTGCCGGTGTAAAGCCTCACGCGTCTCACCCCAAAAGTTTTTAAGGAACCTTAATATTCTTTATATTTTACTTGTATATATGTATATATTCTTGTTCAGGAAGATATGCACTTCAAATAAATGTACCAGTTATCTTATTATTAAATTGTAAGATAATTATATCAGCTTTTAATAACTAAATTAGGGTTTTTGTCAAGAACAAATTATGTTTTCCTACACATGATAAGTAAAAAGAAAAACAGTTATTTTTTGTTCATAAGTGTATTAATACCAAAGAATATATTGTAAAGTTTAGTAAAGTAACAAGTCCTTTTTATATTTACCTATACTTTGATTTAATTTCTTTGTGTAAAACACACAACCTAAGTTTGTAAATTTTGCCCATTTTACCTATTTTTATCAATAACTGAGGATAAAAGAAATATTTCCAATAAACCAAACACATTTATATGTAGATAAATATATTAAATACAGTTTATTTTGCATTATATCGAGTTTAAATTAAATATTGAGTAGTCTAATCAAAAAAATTTTCAAAATGATTTATAAAATTGATTGTTTGCATTTTGCTAATAATATACTAGCAGCGATTAGTTTGATTTTATTTGATTTAAATGCAATGTTCTTTCGTGAACAAAATGAGTATGCATATGATAGGGTTATCTTGTAAGGTTAGGTCACAGAGAGGGTTTGAAGTAACCTCTGCAGATTTTGCTGGACTACGGCCTGAGGGGTAGATTTTTGTTCTAAATTCGACCCGTGCATCCATTCACTCAAATGTCTTAAGAATTTTTCTTTTTTTTTATTTTCTTATATTTATGTATATTTTCTTGTTCAGAATGATCTGTACTACAAAAATATGTACAATTGATCATATTATCAAGTTGTATAAAAATTATATGAAGCTTTGCGTAACTAAATTAGTTTTTTTGAAAATAAAAATAAAAATTGTAAACACATATAAAGTAAAGAACAAAATTTTTTTATGGTACAAAAACGCATTATTTCCAATAAATATATTGTACAGTTTAGTAATATTGCACATTTACTGTAATATGTTTATATTATTTACTTTATTTTTATCTTTCAAATGTACAGGGCACGTTTGTAAATTTTTCCATTTTCCGTAATTTACTCTGTAACAGTTGTAAAAAAAAATATTTCCAACAAACTAAACATATTTCCACGTAGGGAAATAAATTGCCTATATTTTGTACATCTTCGATTTTCTGTATAGAAATCAGTGTCAAAGTTCTAGCACTCTACTTTTGAAAAATATTTCAAAATTTTTCAAAAAATTTGGGTTTTTCACATTTTGTAAAAAATGTACCAACAGGGATTTTATTTAATTACTTTTATAAATAATCTACGTCTTTTTCCGAACAAAATGAATATGCATATGACTAGGTTATCATTAGTAGTTTGGACACTGTTAATTTTTTTAAAAACCTCTGCAAAATGTCCGAAATTGACTGGCCGCTTAGCGCACACGCACCGATTTTGCCTGGCCGCTCCTAGGGTTAAACACCTGTCATCCCAAGCTGTACCCATTTAGCACTGATTTGTCGCTTGTACCCATTTAGCTCTGTATCCATTTTGCATGAATTCCGAGAATCAGTCAACTGGTAACCGTACCCATTTAATTTGGGCGTACATTATCTGCACGACATGCGAGTGCTAAGTAGAAGGACTGTGTATTGTGTACGGTGATCTCCAGGGTGCTCTTAGGTATATGCTATGCATTGTTTGCTCGGCGAGGCGCGGGTTTGGCGGGTCTGGTGTTCTGATAATTCTGCGTAATTTTTTCACCGGTAGCTCTTCTGGATTCTCCTCTGCGAACTATCCGTCAGCAATTTGTCGATGATTGAGTTCACCTGTGACTCATCAGGCTTCGATAACATCTCGAATAAAATGGTCAAATTCTGTAAACAAGAGCTAATAAAACCACTACTACACATTATAAATCAAGCAATGGAACAATCCACCATACCAGAACTTATGGAAATCTCAATTGTTTATCCTAAATTCAAGAAAGGTGAAACTCAGATGGTAGAAAACTACCGCCCGATATCATTGCTTCTAGTTTTTTTCTAAACACTTGGAGAAAGTCATAAACAGCCAATAATGAAATTCCTAGAAGATTAAAGCCTAACTTCAGCAAACCAACATGGATTCAAACAGGGAAAATCAATCAATACAGCGCTGGCACAACTCTGTGAACAAATCACCAATATATGGGAAGATAAAGAAACAGCTATTTTTTAGATTTACAAAAAGCGTTCGACAGTCTGGATAGAAAACTTTTAATAGAAAAACTCAAGAAAGTAAATATTGGAAACAACTCCATTAATCTACTCCAAGACTACCTTACCAACAGAAAACAACTAAGTGAAATAGAATACTACAATAACAATTGGCAGTGGGGTTAAATTTTAGCGAGAGTGGTAAGAGTTACTAGTCCAAGCCAGGTTGTGTCACAAGCGGCCCTTGCCATCGGTGGTGGTCGTGGCCCACTTGAGGGTTGAACGGGGGAGGACGGGTCAGAATAGAAAGTTACTTCGAGAAAACGACTGTGAATCATCCCCCGAGCCATAAGTAGCCACGTGACTTTTTCTTTCCTCGTTTGCACCGGCTTGTCGCGCGGCATTGTAAGGTGGTAGGCCTGCCTTACTTACGACCCTCAATCAAGAGACTATATTGATGATACGGAACAGTTGGAAGTACAGCCACTACATGCTGAGCTATTGAGTCATTGTTTTTAGGGTCACATATTTTCGCAATTTTTGTTGAATGATATTTTCTGTTGTCTGATATTATTTGTTTGATTATTTAAAGGGTTTTGTAAAACAGTACTTTAATAGATCTAAAGACCTATTTTGGGTTTATTTCAAACTTATCACCGTTAACCACGCACATATTGATTTTTAAAATTTTGTTTTGTGATTTCAATGTTAAAAATTACAAGAAGAAAAATAAAAACACCATTTTTATCATATTGCACTCAGAACAGTCGTTTTCAGTCCATCAAGTTGGCCTTTTCTGTAGCCTTTTAAAAGTGCACCGAGAAAAAATATTTGTTAAGTTTTTCTGTGGGCTAACCTCAAAAATTGTTTTTATATTAAGCAAAAATACATACTTATCCAAAAACAAATAAGGACAATGTAAACAAAAAAACTACTTGCAGACTACAATTTTAATTCAAGATTTTTTTCAAATCTTTTATTCCACTTATATATGAGCTGTTTATAAGGAATATTTAAATTAAGATGAAAGTCAACTACTAAACGTAAATAAGTAATGAAATTTTAATTAATGTACTTCTAATTAGTTATCCATTATATATTTTTGGAGTACCGGTATGATGAAAAATTCGTTCATGAATCGGACGAAAAGTGTTTTTCTGTGCTTAATCCCTATTTCCCTAGAACGTGTAAAACGCGTTTGCTCACAGCAAAAAGTCACTTTTCGTCCTGGAGATGAAAACTACTATTATTGGCGAATAATATCACTATTTTTTGAAGAGGAATAATCAATGAACATCGTATAATTTGTAAAACAAACATATGATCAAACATTGTTCAATGAAAACAATAAATAATTTATTTATTGTTTTATTATTGTTTTATTTATTGTTTTATTTATTGTTTTATTTCAGTATTAATTATTAATACTGAGTGCAATAACTCGAGCAGTAACGTCAATGTCGGGTTAGGAGCCCGTGAAGTCCGAATAGGGAAGCATGGCCCTCGAGGCATACGCAGTTTACATATAATACATACAGCACATGCCAGTCCTTTAAAAGTGATTAAAATTTTTAAAAGTGATCCATTTTGATCCATATGATCTTCAAAATTCAAGAGCATTCTCCTGGGCAGGTGACCGTAGCTGATTTATGAGTTAAAATATTTGTATTTTGTGTACAATTTAAGAAGTCTGGCAAAATTTAAGAAGTCACCCAACACACAGAACCAGGCTCACTATGCTAGTCATTATCTATTCACTGCTACAGCAAAATATCGGTTACTTTCTGTATGATTATTATTGTATTTTATTGCTACTGTAGAGCTTACATATATCTACATGTTCATATCTGATGTTCCACCTTGAATACTTGAAAAATTTGGAAGAATGATAGGAGTGTTAGGGGTAGGTGGTGGAAGTATAGGAGTGTTGTCGAACAAAACATCTTGAGGGTTGAAATCTGAAAAAAGATCGGTTGCAGTGTGTTTATCTACATTTCCATTTGTTACCAGGTTGTAATCCGACTGCCCCTGAGTCGGCAAATCTAAATACTGTTTACTTTGAGGACAAGAATCCAATATTGTGTCTAATATTTGATCGCTTTCTAAAAGCTCAGTGTTAAAAGTTTCCGGAAAAGAATTTGAATTCTCTTTATGTTTCTTCAAATGGTTTTTTAAGTTCCCAGTTTGTGAGAAACCTTTGCTACAAATGGGACAGGAATAGGGCCTATCACCAGAATGCAATCGGTAGTGTCTCTGCAATTTGTAATTGGTAGCAAATTGCTTGTGACACTGATCACACTCAATTTTACCTTCCGGTTGGGACACATTTCCATGGATATTTAAAACATGTGACTGAAGCGAAACTTTAAACCGAAAAGATTGACCACACCACTGACAAGTGTGGGGGTTCACTTTGGAGTGTTTCATTACGTGGAGTTTCAAACTAACTTTCTGGTTGAATTTCATCCCACAAGTCTCACATAAAAAGGGTTTGACGCCTACATGAATAAGTTTATGACGGTTTAGCCGGTATTTGGTTCGAAATCTTGCATTACACACTTCACAAAGATGGCTCCCACTAGAAGACTTCTCTGATGATTCTACTGTTGTGTTGTTCTCTTGGAAGTTGACAAAAGAGCACTGGGGACATTTTACCTGAAAAAACAATTATTACTTAAAGTGTTATATTTAATGGTTTGAAAATATACAATGATACTTAATATAGTGATTTGAAATACCCGAATATTTAAAACTTGGGATAAATACACAAAATTCATAAATATTTGTATTTATGAAATTGAGCTAGATAGATTACTAGCTAACCTGGCATGCTTTGCAATGCCAACTTGAGGAATCTTTTGCCTTTTAGGTGAGCTTGTTTGCTACGCTCACCATCAGGTTTAGCTAGTTCGCTCTGCAGACTCGCTGCAAGTCTATAATACTTATACCTTTTTATTACCAGTCTTCCCTCAATACCTTAATTGAACTTTTTCGTATAGAACTAATATTTGTAAATGTCATCATACGTTAAAATACAAAAATGTTGGTTCCATTAGAATAACATGGTAATTTTGAAGACGTGTGGGACAGAGCCCTATGAAGGAATCTGGATAAAAAGTATGCTATATGTTCTTCCTGGCTCTAAACTACCTTCCCATCAATTTTCAGCCAGATCGGTTCAGCTGTTCTTGAGTTGGTGTAAATAATATGGCATTCTTTATATAGAAGATAATCATTGCATAATATTTTGGAATTGAATAATTTACCATTTTTTCAAGGACTAAGTGATTTTTATTAACATTACTCTACCCAAAATTTGGTAAAAGAGCAGGATTTTTTGTGTGTTTAAAATCGTATATTATCAGTTGCATTAACTAACTATAAACCTCCTAATGGATGGATAATATTATTATTACCAATGAGTAATATTCAAATATAGGCTATGCCTATTTCAATTTACTTTTATATAACTAAACTAGAGACCGCCTGCTAGTCGAAATTATACAAAAAATCCAGTTGAACTTGAGCCAATTAATTTTTAAATGCTTCATAACTAAAACGTCTTTTCTTCCTGATTTACTATTTTTTGTTGTGACAACAGCTGTCTAATTATTCAATCAATTATCCTTCTCCAATAAGATTAACATTGAAACTTTGAAAGCCTGTTGGGTCAAGCCTTGATGGCCAATGTGATTTATAATGGGATTCTGCTCATCTACAGGACACTACCTTTCTAACAGTATGCCCGGTTTTCTCCTTCGATGCGCACAAGCTGAGAAAAAAAGGAGCAAAAGAAACATGCTTGCCTATTAAAAAATAGATCAGTTTTTTTTTTTTTTTAATTTACTTAAATACATAAAATACTCAGGCACTCGCAAGTAGGACTATTCGGGTTTTTCCTAATGATTGGTGCAGTTTTTGTGTTATTGTTGTATTATGGTGGCCATTATATGCAATGGGAAGGAGGTCAAACAAATTATACACTCATTAAACTTTAACTAACGGCAACCGGAGGTCAAAGCATCATGGAGGTGAGCTGGAGACTAAGGCTGGGTTCACACGAGCGGCACTTGCCGCAGCGTCGGCAGTTGTCGCAGCTCGCGACACATCCGTTCACACGAGCGGCAGTTGGCGGCAGTGGCACGGCATCGATAGTTCGTAGACCATGGAGAGGTCGAGAATGAAGCAAGTGACTGTGGTATATTTGGCTTATACCCATTTATACCCTGACAGGGAAAGGAAATATTGGACACTGCTCACCTCTGATGTATGCCGACGACACAACTCTGCTACTTTCAGCCAAGACCCCAGAAGACCTGGCTGTGGACTTATTTATTGCACTTAATATGGCATATCAATTCTGTCATAAAAACGACCTAGCAGTGATCACAAGCAAAACAAAGCAGCTGACATTTGGTAATAAACAGGATGTCACAGAAACACTACCTGATGTGGAGGTCGAAGACTACACAAAATTTCTTGGTGTAAAAATTGACACTCAAATATCATGGAACCACCACATTGACACTTTATTCAGAAAACTCAACACCAGTCTTTATGTCCTGAAAAGAATTAAACACTCCAGCGATGAAGAAACAACGATGACCGCGTACCATGCTCTATTTGAGTCCCACTTGACATATGGCCTCGCAGCCTGGGGAAGAACTACAGCTGGAAATCTGCAACGTATTCTCCTCCTTCAGAAAAGGGCCATCCGCCTTATCAAGGGTCTTGACTGGAGGGAAAGCTGCAGGCAGACTTTTGCTGAACTAAACATCCTGACTGTTGTCGCACTGTACATCAGAGAGGTGATCCTCTATGTGGAAGGAACAGACATCCACTGCCATAACACCAGGCATGCCACCAGGTACCAGCTACCACTCCACCACAGCGCATTGTTTGAGAGGAAGCCGTCATACACCGGCAGAAAACTTCACAATCTGCTCCCGGAAGACGTGAAAAGACAAACGGGGAAGAAACTGAAGACAGCCCTCACCAATGGCTGTCAAAGAACCCATTCTACTCCCTGGATGAAATCCTGCAATGGAGGGACACGCTTCCACTTACGCATCAATGAAGATCATTAAAATTTAAACATTTGACATTATTACAAATCTTAATGCTTTGCAAAAAAAGAGATTTTGATTTTGATTAATTTGATTTTGATTTGATTTGATTTTGACACATCCACTTGTAGTGCTAGATTATTATAAGATGCATTTTCAACATTATTCAAGGACTTGAAAGAAGATCCGCTAAAATTTTTCCACTACTTTAGGATGGGTTGGATGGTTCATTTAATCAACTAGCGGATAAGATAGAAGATGTTCTACTTAATCAGAACACTGTAATGCGTCTGGCAGTGAGACCACAAGAAAAATGAGTTCTTTTTTATGATGATGAAAAAAATACATACTTGTATTGAGTTATGAATTATCAACTTGTCTATTAATATCTCAAAAATAGTTTGAAGTAATAAATAGCGGGGCTTTACGGGAGCGGCAGATCAGTGGTAGAGCTCTATGCCCGGAGGTCCCCTCTCGCCAGAGGTCCCCGGTTCGATCCCGGGCGACGACATTACACGCACAAACATGAGCGGTCACCTCTAGCTAGCCTATGTGACTTGATGCTGTGACCGTACCTTACTGTCTTTAGATCACCGCACAGGCCTATTGGCCCATGGTGACGGGCAGTGGAGGTTTTTATTTTGAAAAAAAAAATTATTTGAATATTCACAATCCACGTAACGGTTAAGTTTTATCTAAAAAGATTGTTTTGTATTATAACAAATAGCAAAGTTATAGGCAAAAAAAGTTTTGAGCAAAAAACAGTTTTTGAGCACAGCGAACGAACTAGTAGAAATATCTGGGACTTTTACACATCATTTTGTTCAGCTTATAATTCCGGACTACTTTTCAGATTTGACCTTTCCTGTAACTTTTATAGTTTGCGAGATCCCAATGGTGAGC
This sequence comes from Neoaliturus tenellus, assembly GCA_030545055.2. Taxonomy (NCBI): domain Eukaryota; kingdom Metazoa; phylum Arthropoda; class Insecta; order Hemiptera; family Cicadellidae; genus Neoaliturus; species Neoaliturus tenellus. Next base: position 28,481,238 of record CM061536.1, read on the forward strand.
ATAAACAAATGAACACACTGTATAGTCTGTTGTAAAAGATTCTGTTGTAAAGTATTCTCAGCTCTTCGTTGTCGGAAAAAATTAGTCATTGATAGTTCATATTCTCATTCAATTAGTTCTTTTGAATAAACATCATTAAAAATATGTTTTTATTATGATTAATCTATCTTCTTATTTCTATAAGGGTTTCGTCTGTTACGTCCCTTTTTCTCTCGACCTACCGAACCAAATTTTTAATATTGAGGTATCGTTTTAAAGCTTAGGATGTAGCGCGTGGGCGAATCGTAATTAAAAAGGTCACATCGTTTCGGGCTTTGAACCCTCGCCTTTGATTTATTTCTATAGGGCGCTTTAAAATGTTGACAAACTTTTATTACAAAATCTTTAATGTGAATTGTAATTTAACAGCTGATTAAACTTATCTTCAGATGAATTTTAAAGCCAGATAGTAAACAAAAAAGATCTCTGTCACTTCATAACCAAAATATACATGTACTTTAGGTGAGTTTCTCTCAGAATACAGAATCATAAAATGTGCAATTTGCGCACAGACCATCTCGTGATAAATTTATTTCTTGGTGATTTGTACGAATACAATAATTTATTGTAAAGTAGAAAAACATATTATTTTGGGAAAATAATGAAAGTCTTCTTATTATGAACAATAAAAATCATTTATTGTTAACCCTGGAACTGCCAGTCGTCTACATTGTAGCCGACCGGCCCCCTACTGTGAAGAGCCAACGGCTACAATGTGACCGATCTGATTTTTTCCCTATATACACGCTCCTGATCATTGTTTCGAATTGTTTTTATAGTCAATGTAAAGCCAAAGAGTTTCTCCAGATGCTCCTACTTGAGTTATTTTGTTTTATCACGTTGCTGTTTTACTTCTTTGTTGCATCTGTGCAGTAGTGTCATAGGTTAACCTGTTTACTGTTTATATTTTACCATTATTTAGAATAACAATAAAATGAGCTTTCCTTAGTTTTCATATTTGTTTAGGTTAGTTCAAATAATAAAAAGTGTATTTTTTATTTGTTTGAGGGTGTTTGTGCACATTTTTTCCTTATTCGAGTATACCATTACTAAGGATACGCTCCCCATAACTTGCAGTATGTTTTTCAAATTGTACTTAGTTTCTAAAAACTATATTTATTTCCATAAAGTAGATAAAATTTGCTACAAAATGTATATTTTGAAAATCCTGTATCACTTCTTTTGTGATTTGTACATGACCCATGAAATATGGATAGCCTACGTTTAATTTTTTTCATATATATATATATATATATATATAATTATATATAATTAAATATAATTATATAATTATATATAATTATATAATAAATTAATATAATTATGAATAATTATATTAATTATAATTATAATTATAATATATTATATTATAATTATAATTATAATATATTATATAATTATAATTATATATATATATATATATATATATATATATATAATTAATTAATTAATTATAATCTTGTTACACATTGTAACTTGCTACAATAACAAAGAATACTATTACAAATTTTGATATTATTTAAAAGTCTAATTGTTGTATAAGTGATTTCTTAATATATTAATTGAGAATTTGATTACTGTCAAGGCTATTAATTTTTTAGTATTTTTTTCCAAATTATATTTATTCCAAAAATCTTGAGTAAATTTGGGAATAGTGCCTCGAGCGCCGATTAATAATCCATACACTTCAAATTTTTTAATGTCATATTTATCTTGATAATATTGAGCTGTTTTACTGTAAATTTTGGTTTTTTCTTTATGAATTTCTAATGCTTGGTCTTCATTCTTTTCGAAACGGACTGTCGGGTCTAGTATCAGTCCCCAATCTTGATTTCTGTTGATGACTATTATGTCGCTGCATCTGACAGAGCCCCCTTCTTCGAATCCCGTTACTTCCTCGTATACTTCATAATTCTTTTTCTTTCTGAATTCGTCTGCAATAATTTTTCGGATAGTATGATGACGGGTATTTCGAAGAAGGTCATTAAAGGGGCATTGTCCAAGGACGTGGGGTAGTGTTTCACGAATGTAACTCTCAGTTACAGGACAATGCCTGCACTGGTTCCCATCCCTGGACCTCCCATGAATACTTCTTAAAGGAACTACATCTCCAATCATTTTTAAATAATATTTAAATTCAGACCGCGACTTCTGGACAAAGACTGATTGATCTTCTGACATTCACTGAAAAGGATAACCCCTTTCCCCTTGTAAGGCAATTTACACCATTTGCTGTACTCCTGCTCTCTTAAAAATTCACGCAATATCTTTGTCTTAGCTTTATAATAATCTTGATCTATATTTAATTTTTTAAGGCAGTACAGCACTTCGGTGTTAAAGTTTCTAACCCTAAGACGGTAAGGGTTTTTTACTTCTTCCAACACCCGACAAATGTTGATATGTTGGAGAGAGGTTTCCCATGACGACTTATTTAGACCTAACCCTTTATTTTTCACACTAGTATAAAATAGAGGGCTGGGTGTGTCGTTTGGAAGATCTAAAATTTCTTTAACTGCAGATCTAATTATCTTGTCAATGTCATCCAAAAATTTCAAAGTCAATTTTTTTAATGGTGCCGTCTGGAATGGATAAATTAGGGAAGGCCATATAAAATTACTTAATACAAACATTTTTTGTTCAGATTTTAGTAATGGAGTTGATGTTAGTTTTTCAATCTTGTTTATCAATGATTTAATGTTTCTTTCAGCGTCAAAAACTATTGTATCTGAAAAATTAACTCCCAGATATTTTATTTTTTCCTCTCAACTTATTGACCTAACTTCTTGTGAATCTATTGAAAATGATCTCTCAAGTATCGCACCTTTTTCAATGTTAATAATTTTGGTTTTTGATACATTTATTGTTAAGCCAATTTCCTTGAAGAGACTATTCACTGTATTATATAATATAAGGGCACTTTCTTTATTTTTACAGATCAAAGCTGTGTCGTCAGCAAACCCTAAAATGCTTAGGGATGGCATATCGTCACACAATTTATAACCGAATTCCTCACTTATGGATTGCTGAGACATGTCATCCAAGATATGGTCAATGCACAGGTTATACAATGAAGGGGACAGTGGAGAGCCTTGCATCACCCCTCTCTTTATATCAATATCTTTTGTTTTCCCCTTAAAGGTTTCTATTTTAGTGGTGTTATTGATTTGAAGTTGTATTATTGTTTCCCTCAGTGCTTGTGGTATTGGTAAAGATCTTAAAGTGGATTTCAAATGGGTATGACCAATATTGTCATAGGCTTTTTCTATATCAAGAAAAAGGATGGTGCAGTCGTCTTTTTTTGCCTTGGCTGACTTTAATATTTCATTTAAAATACTTGTATTTATATGTGCACCTGGCAGACTAGTAAAGCCACCTTGAAACTGGTTAAAGCTGGTATATATTTTAAGCCTTTTATCAAGTATCTTTTCGAAGACTCTTCGTAGGACCGAGCATATTGTGATGGGCCTCCAGTTATTGACGTCTTTTCTATCACCCCCTTTGTCTATTAGGATCGTTCTTGCCTTGTGGAATGATATTGGTACTCTTCCTGAACTGTGTATTATGTTATAGATTAGAACAAGAACCTTGGCTACTTTTTTCTGTTTTACGACCCTCATTAAAATTTTGTCCGGCCCAGGAGCTGTATCAATCTTAATTGAGTTGATTGCTCTTACAATTTCATCCTCCGTAATATTTTGGTCATAAAGACGGTTTACATTGGCCATAGTAACATTATCTATTTCTTTATATATTCTTGATGTTTCTTCATTTGGATTGTTGAATCGTATTGAAAACTTTTCATGTAATGTTTCAAGGTCTATTTCACACCCTTTATTCCCGTCTCCAATAATTTTTCTAATGGCCTTTCTACGTCTGTTATAAAAATCAAATTGTAGTAAGTCATATTCGTATTTCTCTTTTCTCCTTTTCCTTTCATTTTTAGTTTTTCTTTGTGGATTAGACGACTTTTTGTAATTACTGTTTTGGGGGTAGTCACGATTCATCTTTCTTAATTTATAAAACTTGTATGCAGGGTGTTTTGGCCCTGGTAATTCACATAAACTTTTGGATAAAAAGCTAGTAAACTCCTCTACATTGTGAGAAAACTCTTCAAACGTTTGTTTATCACTGAAAATTTTAATCCAATTTTCTAGTTCAATCTCAAAATCTGTCATCTTGTTAATTTTATTCGTTCTTAAATCATCCATTTCGTCGTCGAGGCTGATAGAGGGTTGTATCTTGGGAACATAAGGATTGTACGATTCTGCAATCTCTGCACGGCGTGTACTATAATGTGCCTTAGAAATATGGAGCTGTAGACCTCTTTTGTTTTTAAAAATCTTTCCACATTCATTGCATTGTTCCTGTTTACAAAATTTTCCTCTTTGGGATTTTTGGTTTTCTTTACACTTTGATATGCCCGTACAAGGTTCGGGAAAAGTATCAAGATTCTGGAATCCACTCATTCTAGATCCGTTACAATTTGAATAAACTTTTACTTGTTCGTAGATGGTTGATACATCGAAATAACTTTGAAACCTCGATTCCATCAATATATCAATATTGTTTGTTAAACAAGAAGCTACAATTTCGGCATTATGTATCATGTGAGCACCACATTCAACATTTGTTTTTTGTTTACTACAGTTCACTTCAATTAGGTCAAAATTATCATCAGTACCAGCAAGGATGAATCTTCTAATCTTATTAGCAAAAGCCCTAGCATGTTGAAGGTTTAAGGGTGATAACGAATCAAAATGGTAACACCTGCACTTCTCAATATCAAATAGTAATAAAGACCAATGGCAATTTTTCAAATATTCGAAATTTTTTGAATAGTTCTCGGTCAATCTGTTGTTTAGAGTACTCATTACATATTTAAACTTATTTAAATTTTTTTCTAAACATATATTCATTATCAGATTTTCATCCGATTCTATTTTTAAAACATGACTTGCTGTAGGATCTATATAAGTACAAAAGTCTGGTAATGTTAATTTGTAATCGAACCAGGCACATATTTCATCATCTTCAAATTCATGCCAAGGTACAGCATGTTGCTCATTCCCATTTATAATAGGTCTTATTTCTGGTGTTAAAGTTTTAGGTACAAATTTAATGGAATAGTCCATTGTCGACCCATTTAGTGAGTCTGTATTATCATTAACAAAGTCTTCATTTTTGTGCTTAGCTTTTGTATGGGACTTTAATCTTTTAAAGTTTTTACAACAAAAAGGGCATTGCTCCTTATCTCTCTCACTACCTACTGTGATAAAAGATCCAAGATCAGGGCCAGGATTCATTTCCACATCGCCACTTAGTAGAATGAAAGATAGCAGTATCACATAGGAAGCCTTGCACTTTAGATGATTATTTAATTTCCAGATATTAATCCATTGAGATTTATTTTTCCTATAACTTAAGTTTTTCAATGAAGTATTCATAAGAATAGTATCATGATTAATGTAGTAATACCATATTTTAATTCGTAATTCTTGAAGACAATCAGGAAAGTTGTTATTATCCTTTTCCATGTAGTCAGAAGATAGAGTCTGAATTATTCTTAAAAGGACGATGAATTTCAAGATTTTCAAAATTATGTTACTCATTATCAAACCATTTAAACTAACCTATACAACATATACAATCTGTTGGATATTTATAAAAACTCAAGTAATTAAAATTTTGTTAAGGTTTCTGTTTTGTAGAGAGAATATTTACCTTACATTAATGAAATCCATGTAAAATCACAATAAATAAAAGAATAAAACTTAATAAAAAGTAAAAACTATCAGAGCTTTTAAATTTTGATGTTTCCAGTTTATCAGCTTGTCTATAATTTATATATAATTATTATATATATATTATATATATATATAATATATACATATATATATATATATATATATATATATATAATAATTACAAAGATATGTGTTGGTATTTTTCAAAGTAAATTTTATCATTATATTCTTTGTTCTTTTCTGAAAAAAATGATGTATAATACATCATTATAGTCATGTAAGAAATATTTTTTGCAAATTTTTAAAAATATACATGCAAATTGCCCAAAAATACCCTGGCATTTGAAGAAATTTGTTAGGCAGTTCCAGGGTTAACATTAAAACGATAATTACACGACATAAGGAGTTGAGTGAAGCGAAAGTTTTGTTGTGTCAGAAACATGGGCGGTTGTGGTGGTGCTGCGGCGGCAACCGCCGCTCGTGTGAACCGCCCCGTATCTCCCCAGGTACTGCTGGACCGCCGCGGCACTGGCGGCAACCGGCGGCACCGCGGCCGCGTAGCAGTCCCTGGCGGCGGCCGGCGGCACCTGGCGGTACCGCAGCAGCGCCGCTGCCGCCGGCCGCTCGTGTGAACCGCCCCGCATCTCCCCAGGTATTGCTGGACCGCCGCGGCACTGGCGGCAACCGGCGGCACCGCGGCCGCGTAGCAGTCCCTGGCGGCGGCCGGCGGCACCTGGCGGTACCGCAGCAGCGCCGCTACCGCCGGCCGCTCGTGTGAACCGCCCCGTATCTCCCCAGGTACTGCTGGACCGCCGCGGCACTGGCGGCAACCGGCGGCACCGCGGCCGCGTAGCAGTCCCTGGCGGCGGCCGGCGGCACCTGGCGGTACAGCAGCAGCGCCGCTGCCGCCGGCCGCTCGTGTGAACCGCCCCGTATCTCCCCAGGTACTGCTGGACCGCCGCGGCACTGGCGGCAACCGGCGGCACCGCGGCCGCGTAGCAGTCCCTGGCGGCGGCCGGCGGCACCTGGCGGTACCGCAGCAGCGCCGCTGCCGCCGGCCGCTCGTGTGAACCGCCCCGTATCTCCCCAGGTACTGCTGGACCGCCGCGGCACTGGCGGCAACCGGCGGCACCGCGGCCGCGTAGCAGCGCCGCTGCCGCCGGCAGCTCGTGTGAACCGGCTCCATTTGACTCAATGGTCCGCTTCGCCGCGCCTGCGGTGCCGCTCGTGTGAACCCAGCCTAAGGAGGAGTTTTGGCGTGGTTGTAGGGACCGTTGGGAAGGGTTGTGGCGAGATCTTGGCGACCAATTAGATTTATTTAAAATCATATGATCGCTGAGCTATGAATGGGACGATGTCCGTCCGTCTGTCTGTCTATCGCAGCAGACTCACACTTCCAACAAAGATAAATAATACATTGAATTAACAAAAATCTTTCATTAAATATATTACAGTTTTAACATGAAATAAAAGTCTATTAAGGACAAGAAAAAAATCAATCAAACTTTATTTGCCTGAGAATTAAGAAATTGCATTAGCCTATTCAATTCAATTCAAAATGATTTATTCCAACAACAGACTACAGTTTTTTTAATTACATGAAATTTTTAAATCGTGGAAAAGTCCTTGCATGGGCCAAAGCCTGTGCGCAGGGGCTGAGTCCATATAATCTGATGCTCCTTGGGATGTTTGAATAAAATAAAATGAATAATTTAAACTTAATGTTAAACAGGTAACAAAAAATCTTTACTACTATACATGAAAATAGGACTAAAACCTAGGAAAATAGTAATGAAAATTATAATCTTTTAACTTTGATTGAGTGGAGTGCTAAAATATAACAAAATAAATAGATAGATAAAAAATAAATTTGCTGGTTGTACACTCTAATAGACATTAATGTATATGAATTATAAACTTATGTAAAATATCAAAGCTTAATTAAAATTCATAACTTTTTATTTTGTTTTATAAAATCTTCTTTGAATTTTTGTTTTAAAATCTTCCTTTGAATTTCCCTAGCTGGCGGTCCCAGGGGAGGGGGGGGGGGGTCAAGGGGGTCATGACCCCTACATCTTAAATTGTAAAAAATAAAAAAACTTGAATGTTTAAGTTCTATGGAGTCATTTCTATGCAATTCCATCATCGTAGAAAATAAGAAAATAATCTTTGTTATGAAACTTTAAATGTAAAATTATTGTAAAAATAAAACATGAAAATAACGTTATGAATTTCACCATTATATTACTTTCAGATTTTTTTCATCTTTTTCACATGAAAAAAACGTTTTTGATTTCACTTTAACGAGATATTTCGTATGTGAAAATAACATTATTTTTATGTGTGTTGACTGGGAGCCACTGCAAATATGCACACACCATTGTCAAGCATTTTTTTTTTTTTTTCATTTCATGAGGTTTCAAAGTATTGAAGTGTTATGCATTCTAGTAAAGTAACCCAAAATAACAAAATCTAAGCAAGTAAATAAACATCAACAATTTATCCCTAGTCAATTAACTTAGTCAAATTTATTCGCACTGACCTGGTCATTGTTATGTCCCAGGAACTGTCCAATGTCATCGCGGTGGCCACAGTGTTTACAGGAGCAAACTACGGACCCAAGGCCATGAGTAAGCATATGAAGTGTAATTAGTTGACTTGTCACTAGAGAGCTCTGACACTCCTCACAATGCAGCTGTCCATTCGAACCAACAGATATCACCACTGGAGAACCATCTGACGATGTCCCGGTTACATGACAGTCTGCCTTCTTCTGGGGCTTCTCCTGGGGATAGAAAATATATAGTATTGGGACTCTATTTAAGCACAATTGAGATACTTAACAAAATAACCGACCAAATTTATATTTTTAATATAAAGCACTGTTGTAAAACTCAAAAGTGATTTACTATAAAGAGTTATTCTGAATTTTCAACCAATTGGTTTCAATATTGTCTAATAAAAGAGAAGCCAACTTAGTCTATTTATTTTTATATTAACTTTAATCGAGAAAATAGGCCTATTCTCTAGTAACATTGGTCTTTGGCGCTCGGCTATCTTCACTCAAGACCAAGGCAAAGAAAAAGGCTGCGTCCAGTAACTTAAATGTAAATTTCCATCACACGTTACCGCACTGTGATGTCAATGGTGTTGTTGCATTGAGGTAAGATCAGATCAGAGACTCAAGCCAGTGAAGTAAAATTACTGTAGGCCTAGTTTTAATTTGAATAACAATTAAGCATAATCCTACCTGAATATTTTTTTCTGCTTCAGATGATTTAAGATGTGATTTGAGTGTTTTTTGCACCTTCTTGACCATTTCACAAAACTCAATGAAGTGATGAAGTGTCATTTCACAGTCCACACAAATAAATTTTGTAAGTTTGTCTGTTGGGGTAGTGTTGATGACCTAAAAACATATTCAATGTTTAACCTATGGTAGGTCTAATTAAGAAATTGTAGCCTGTTCAATATAGCTTATTTTTATTTTTGTCAAAGCATTTTTAAGTTATATTTTAAAATTTAAAGAAAAAGAGAATGCTTTACAGGCCTAGTTAATAAGCCATGTTAAACTTTTTGCGCTACAGGGAAAAAAAGTTGCTCAGCCTGCTATGTAACTCCCGAATACTGCTAAGGCAGGCCTATCCAAAAAGTGCTAGGGCGGCCAGGAAGGCGGAGGCAAGCGCATTGAGATAAAAAATTTTTTACTTGACTTAAAAACTCTAGACAACAATATTTTGTATCTTGATGGTACGGAGAATGGTGTTTGGAAATAACAATCAAGACAACCAATATTCTCGTTTAAGTCCGATGTATCGATATTGGTGGCGCGACGATAAGTCAAGTTGCTTAGCAGCACTTATCAAGTGAAAGGCGACGCACGATATATCGTTGCTTCACATTTCTCAGGAAACAGACGATCAATATTTTATCGTTCCGTAGCACTGAAAGGATTAAATTAAAATAAAATAAAAAGTAGGCCCTAGCCTAAATTATTTATTTCTAAACACTGATTGATGAAATTTAATTTCAATGAGAGTTTCAATTTCAACACTCTCTTCACAAATAAGGAGCTCAGTTAGTTTCACAATCCGTGACTCTCATGAAAAGATTTTCCTTATGCCACTAACAACAATCAAATTATAGATAATCCAAAATCTATAATGGTTGGGTAATTCAAACTAATAAGGGACAATATCAAAAGACATACGGTAGGCCTAACCTCAGGCATAAAACTCTGATAAAACATAACCTCACTTGCTCATTTAATAGACCGTTAACAATGACAAATTCTAAGACACAACCCAGATGAGATACTGGCTCTGACCAAATTAATATATCCTAAAAACTCTGTTTCGATAGAGTGAAAAGTGAAAATGGTAGCCTATTACTTTATACTCTAAATTATATATTTTTAACAAATAAATTAGTTTAATATTAATCTGGACGAAGTAACATGATATAGGCCTAAATTTGACGAAGTAACATGATATATGATAGGCTTAACTTTTTAGAAGTTACTAAAAACATAAATACAGGTCTCAGTCGGCTGCATCCAAAAAGCCGGACAAATGAAGCGATTCTAAATAAAACATCTGAACGGACGTATTTTAAAGCTCTAAAAAAAAGACATTTCCAGGGAAAAGAGGACGTATGGTAACCCTACATACATATCAGGTCGTCTACTAAAAACAACCGTCAACTTAGCAGAGTAATTTCAATCACCCCGCAAGTAAGATAGATAACTTAGGCCTTTCAAAATAGAAACAGAACTTTCGGTTACTTTAATAGGCCTAGGCGACCAAATATGTATGACATTTACCTCCTCTAGTTCCATTCAAAACCATTGGTCAGTTTCCTGTCATAGTGAGAACAATATCTGGGCTGATGGCTGATTCTAGGAAACAGATGCTCCAATAACCTACCAGACCCCGAAAAAAACTAAAGCTAACAAGATGAGAAGTCTACATATATCATAAGGTTGACCAAGTAAAGTTTCTTCAGTGCTTAGGTGCAACTAGGGGTGTCAATCCCGGGCCGAAATTGCAATCCCGGGATTTCGGGATTGATTAACGACGATCCTGGGATCAATCCCGGGATTCATATATCATAGAAGTATAGAACATTCAGCTATGAAATAAACTTAATAAAATTTAAAACACTTTTTATTCAAATTTACAGAAAATACAATTTAACTGCTCATAATCTCGAGTTTCGGCATTCTCGCAAACTCGAATCTTATCTGTTCAGTTTATTTCAACACCCACATGTTTTGTTTTTACGTTTCTAGTCTGAAGTCAGAATTTTCGGTTCTACCGTGGCTCATGTCACTCCAACTTGACCTTGAACCATCCAGCAACCTCTATTGTTAGACAGCCCCAACTTTCAAAATATTTCCTTGAACAACAAATAAATAAATGCACATTGTATTACAGTAGCCTAAGTTTCCGTGGAGTTTCATTGCATTTGTAATCATATCACATTCCCTTAATGTCTTCAAAACCTAAACCATTTTTAAAACCATTCAACCAAGTACCGTATTACTGTAAGCGATGTTCATAAATATTTTCCATTAAATCAAGAATATACAACATCGTTTTGGCAGGTTAGGATTTACATGATTGATGTTGCTAGGTTTAAATAAATATGAACGTAATACATTTGGCAAACCAATAAATATTGTCATAATACAGTACACTCTCGTTCATCGGACTCGGCGACATCGGAACTCCGCTTCATCGGAACTGAAAATCTGGATATTATTAATTTTTTTTCTTTTGAAATAAATAATTTTTCCGTTTTAGCGCCTAAGCACTGAAGTGCACAACAGTGAAGTACCACATTTTGCATCAAACGTCATCAGGCGTTTTCCATAATCTGTACCCATCGATGTGATTTACGAGGCCGTGGAGTATTCGCACAAAAATAGAAAGAGGAAGGGGTAGGAAGTGAACATCTGGTTCGACCGCTTCCCAAACTGTCTCTCAGGTTTCAGTCTGTCTCGCGTCGCGACTGCACCTGTGTTACGTGGAAGTCAGTTGAATGCTGAGTTGATGAGTGGAATATGAATATGGAATATGAGAATAAAGATTTTGGATCTTTATTTCCTGCGTTGTTTTTATTCCTATCGGTTCATTGTTACCATGTTCAAAGTTTGAGTGCTTTATTTTCATAAAACCTCTTGTGTTATCTTAAAAAACAAGAGTGAATATAATCACGATAGTTCACCGTACGGGCGGAAATGATGACTCACGACGGACTCCGCTTCATCGGAATTTTTTTACATCTGAACCGGCCGTCTGCCACATTAGTTCCGATGAACGAGAGTGTACTGTACTATAAAATCAAATCATAATAGGCCTAAAAGAAAAAAAAACTTTTACTTCTAGGCCTAACATAATATTTTTCAAAATTAGGCCTATTAAGATTTATATCAACTGAAAGTATTGTGTCTCGGAATAAAATAAATACATCAAAAATAGAGACAACCGTGGAATGGAAGCGCACCGGAAGTTCCCTGCCATAAGAAATTACTCTGGAGTTTGAACGCAAGGAATCATTCAAGGTAAGTTATTGTATGAATGAGTATGTGGCAAATTCGAGCAATTTTAAACCTTTTGTTATGATTTGACATTGACACGTTGTCTATACAGTAAATTAACTTAACAATTAAATACTATTTGAGTAGTGGTTAAACTTAAAAATATCTTCAAAAATAGTAAAAATCGTAAAAATAATGGTTTTTTTCAATCCCGATAATCCCGGAAATTTTTACCCTCAATCCCGGTAATTATTCGGGACCCGATATTGACCGGGATCCCGGGATTGACACCCCTAGGTGCAACCTTGACAATAGGCCTAGTACTGTAATTCCTTTGAAGCAGAAGCTTAGATGTGATAACCAACCGACTTGATGCTAGGTAAACTAATTGTGCTTTGCTAGCCCACAGTTCATTACCTTTTTTGGAAGTAATGATAGGTGTCTTTCCAGTTTATTTGATCTTTCGTTGTTAACTTCATATAAGTTAGTGCCAGATGTCTTATCCATTCCACAACATCTGCAAGACTTTTGTGAACAAAATAACTGATAACTATCTTTAGGCATTTTTAAGTCTTAATACAATGACATTGAATATCACATAGATTAAACGGCATGTACACTAAATCTAAAATAACATTATATCAAAATTAACAATTAAATGATGTGATATTAAATGAAGTCCAGAATGAAATAGGTTAAACGTAAACAACTAACTACTAAACACTAAACGAAAACATTATTTTTTAATTCTTTTTTTTTTGCCAAAAAGGCTTGGCTTCGGAATACTTCCACGCAGCCGTTATAACTCTTTTATCTTTATTTTCACCTGTGGTTGTCTTAGGTAGGGTGGGTAGTTGCACACAAGGAGGTTATATTCTAATACTGGAGGTAACACTGATAGGTTAATTTTGGCGAAAAAGCGCGCCGGTGATTTTGTTTGGTTGGCAATCCTGAAGTACCGTTTTGTCGTTCTTTGAACGGTAGCTAAAAGATATTCGAATCAACGAAATGGTTCGAATCTTCTGGGAACGATGAACGATGAATTGGTACGGTACGGCTAACCAATAATTAGGAATCTAGATTCTAGAATAATAATAACGTGTGTCTTTAATTCTAACTTACATGAATTTAAACAATTTTATTCGTTAGGTATTTTGCAGAATAAGAGATATTGATTTAATTTGTAGATGTGAATATTTGTTGTTTTATAAATAGTTCAAGAAATATAATTAGAACTCATATCTTATACCTTATCTTATAAGTTACATTAACTTGTAAAATTCCGTACTATTTCAGTACTCACAAAAGGTATACCACGAAAAAAATTATTCTCTTGTCTAGCATATTATACAAATTTTAATGCGGTACAAAATCATCAAGTAAATTAACTAATTAAAAAAAAAATAAAAATAAATATGTTTCCATAACTTGAAACTGATTACCAAATTTCCAAAATAGATTTTTATATATATAATTTATTTTCTGTTTTTGTTTGTTTTCCCCTTTTAATGCATATTTGCTTACCAATAATAGCCCATTAAAACCGATTCACCAGGCAATTGATTCACAATTCATTTGACTCCCTTAGCTGACTCGTTCATTTCGGCAAACAGTTCAAATTGGTACTTCAGGATTGCCAACCAAACAAAATCAGCGGCTCGCTTTTTTAGCATTGTGTGTTACCTCCAGTATTAGAATATAACCTCCTTGGTTGCACACATAGATCTGAAACATCAACCTAACCTCTTTTTTCTTTTTGCAATGCAGGCTAAAATGTAAAACCCATGCAGCCTCGAGAACCTCTAGTCTTGGTTGCTTCTACTCAAGGTCTGTAGAGGAAAAACAAAACTGCTTCCTTCCAAAGTCTGCTAAATAGCTATTTTTTTTTTTTTTTTGTTTTCCGGATATGAAGCGTCAAAACTAAAACAGAAGTCAAGTTACGTTATAATATTTACCATTATACGGAAGCCCTGAAGGGCCAAAGAGTAAGCGGTCATTTTTTACAACGCAGTGTTTTAAACACGGCGAGCCGTATTATATATATACATGAAATAGATAACGAACGGTATTTTTTGTCTCTGGGGTCTTCAAAATGAAAGAGTAACATATGGTCCTTGGCTTAGGCCTTACCATGGCTACTACCGTAATAACAGTGGCCGCGGCAGGGGCCGTAGCTCAGTAGTAGAGCTCTGGGTTATCACCCAGCTGGCCCGGGTTCAATTCCCGGCTCGGGGACAAAAAGATCGTTCGGCCGCTCCCGTGGTTCGGAAGTCACGTTAAGCCGTTGGTCCACCTGCATAGAAAACAAAAAAGTGCAGGCATTTTAGGCGAGGAGAACTATCAGTTAATTGCTGATCTCCCTCCACTAAAAGCCATACGATAATTATTATTATTTACCGTAATAACGCGTAGGCCTATTTATTTATTTATTTATTTATTTATTGCAACTGGTGATACACATAGGTACACATAGCAATGAGTAAAAGTTACATTAATTTAGAAAGCTTATAGTGTCCAAAATTTTCGCTGTAAACATTCTTCTACTTTATAAGGAGATTTTTCAATTAAAATATCTTCTATTTTCCTCTTTAATTTTTTTTCAGGTAATTCACTTAAACTTTTTGGTAAATTATTAAATATTTTGATTTCCATTTGATTAATATTCTTTCCCTATAGGGTAATTCGCTAACAGGACATATAAACACATATATCTTTTCAGTCAATGTAAACAAATACACCTATAGACGAATACATGATACGACATTTCAAGTTTCGCTGACAACATTTTGGTGTCTCAAAATCCTCTATTGAATAACAATACTTATTTATCAGGCAAACAATTTAACAAACATCCATGTAACTCAACAAAATACGGGCGTTTCGACTATCCTGCCGAAGTGTAACATTTAAGTACTGACAAATAATCTTTAGTGTGTTGTGCAAACGTTGGACACTGTGTCATTAGGCCTACCGAAGTACAGTTTGGAGAACAAACTCAACTTTTGTTACAAATCATAATTTTATAGCTTAGTCCTGCATAATACAATACAGATTGATTGTCGATTCCAGCGACAAACAGCTTGCAATTAATTTTAGTACATAGAATTATATTAATGTCGTAGCAGACTTGGGTACTAAGTGAATGTATAATCATTCATTCCCATAGTATTCAGGTTTGATGTAGTGAATGTATTGTATAAACAGATATTATTTAATTTTTTCGATAGAGACGTTTGACTGTGTATACAAAAAATTATGGAGCTACGTTACTAAATAATAAAAGTTTTAGTTTATCTGTTTTCCCATAGCTAAAAATACGTTAATTTAATTCTTTGAACTTATGTAACCAGCATTTTATTCAATCGGTGGAGGTGTACTGTGAGTTATTTTGCCAACAACAACAATTGTGGAAAAAGGAAAAACCCTTGTTCAGAAGAAACGGAGAGATTACACAATGCAAAACATTATGGTCACAAAAACACAAAACAGTTATACAACAGTGTGTTTTAGGTTGAAAGTATAATTAATTTGTTAAATAATAAATCATAAACTTATAAATTAATTTCATCATGTATTAACAAAATAGTTTATCTATATAGATGAAACACTGTACAATAAAATGTTTGTATAGTGTCGGGGGTGGGTCTGTTTTCAGCTTTGTAACACTTACATTCCGGTTGTGTAACTTTCACAAAGTTTCACAAATTTGGGTCACGCAAGACACCCACCTCGATGTCAATTAGTAATATTTAATGGTTGTTGTTGTGGTTCTTTTGCTGTTCGAGTTAAAAGTCAGTCAGTCTGGTTATTGGTAACCATTTCGCCAGGACAGGTATGTTGTATAATTAATTTAAATTGGTAGTAACATACATAAGACGACATTTCTTTAATTCAAATTAAAATGAATATTTAAATTGATATGGAAATCAAATGTTCAACCAATTTTCAACCGATTTTAAATTTTTGGTGTCGTTGGATAGGGCTTGGTCTGTAGTTGTTTCCTCCAAAAACTTATGAGAATCGGGCTGAAAATAAAGGCGCTATCCTCCATTGAAATCTCGAAATTTCCCATTAAAACATTGGGATTGAATAAAGCATTTTAAACATCTGTTAATAATCAGCTGTAAATACATGTAGTTTTTGTTATTACATAGATACCCACGATACTGGATTGGTCGGATGTCATTGATTTACAGCTAAAAGTAACATTTATTTTGTATTAAAATAATACGATTTCGAGCAACACGTATACTAGTCTATAAATAACATCCTTACCAAGTCCCGATAACTAAGTAACCATAAATTTTAAATCTACCGTCATTGTCGGCAGTTACAAATAAATTCAACACACAATATGGTAAAGAAAACCCCTCACAGCGCTATGAAATTTTCGTTAGGTGAAGGCAATAGTATAGGCCGTGGTGGAGGGGTCTAAAGACAATCCATACATAAAAGCTGATTTGAAATAATATTTATATTTATATATTTGTGGTATTGTCCGTGCTAGTTCAATGTATGAGTGAAAATTGTTGATGAGAACTTTGACAAGGGTGAATAGTTTTTAAAATGACACAATTTTGAATTTAAGGCGCAAGGCATGTTACTAAATAGTCAACACTAGAGACAAACATGAGTATCGCTTTGCTCTCACATAATCCCTCGAGGTTAGATCTCGTGGTCTGTCGTCGTAATAAAACTGTTACTTCCTGCAGCGGTATAAAACAACTGGTAACTGTTATTTTTTAAGTGTGTCAATAAGTCTCAGATTGGGATAACTAATTATCAACACAATACCTTGTGTTTCAGACCAGTCCGATGGAGCAGTGCCTGTTCATCAAACACTTGCCCCTTCTGTTCAGGGTGATCACATTTCTGGACGTTCAGACCAGGCGTATCAACATCTTCGCTCTCCTCTTCAAATTCTCAACCATCGCGGTGTTCACCTTATCCACGACATTTTGTACACTCGAAAGTAATCGCAATCATCACGACTTCATCCTTAAACTACACGATTTAATATACAATCTTCTTATTTTTTCACTAGAAATTATTTTTGCTCTTAATTCAGCTGAAATGAGCGCACTGATCGAGTTTCTAACAGAACCATTTGTAAGTGATGGAACGGATACGGTACGTTCAAAAATTCATGAGGATTACGCTAAGACGATCAGGAGATATAGTAACCTAGGGGCCGTCATCTTCTTGATAACCACTCCAATATGGTATATAGGTTCTATAATAGTTAACGCTAATGTCACTTCGAATTCCGACGGCGTCGAGGAGTGTGTAGGTATAGGCACCAGTTGGATGTGGAAATCCGACTACTACGTATACTTCTCATTTCTCAATGGTCTGTTTACTTTGTTTGTTGTGCCAAGTTTTCTCATACGATATTTGGTTATGTTCTGCGTTTCAATAAAGATTAAGTTTATGACCAAGCTCATCGAATGCAGTATGAATGACATCGAAGGGTTCACGGGTGATTCTGAAGGATGTTTGAAATCTGGATTGAGAAAAAGAAATCAAAGTTCAAGCGCGGAGCATGAATTGCGAAATTTAAATCTTTGCGGAGAAAACCGTGAAGCCGTTGATAACGAAAATACAGAGAATAAACAACAGAGAATTTATAAAACTACTTCTGTGGATCAGTGCGAACAAAAATATTCGAGAAGAAGATTTGTAAATGAACGCATTATTAAAAGTTTTATAGCAAATGTCGTCGAGCAACATGTCTATATCATTGAGTAAGATTTAAATTATATAAATAGATAATAAAAAATGCAATAAACAAATACAAGAAAAAATTTAAAATAAATTTAGTGCATAATTAATGCATAAATTTAACGGTTATTTCAATTTAGCATTTTATGTATTACAACTATTTTTTTTTTAATTCGAAGCAATTACCGTATATTAAAATATAATATTATAAATATTTATATCAAAATACCATTTTTTATGTTATTAATAAAAATTCATTACATTGTCAGAATAAGGTCGATATACTTCAAAGTATATCAGGTGTCAAGGCTGTAGTCATCAAATAAAAGGTCGATATGTTTTAACAAAACTGTAAACTACTTATTAAATAGGTCTGAATTGCAAATACACAAGTAGGTTCTCAGATTTTTCTTACTATAGTTTAAAGGAGTTTTTAGTTTCCTTGGGTTCAAGGATCTTGTTGAAACCCACAGATAATTTTTATCTTTTTTTAAAGAATTCTCTTTGATGAGTTAATAGAATATTAAAGAACTTGAATTACATTGAGTTAATAATTCTTAATATAATTTCAAGAGTAGTTGTACCTAAGCAATGTATAGGCCTACTCTGTATACATTGACCTATGTGAAAATAATTAAATGATTTCATTTCAACAACACAAAAGTTTAGCGGTAAAATCATTGAACAAGCTAATCAATATTTTTAGGCGACTTTATACAATTAATACGCCAAGTATTTAAGAGTTTTGCTGAAACACATGTCTTCATTGTTATGTACGTATTCTTGTACGGGGCATTTGTGTACTGTATGTTATGTATTTTATTATAGGTACGTCAAATTAATGGACAAAACATTCCGGCTCGCTATTTTAACATATGTGCAGATTGGGGTTTATGTTTTTGCCTTGGCTACTCCTAAACTAAGTAAAGTACGTATAAACAGTTTATCAAAACCTATTATTCCATGTCATCACCATTAGCGATTACTCTGTTCCACTTAATTGAGCGGAGCGAGCGAAGCGAGCGAAGCTCCTATACTACACTCTGGCTTTTTATTTACAAGTACTCCTCCTGAACAGCTGGAGTGATCCTCACGAAATTTTGCTCGGTCATAGTAACCATCTATGGGAAGGTATAAATCTAAAATGGTCCAAATCGGACATAAGGGTTCTGCCCTACGGCCCTTTAAAGTTACCATGTTATTTTAATAGGAGAAATGTTTTATTTGGTTTGTTTACAGTGTGTTGATTGTACAGCTGTTATAAGGATCAGATTTAACTGCAGAATTTTACTATCAACTGTTTGTGAATACAGTAGTTTTATGTGAAATTGTTGTTTTGTTTATTTTAGTGGTTTGTTTATCTTTGTACGTGAATGAAATGCCACTTTTACGGAGAGGAGGTACAAATCTTGGACGACGCACCATTTAATATCTTGTAAACATATAATACCCCGTCGCAGCAAACCTACGTACTTAAAAATTATTAGAATATCACAGACTTGTGGTGAGTAAGGGCAGCGAACAACCTAAATTGACGGCGAGTGAGCGTAGCGAACGAGCTGACCGAAATGGCGAGTGAGCGCAGCGAACGAGCTCACTTGAAATAACAATAAAATATTTGATATTAATGATTTTAAAAATAGTCGCTCCGCTCAATATTGCAAGCAGACAACTGCATTGTATACCTAGTTGTATAAGTATATCACTAGGGACGATTCTCAATGAAACACCACTTCACTACACCGAATTTATTAATGGACACAACACAGTGAACAAATACAAAGATTAGCCCCTAATATCACTATATCAATGTAGCTCAATGTTCACTACTAACTGATCCACTGTTCACTCCAACTCACTAGTTATACAACAACCACTGCAACTATGCGGGCGCAGCCCAATATACCGGGTGTTCATAAAGTCTTGCCCTGATTTGATAGCTTTGCAGTACAGAAACCATTAGAGCCACGGGTAGCTGAGTGGTTAAAGAGCTCACCTTTGAATCTGAAGGTAGCCGGTTCGATCCTGAGAAAAGTTAGTGCTTTTTGATGGTTCGATACTGGACCCAGCTGCCTTTGGTCATTGGGCTATTAATTAATGATCCTGACAAATAAAACAGCTGATATTTGTCAGTAACAAAGCTACACCTCATCTGATCCATCACAATCATCACACTCACCCCTTCAGTCATACTCACCTTAAAATACGCACCACAGAGTGCGTCGGTGTTTCAAAATAAAGTATCTAAAGTATCTAAAGCAACTTACATTGCTTCTTTTGAAGGAAATTTAATCTAGTTTTTTTATTATTAAGTTTGTAACATCTTTGTTTAGCTGTTTGACAACAATGCAGTTTTCTTTAAATTATGTACAAATGCAAATCAGAAATGGTTAGCCTCCAGAAGAAGTAACAGTGTGTCCTATGGTTCTATGAAACCCAGTCCCCCGTTAGCGGTACTGTCCAATGACTTTTTGTGCGAACATTTAGAACAAATGCACCTTATGTAAAAAGTATCGAGAGGTGGAATCCATATTTTTGTGACAGGGGCAGTGTGTGTGACAAGAAACGAACTTGACGCCCGCGCTTCGAAGTCACGGTGGATTGGGCGTGATCGCCCGACTAAATTGCCACCTCGGTCACCAGACTTTACCTCTCTGGACTTTTTTATGTGAGGGTTTGTCAAAGACGTAGTGTGTTCTACCAAAGTTCTTGATTTAGAGTCACTATAGGAGAGAATAAGAAATGCAGTGCAGTCAGATACTCATTAAATGTTAACCAAAATATGGGAAAAAAAGAAAAAGACGCCTCGAATATTTACAGGCAACCCAAGGCGACACAGAATTTTATTGAGTTTGAAAATATGTAAATAAAACTTAAGAAGTCACTTGTTAAAACTGTAAATAAAACATTATTCTACCATCATTTGTTTTCATGCTATTCGATTTCTTTATCAGGGCAAGACTTTATGAACACTCGGTACATTCTAAAAATGTACTAGTCATTTCCAGAGAATTCGGGTTTATCTGTGTCGTGTTCATTCCAGAAGTAAACAACTTGTTTAACTCTCGGGAAACTTAGGTTAAGTCACCGTAGGCCTACTAAGGATTACCAACTAAATTTAAACAATGTGACATGATTAAACAAAAGGAATTAATCGTCGTAACAACTAGATAAAAGCGCAAGTATTGTTAAATAGACATTGATGCTATTAAAAATTGAGTTCCTTATTCCATTACTTACTATTACTTTCCAGACGTTTACTCTAGCAGTTACTGAAAGCCACTATAGAATTGAAAATCAATTAAATAATATGCAAATAATAAGTGATAAGAGCAAATACTAATTAATTTTATTTACAAAGTTAATGAAATAAAGGCCATTGGAATATTGAAGGTTTTCACAAAATGCTAAGGCTAGGTCAAGCCAAAATATTGTAGGCCTAATGCAACTAAGCCGAAGCATACATGCGACATCCACATAATATACAGAGTGTTTATAAATGATCGTTGGGGATTTGAGACAAAATATATAAATCAAGTAAAACAATTACATAAGTGTATAATACATTCTTAAAAAGGTTGTATTTTCAAAATCCTATACTGTAATATAATAAGGTAGGCCTAGAGATAGCCCACTAGTCGAAATTCGACCAAAAATTCAGTTGATCTTGTGCCAATTAATTTTTAAATGTTTTATAAATGAAACATCTGTTCTTCCTTATTTGGTAGCATTTGTTCTTACAACAGCTGTCTTATGATTCAATTAATTATCCTTCTCCCATAAGATTAACGTTGAAATTTTGAAAGGTTTTAGGGCGTAGCTCCGTGGGCCATTGTGAATTAAAAGGCGATTCTGCTCATCTGCAGCACAATACCTATCTAACGGTATGCGCGGATTTCTCCTACGATGCATACAAGCTGAGGAAAAAGGAGGAAATGAAACATGCTTGCCTATATATATATATATATATATATATATATATATATATATATATATATATATATATATATATATATATATATATATATATATATATATATTATAGATTTGTATGTATTCTCACGGATTTCAAACAAAAAAACGGATCACGTACAGCTTAAACAAAAAACCATTTTAAAATTTTCACCACAAGATTTGGTTAGTGCCACTCTGTTTTAAAATTCAAAATGACGTATTAATTTTACCGAGATACGTAATAACAGCCTGTAATGAATTTTAAAATTAAAAAATTTTTACAAGGGAATAATTTTAGAACTATGTCTTAAGGAAATAATTGATTAGGCTATGTAGATACGAGTATAATAGAAACATTATCTGTACATCAAGGTAAAAAGTACAATGCCTACTATTCACTATTTTAAATAGCGATATCACTTAAATAATACTTAAAGGCTTAATTGTACATTTCAGATTGCAAATATCCTGAGTCCTGAATACATTAACAAATGGGTTGAACTATTTATTATAATGTGTGTGATGGCACTCTTCAGCTACGTTGGACAAGTGGTTCTCGATGCGGTACGGTGTTATTTTCTTACGTAATTAAGTAACTATTTTTCATCATGAATGACTTTTAGTGAATTTCCTTACAGAAAATACGCTATTACTGTAGTAGAAACCTAAGTAAGAAACCTAACCTATTACTGTAGCCATGGTAAGACCTAAGGCCGGGATTATGTTACATGTTAAGTTTTTCATTCTGAGGTCCACAGAAGCCAAAAACACCATCAAATCGTGGTCATTTTCATATATATGGTATACATAACGGTGTCCAAGGTACCGATAACTTTTGAAAGGGACCTCCAATTTTAACAAAATTTTGTATGAAGGTGTAGGAGCGGTCTAATTTCATGAGTTCGCGAACCAGCGTAATCGAGTTATGGTAATGAGGTTTTTTACGGGGCTCCAAAGGGTTCAAAAATGGGGTCTTCGCATTTGTGGACCTCAGTTTTCAAACTTTAACATTTTACACTGAAACCATTTACAAGAGCTTTAAAAAACAAGCAATTTACTAATTTCAATTTTTACTTGGCTCAACAGGTTACGGGGAATATCCAAAATAGGGTTTCCATGATATTTTTATGGGAAATTAACAAAACCATGTATCTCGCTTATTTAATAAAATAACTTGATAAAACTTTGTATTTACATACACTAGGTGTAGTTTAACTTAAAAATACCCATAAGGCGGCAAACATATATACTCACCCCCATGGGGTTTATGGAGGAAATATCAAATTTGATGCCGTTTAGTAAGTACCTACATTGTGAAATTATTATCCTATATTCATTTACAACAACCCCATGGCAGCAAACCTACATCCTCGTTCCCATGTAGAAATATAGAAAAATACCTCATTTTGCTGGAAATTCGCTGAGTAGCTACTGCCTGAGTAGTAATTATTATTCTCCACTACTTGACATTGTTATATTGTTTAATACCTTGGACGATTCAGTAGATATCCTCAATGACAGCGTTGCTACATTTAAATCGAAATGCTTATCATATTTTCAAATAACTGAAAGATAAGCCAAAGTGTGCCCGACCTAAGGCTCCTTTTATTCACCGCGGCATGTCGCAGCGGGCTGCCGCAGCGATTTTGTAAGTGCTCAAATATGTTGAGGTAGACTCATTCGATTTTAATACACCTCAGATTTTTCTGATTTGTCTCCTCAATTTATTATACTTGGTTTTTATTGTATTTGTTATGTTTGCTGATGTGATAGACTGAAGAATAAAAATGGACATTTCCACCTTGTTAATGATTATTATGTTAATTGTACTGCATTATTTTAATTTGGTTTACAACCTGTTATAATTCATGCAAATAAATAAATAAGACAAGAGTGAGTAAGATATTTTTATGATATTTTATTGATGACTTGGATATATAAAAAAAAGACTATGTCAAATCAAGCACAATTAATTGTTACTAGGGATCGCCCACTGGCCGAAATTCGACCAAAAGTTGAGTTGATATTGAGTCAATTGGTTTTAAAATGTTTTATAAGTGAACATCTGTTTTCCATCATTAGCTTAGCATTTGTTATAACAACAGCTGACTATAGATTCAATCAATTATCCTTTTCCCATAAGAATAACATTGAAACTTTGAAAGCCTGTAGGGCGTAGCCCTGGGGTCCGATGGGAATGAGAATGTGATTCTGCTCATCTACAGCACAAAACCTGTCCAACGGTATTCGCGGATTTCTCCTACGATGCCCACAAGCTGAGAAAAAAGGAGGAAATGAAACATGCTTGCGTATTAATATATAGACTAGTGGAGTGTAGGGGCAAAGGCCCCTAAAATCAAAATGATGATGTCTCCAAAAATAAGTTTCAATCTATCACCTCCTTACAGTATTGCTGTATTTTTCTCAAGCTGTAGTGTGAATTTACACGTTTGGGTTTTCTAACAAAACATTTACTAACCTTGATGAAACTTTTGGTGGTATCAGATCAGTAATTTACCAATAATTACCTCTGCATTAAAATACAGTAGTCTATATTGTGGAAAAATATTGCACTATTATACTTCCGAGCATGGTATAAATAGTTTTACCCTTAAACATGTTCATGATGAGTTTGTAACTCAAATAAATGAAATAGTTTAATACAACATAAGCCCATTAATACTGTACACTCCTTCGTCCTGGACCCCTGTGCCTCTCATTCCCTCACACTCGCCGTGATCCCATGCCTTCCCGTGCTCCCGTTCACCTCTCCAAACCCGTGTTTCCTGTACCCCCTATGGCCCCAGGGCCCGAGTACCCCCATGCCCCCTCATGCCTCTGTGCCTCGCATTCTCCCGTGCCCACATGCCCACTGTTCTACCCCGTGGCCCCCGTGCCCTCTATGTTCCTCATTCCTCCCCAATGGCCCCCCATGCCCAACCAACTTCCGTGCCACCGATGTCTCTAGTAGACCCTACCCCTTGTTCCCCCATTTCTCATGCCCCCATACTCCCGTGTCCCATGCCCCACGTGCACCCTATATCCCCATGCCCCCTATTCCCAGTACCTCCAACAACCCCCGTGGCTCCATTTTCCCACACCCACGGTACTCCCCTGCCCACATGCCCACTGTTCTTATGCGTGGTCCTCATGCCCTCTATGTCCCCCAAGCCTCCCCCGTGGCCCCATGTCCATCTGTCCCCCCCCGTGCCACATGCTACAGATGCCTCTAGTGCCCATTGTGCCTTCCCAACCTCGCGTCACCACGTTCCCCCGGGCACTCTATGTTTCCGTAGCCCCATGCCCGACGTTGATCCCCGTAACAACCGTGCCCCCTATCCCATCTACCTCTTTTGCCACCGACGCCCTTAGTACTCTTTGTGCAACCGCAACACCGCCACCACGTGCCACAGTGCATCCCCATGCCTCCCCAGAGCGCCCAGAACCCCTGTACCCTCAATGCTTTCGTGCCCTCATGCTCAACATTCCTCCCTTTGCTATGTTGCCCATGCACCCACCGTGCCCCTTATGCCCCCCTGTCTCCAGTACCACCGACAACCCTCGTGCCCCTCGTGCACTTCGTGCCCTTCGTGCCCCCATATAACCGAAACCCCTGTATCCCCATGGTCCTGTGCTGTCATCCCCGCCGTCCCTTCCCGTACCTCCGTGCCCTCCTGTACCCCCACCGTTTCCCCTATTTTCCCTATGTCACCCCCTGCCCCCATGCCCCCTTATACTCCATGCCACCGACGTCCCTCGTACTTTAATTGTAGTCTATTTTGTCTGTTCGTCAATGAAGTAGAATGATTGATGATACATTGTTTAGTTTTAGCATACAATCATTTACATGAAAATCTCCCCGTCCCTATGGATTAACAGGCATTCATTGTTTCCCTACCACCTACGTAAGAGAAAAAGCAGAGAATGGATAAAACAAAAACAAAATGTTCCTCATATCCAACGTTGTTCCTCATATATGTTGTTGGTTATCCAACGTTAGTAGGTAGTTTACATATAATGATTCAGTCTAAAATAAACAAACACTCAACTCTTCGACTCTATCTACTAAATTGCCAGTATATAAATCAGTAACGTATTAACTAAACAACTTTCACTGAGTAAATTTAGTCAACCATTATACCAACCTTACCATTTCTAAACCAAGTTTTTTTCATGGTGATTATACCAATATCATTCTACTCCAGTTTCCTTAATGACATAGATGGGGTAACGAAGATGAAATCTCCTGAGGATCCGTAATCCGTTCATGACTATTAGTGTTCTCCTTTTTCATAGTAGGCTACATTGCCAGTTTAAAAAAGTTATAACGCTGCAGTTATCTTAACTCAAAATATCCGCTCAATAACCAGCTGAGTTTATGATAAAACACTGGAACATCGGCTTAATCACACGTGTAGGTCTAAAAATCTTCTTCCCATTAGATTAACATTGGAACTTCAAGGTCTATTGGGGCTAAGCCCAGATAACTTTTGGGAATTCTGGTATTTTTCCTTGCGTCCTTGGACCTCAAGCTTTAAAATTAGCCATCATACGTTACCCTACCTTTCTTCTAACTCGAGATATTTCGTGGGGACCGATTCGCTTACGGAATCTATCTTATCTTATACTCTAAAACAAGCTCCATTTGTACGGGCAAAGTTTTTTTTCGCTCCAAGGATTTTTGATTTTTTTATTGAATATGGGGGTTTTGGCCACCAGAAATCGATTGGAGCTGGTTCCATAGCTGGGAAAAATCCGGTTTTCGCGCTAGAGCCTTTCAAAGATCCCATGTTATCCTTATGGAGATTTTTTGGAACTACTACTACAACTTTATTACAGCTGATTCACAATTTATTGTGATTTTGTTATTGTTATTATAATCAGACTGCTTTTATTTATGCACGGTCTGGTGAAATAGTTTTATGAAAGGAATTTAATTTAGGTTAGTTCAGTTTAGTTTACAAAATGAAACGCGGAAGACCCCCGAACCGAAATTTTATACAAAATCTGCAAGGCAGAGGAGCTATAAACGATTTTCGGGAAACCGACATGGAAGCTACCTCTTCATATGTAAACGAGCCAGTCCCATCAACCTCCCGCTCAATGATTCCCTCAGTACCACGGCCAATCCGAGCGTCGAAAATCAGGAGCAGAGAAAGTATTTCAGATCTAATGGAACAGCTAAATGAAAATGAAGTAATCGATCATCTTGAGCACGAGCGGCAACGACAATCTGTCCGACGTTTGGAAGAAACACCTTTTGAAAGAGGAAATCGAATTGACCAGGTTCGCGAATATCAACGTCAGCGCACTGGGACTCCTCAAACTTATAAAGTCGCCATGTCTGCAGAGGTTGAATATTCACGAATGGGGCCATTTAACGTTGCATGCGTGCATTGTGGGGCAATATATTTCCCCGAAGAGCGGGTGAAGAACAGAATTGGTAGAGACTCATTTGGCGATTGCTGTCTTCACGGGAAATATGAATACAAGCCGTCAAGGTTCCCTAACGAACTCGCGCTGCTGTTCACCCACCAACATCGACTTTCAAAATTATTTTCGGCTGGCATACGAAGGCTCAATGCCATCTTTGCTTTTGCATCGTTCAATGTCAAAGACGACCGAACTAGCAACACCAAAGGCATATACTGTTTCACAGCTGGAGGCCAGGTCTACCATCGAATTAATATAGCAGCTCAGCCAACGCAAGATTCTCAAGGAGAATACGAGAGACCGCGCAATGGGCAGATGCTTTTCCTTGACCCTACCGATGCCATTGACGAAAGAATTGCTGCCAACACCGACATTAGCCTTGAACTGATACAACTACTCGAAGGCATCCTGCGAGACAATAACCCATTCGCCCAAGCGTTCATGATGATGCGCGAAGTTATAGAAGAAGAAAATGCTCGAGCCACCGCTCAAGGAATTCAGCCGCCGCAAGTCAATTTGGTTCTCGCACCTCCGGCCGGCCTCGATCCAAACCGCTACAATATTGCAACTTCCAATGAAGTATCAGCAATTATCACGCTTAAGGCGGACCAGACTTACCCAGATTTCGACCGAGTAGTAAAAGAACGAGGAAAACAACTGTTGACCATGCGAAATACAGACAACCGCATCGAGCCATTCACGTATCCTCTATTTTTCCCGCAAGGTGATTTGGGCTTTTCGCCCAACATAGCGCCAACAACTGCTTTTAACCATCGCACCAAGATCTCGAGACTAGAGTTCGTGATGAGCCACTTGGCGTTCCGACTGGAATTCGTAAGACCACTGTATTTAAACGTACCAACAGAAAACACAACGATCAACTTCAATGCACTTCACTTTGGTGGCCGCCTACTACAACAGTACGTCGTCGATATGTTTGTCAGCGTTGAACGCGACCGAATCAACTCAATTTTGCTCGACCAGAAAAAACTGAAAGCACAGCTCTATAAAGGCGTTGATACAATGCTCAAACAATTAGCCGAAGAAAAAGGAGCTACCGTTGGCCAAAAAGTCATCCTACCATCTACGTTTGTTGGTTCGACTAGATGGTACAGTGAAAACTTTGAAGATGCCATGGCAATAGTACGTCGCTTTGGACGCCCCGATTTATTTGTAACAGTTACTACTAATCCTGAGTGGCCAGAAATCACTGAGGCACTCTGCATAGAATTGGGCGACGGAAAATTACTACGGCAAAATGCACAAGACCGCCCTGACATAGTAGCACGAGTTGCTAAGCGTAAATTCGATCAAATTGTGGAAGATATACATAAAAAACAGATCTTTGGGAAGAGCGCAGCATACGTATATGCAATAGAGTTTCAAAAGCGTGGCCTACCACACATGCATCTCCTGGTGATTATGACTAATGAAGATAAGATCAAGCGAGCAGAGGATATTGACAACTTTATTTCGGCAGAGATACCAGATGACGATCCCGAACTACGAGCATTAGTACTTAAATGGATGATCCATCAGCCTTGCGGAGAGCACAACCCTAACTCGTCTTGCATGAGGACAAAGAATGGAAGGAACAAATGCCGTTTTAATTTTCCACAAGAGTTTCATGAACGTACTTCCATTGTAGACGATGAAAAGCCAAAATATCGCCGACGCTATGTTGATAATCTGGATCCCAATAACACCGAATTTACACATGGCCAAGCAGTATACCGTAAAGACTGTCACGGACAAAGAATTACAAGGGACAATCGGCATATCGCTCCTTACAATGGCTACTTACTCAAGAAGTACAACTGCCACATAAACGTTGAATACGTTGGAAGCATCCAAGCCGTAAAGTACCTGTACAAGTATATATACAAAGGCCACGACTGTGCTCGGCTCAAGATCACAGAAAATGGGCAACAGATAATGTACAACGAAGCTGAAACTTATGTGGATGCTCGCTACATTTCTCCACCTGAAGCTTGCTGGCGCCTTTTTTGTTTTGAACTTCAGAGGAAAAGTCACTCGGTGCAACGTTTGGCCATTCATTTGGAAGGACTATACCAGAGAACCGAAGGTCAAGAAGAAGAAGACATGGCGGATATCGGACAGAAGGGTTCGACGCTCGAAGCATACTTCCGACTTAATGCAGAACTAAAGCAGCGGGAAGACACTGGCGAACAAGTTAACTATCAACTCTATTGTAATGTCCCGGAAAAGTATACATGGAAAGCAAATACAAGCGAATGGACCGTGAGAAGAGGTAATTTCAACAAAATTGGTAGAGTTCACACGGTTTCTTTAATTTCCCATCCTGAACTCTACTATCTTCGCACCTTGCTGTTCCATGTGAATAACGCTACAAGTTTCGATGATCTTTACGTGGTAGATGGAATCCGCTACAGCAGCTACAAACAGGCATGTCTAGCTCGGGGCCTCACATACGATGATCAACAATGGATAGAAGGTTTACGGGAGTCAGCTTTATCGAAAATGCCAAGAATTATGCGATCTCTCTTTGTTCAAATTCTAATATTTGGCTCTCCGGAAAACCCAAAAAATTTATGGGAAATGTTCAAGCAAGATTTGGCGGGCGACTTTATTCACCAAGCGCGGCAAACAGGTCAAACCACAGATTGTGCTATACAGCGTGCCTATCGCCTTATTGCAAATAAGCTCAACACAGAAGCAACCGAAGGCCGAAACTTTCAATATTGGGTTCAACTTGGGATGGACGATATAAACAGCTATGAAGATATTTCTGAACAAGAAATGCTCACCACCGATGAATGCGTAGCCGAAGGTGATCAAATGTACAGAAAACTCAACGTCAAACAGCGTGATTTTGTAGACACAGTATTGCGTACTTTCGATGATCCCTCACCGATACCAAAATGTTTCTACCTTGATGGCCCAGGGGGCACTGGCAAGTCATTCGTCTACGCGACTCTCTACCATCTAATTCGTGGACGCCAACGAACTGCTAGATGCATGGGCTTTACAGGAATATCTGCCATAAATTTGCCAGAAGGACGTACGGCTCATAAAACCTTTGGACTACGGGTACCACTAACTTCGGAATCTACGTCTTCCATCAAGCCCGGTTCATTGAAAGCGAAAGCTCTTAAGGAAACTGATGCATTTCTAATGGATGAAGCAACGATGCTACCTCGCTACGGGATGGAGAACATGAATGACCTATTACAAGCGATCCACAAAAACCGATTGCCATTCGGCGGGGTTCTGATGATCTTTGGGGGTGATTTTCGTCAATGTTTACCGGTCCAACCAAGAGCAAATAAAATTGAATTGATGCACCATCAAGCAAAGTCCATTGTGGAAACATTTCCAACAATTTGCCTTGACGAAAAACATGCGACTCGAAGCAGGAGAAGAAGAATTTGCTGAATATTTGATTGCTCTTGGTGATGGCAAATTGCCAACCAATGATAAAAATGAGATAGAAGTTGCCGAAGACATTTGTTTCAAAGGAGATATTGTTAATGAAGCATTTGGTGCCCAAATTGCAAGCGGAGAGTTCGAAGATTTGAAAGACCGCGCTATCCTTGCTCCACTTAATGCTGAAATTGGAAAGATAAACAATGATATTATACAACTTTTACCAGGCATTGAGAAGGTTTACAAGAGTTTCGATTCAATTAAAGACCAAGCTGACGCCACCCTACAATTTACACCTGAATTCCTAAACTCAATTAATTGATATTGCCGATTTGCCACCTCACGAACTAAGACTCAAGAAGAACACCATTATAATGTTACTAAGAAACCTGGACGTAACTGAAGGGATGTGCAACGGAACTCGACTAATCGTAACGGAACTATGCAACCACATTATTAAGGCTAAGATCATAACAGGAGAGCATTCCGGAAGATTTGTTCATATTCCAAGAATCCCTTTAGACTCAAGCAAATCCCATCTCGGAAATACAATGCAGCGACATCAGTTTCCCATACGGCAAGCATTCGCAATGACCATCCACAAGAGCCAAGGACAAACGCTGAAATTCGTTGGAGTTATCCTACTCACAGCTGTGTTCATGCATGGTATGCTATACGTTGCCTTCTCTAGAGTAAAAAATCGAAATGGCTTGAAAGTGGTTTTACCTTCATCAAATTCTACTCACACACGCAACGAAGTATGGAAAGAAGTTCTAAACAATCGTTCTACTGTTCCTCCAATGCCAATGTACAACCCAATCGATATGGAACTTGATATGTAGGATATGATGTAGTAAAATGTATTTATATCATGTATTAATATGTAGCTTAAGATGTTTTTAAATGTATTTTATAAATATAACATTGTTTTATACTGCTTAAAAGATAACTAATTTTGAGCGAAGGGAACGAACAAAAAAGAGAACAAGTTTTACAAGTCTACCGAGCAAAGCTCGGTCTCCCGGTACTATATATAATACGTGATGCCCCTTTTTTGTTAACGCTTCTCCTCCCTTATTTCTGGACCAATTTTAAAGTTTGAGGTGTCAAAAGAATGGTCTCAGTTCGTAGTTTTGCAATAAGGTTTTAGATTTTTGATATTTTAATTCTGGAGCTCACTGGAAGCTCTCAAAGTTCATTTTTTGTCCATAAGATTAACATGGGGGACAATTTATTTTGAATTGCTAAATAAAACAGCTGTTGATAGTTGAACAAACAAACACATATGTTAAAAGCAGAATAGAAGTAAGGAATCTAAAACAAATGAAGACAAATAATCTCTTTATTTATTTTAGATTTCTTGAATAGAAGCAAATTGAACTGGTACTAAAATATCAACACAATTTCATACTTTAATACGAGGAGTGTCTAATCTGGGGATTTAACCTTTTCTCAAAATGTAGCAGGTATATTTTGCTTGAAAATTTTATTCACGCGTATTTGGTTCACAAAAATAATTTTTGTAACTTAAACCTGGAAAAATTCATTTTTTTCCGAAACAAATTTTGGAAATTGAAATTTTTGACATGGGTCTTATTGGTTGTCCGACTGGTAAACAATAATGAAAGGTAGCAAATACTAAAATAGAACACCAAATTTGTGTGCATGGGTTTTCAAACTGCTGTAAACTATAAGGAAAAGGGATAGTTGGTTGTAAGTGTAATAACCTTTTTATTTACTATTATTACTATTTTTTATATATAAACATGTTTTATGCACAATGCTACACATATTAAAAAAAAACCTGTGTAAAAGACAACATTTAAAAGTTTTTTACCTCCAGTATAGAAAACAAGCTTATTACAAAAATGTTTTTTATGAAGAAAAATGTTAACCAAAATAAAAATGCCACTAAAAACAAAATGGACCACACCAACAAAGATGTAGATTCTCTTAATTTATTTGATTTCTTTATTTAAATTTTGTAATGTCATGGAAAGTTAAGTTAAAGAGGATATAGTCATAAATAGTAATGTGGACTCATACACTATGTCATTGACTACCTCATACAGTAACACTACAAAAACAACCGCAGTGAGTGCTGCATAACTCATACAGGACCGGGTAGTAATGAAATGTTAATTTTTATTCTTTTGTCATTTACGTTTTATTTTTTATGAACTATATGTGGATCCAACATCTGTGAATTTATTTAAAATTTTATAGGAGGGTTTAGACAAAGGCCCTAAGACATATCGGCAAAAGAACAACTACGTAATCTCAGCTAATTTAGACCTAAAAGAACGAACACCACATCTCAGCACTATCACATTGGGAAGTGGGAGAATTGGTAATGAAGATCGATCTGATTTTCACTATAGCGACATTTTTTCAAAGTATTACCATAGATCAAGGTTTGATCACCCGGTACTCTAATAAATGCAGCGCATTGCGCTGCACGGGCCCCCTAGTTATATATATAGATTGTAGAATGTTTTTAAAATCTATACTTATTTAATAAGCTAAGAGTTTTTTTTCTGTTTAGAGAACTCCTCCTACAATTTTCAACCAATATTAAAGTTTTTGGTGTTGTTGGATAGGACTTAGTCTGTAGTTGTTTACGCCAAAAGCTTATGAAAATCGGACTGAAAATAAAATCGCTATCCACCATAGAAATCTCATATTTTCAAATTAAAATAACATTGGTATTGAATAAAGCATTTTAAACACCTGTTAGTTCAGCTACAAATACGTGTAGTTTTTTGTGATTATATTCACAATACTGGATTGCTTGTATCAACACAAATTTTTGCAACAATTTTTGTTTTGCTTATGTAGCAAATTTTCGGGGAAGTGACATCTTCTTATTCACCGTCCTAGAGGGGCAAAGAAAAACTAAATAAATCACATATCTCAGATTTTTATAGTACATTTTGGCTGCTATAGGTAAAAAAAATTATTACAATAGATAATAGACTAATAAATGAATAATAAAACGTAGTTTTTAATAATTTGGCAAAAACCGATAAAAATACCATAAAAACGAAAGAAAATAAAACTTAATAAATTGGATATAGAACTCACCAAAGACTCCTCTATTCAACACAAATGTATTTGAATTACTATGGAAAACTCACCAAAAGTATGTAAATTTACTACCATCAGCCCTAACAGTAACAACCTACTCTAATAACAGACTAAAACAATCTACTATTAATCATTAAAAACATAAAAATATTAAAATCTGTTTTGAGGGCTAATGTTTAGAAATATGACAAAATAATTCAATACTAATAGCCATTAGTAAGATTTTATGACACTTCACATACATGTTTACCTTTTACAAGTAATAATATGAAAGCTTTTAAATGGGTGAATTGTTTTGCTTCCTGATACAAGATCCAAGCTCAATATTACAAAACCATAAAATAATTGGGAGAAACTCAATTGGGGCATGGGGATGGAGCCCCCATCAAGCCATAGGCGAGTAATTTGTAAGTCTGTCAATGAGTGAGTAATATATCCATGTGAATATTATTAGTAATCTTCTTTTCTTTTCTATATATAAATGCGGAATTCCGATCAACGCACAGCCCAAACCTTAGCACCTAGAAGCATGAGGTTTTGCATACATATTCCTCTTATAGCGTAGGCAGACAATAAGAAGTGATTTTACAAAATTCCCAATGGGCTCCGCCCCACAGAAGGTCAAAGTTAGCATGGAGTTCGTATAGGAAGAATAATTTGTTTGGGATTTTTTGTTTACATTATCGCAGATGATAACTAGGTAAGATGAACTAGGTAAGCAGTTGTCTGCTATTTAATTTCGTCAACAGCTGTTAGCACATACTTTATTTACTTTTAGAGTTTTAAGGCCTTTGAAATTTCAATATAACGGTATCCGTATGGTCAAATTTAAATACAAATGAGAATCCTGCGGAATTGAAATTCGGAGTAATCTCTTTTCTAGGTGCTCAATAAAAAAAAAAAAAAAAAAAAAAAAAAAAAAAAGAAAAACGCTTTGAACAACCCCTTTAGGGCTTCGCCCCACAGAAGCTCACAATTACTGTGTAGCCTACGTATTGAAATTTGACACGGATGATTTTCTTTGCTTATAGATACTTATTAAGAAACTGTTTTACAAATATGGGCCTTCGGGGATTAAATTTAAATCGGACGTTCCCCTTTGCTAATAGTTACTTTCAAAGAAAAGACTTTGTAAATATAGTTTTTTTTTTTTTAATTCTTTAGGGCTTCGCCCACAGGTTTGAAAATTACTCTAGGGTCCACGGGGTTCAAATTTGACATGTACGTTAGTAGTTAGATTTGGTTACTTCTGGCTCAGGTCAGCTGCCCCGGAAGCCACGTGCCGGGGCACACAGCTTCCGGTCGTATATTAAATGAGGGGCGAGGAGGTGGGGTGAGCGTTTGAAGTAGATCTGCGCATAAATTAAAAGTTAGTTCAAAACTGAAATTCAACAACTTGGGGTTGAACAAAATGTGCGCATAAATTAACCGGGTTCAACTAAAACTTCGCATAAATTAAAAGTTAGTTCAAAACTGAAATTCAACAGTTGAACAAAAGTAGAAGTTAGTTGAAAAGGAGAGGGGATAATTGCTTCAAGGTCAT
The DNA here is from genome assembly GCA_030545055.2 of Neoaliturus tenellus. Classification (NCBI taxonomy): domain Eukaryota; kingdom Metazoa; phylum Arthropoda; class Insecta; order Hemiptera; family Cicadellidae; genus Neoaliturus; species Neoaliturus tenellus. Next base: position 28,516,708 of record CM061536.1, read on the forward strand.
CCGGAGGAAGTTTCAAAAAAGACTGAACTTCTAAGAGTTCAGTTTAACGGCGATCGTCGTACAGGTCAGTCGAAACCGACGAGCGACCGAAGAATAGCTTCAAGATCATTCCTCGCCGTCGAAGACACATCCGAAACTTGGACAGGGTCCTGTGGATTCGGTGAAGGCGAAGTTCTCGGAGGATTCTCCCTCGGGTGAGTAGTAGACGATATTTCGTGAACTTGTACTTGTTCTTGGTTTGTATCCATCTTCGTGCAGTGTAACTTAGAGTGGAGTAGTTGTCGGTCGAAGAGCGTATAGAAGAATGAAACAGGAATTGTCGTGAGCGCACTTATATAAAGAATGGTGGGGATGAAATAGAAAAACCTGTTGAACACAGTCGATAGGTGTAACAAGTTCGAAGTTGTGGAAACGTAACATTGAACGCAAAATGTTGTGAATAACACTATCATCAACGTGAACCTGCGAAGTTCTAGCAGAGTATAACGGGTTAAAACTCAATTTCTTCCTCACTTTTGTTAAATTAGTTTTAGTCTTTGAAACCGATGGTTTGGAATTATTTCGTAATATATGTTGTGTCCGCAAAAGTTTCAATTTCAAACATTGCGTATCCATCACGAGAAGTATGTCAGATGTGTAGAAGTCAGAACAAGACAGATGAATTCAGAAGACTTCACATCCCATGCCAGCCATCAACTACTATTGTTTCAATGAAACAGAATTAAACATGGCAGCCACCATGGAAAATTCTAACCTCAAACCTTGGTTTTACGTCACTGCGCATGCGCCGCTCCCACTCCTTCGTTTCATTTTTATGCTGCTATAACTTGTACTGGAGTGAGCCAACTTCACGCTACGGCGCCTAGTCCTGTATTACTCACTTTAGCGCTACTGCGAATGCGCCTAGTCTGTATTACTTACTTTAGCGCTGCAACGAGTTCTCCGGATCGGAATCACTCCTCGCTATTGCGCATGCGCCTAGTCCTGTATTACTCAATTTAGCTCTACTGTGCACGGAAAGTTCTAACCTCAAACCTTGGAATTTACGTCGCTGCGCATGCGCCACCCCCACTCCTTCGTTTCATTTTTACACTGCTGCGAACTGGAGTGGATTGAAGACCGTACTGGAGTAAAACAATTCCCCCACCACTGCATTAATTACCCCCACCACTCGAAAACCCGAGGAGCGATACGAGCCCGATTTTCGCGTCAGTCGTCAACGAGTTTTCATAGCGAAAAGTCGTTGGCGACTCGGTAAGAGGTTCAAATATATAGTAGGCCTATATATATTTGAACTTCTTATACTACGTTGCGTTCTTTAATGCAATGTGGTATGTGTGTGTGTGTGTGTGTAAATATTAGTTGTAAGTTGCACTTAATTTAAGAATTAATTTGCGCATTGCGATGTTAGTTATAAGTTGTGTTTAGCGTTAAGGTGTATTAATTTTAAGAATAATGATGGTATTTGGTTGTGTTGAATTATTTGATATTTAATAATGATGTGTTGTTAGTTTTAAGTGTTGGTATTAATAATTAATGTTGTTGTTTTGCCTTTCAGCTAGATGATAGGGGGTAGATTAACTGTAAATTCAGAAGTTCTGTTGAACTTCACTTAGAAGGGGTGGGACATCCGCACTAGCGGACTAGGTTTTTGCATTTTGTTTAGGAATATGATGGGTGGGATTAGTTGGGTGGGTGTTAGAGTTGCGTTTCTGCATTAGGTGTTCCAGTTTCCCTTCGAATTCACGGTTACGGTAGACCCGGACCGGACCGTTACGGTAGACCCGGACGGTCCAAACAAAATTGCGTCGATGTCCCTTGCAGAACGTAACTAGTGGGTTGGGAGTGGGAACCGTTAGGCAAACAGGGTGGTGGGAACAGTTACTACTGTTCCCATCACCTTGGTTCTTTATAAGTCTTAAATGACCTCGACCCACTTTCGGAAGGGTCAATGACCAACCCCCCCCCCCCCCCGTGTTCACTCAAGCGGAACCCCCCCCCGTGTTCACTCAAGCGGAACCCCCCCCCCCCCCCCGGAAAATTAAAAATGCCTATAACTCGATAATGGATTGACGGATTAGGACAAGCGATACATCATTGAAAAGGTCTATGTAAGGTGAACATTTTAGTAAAAGAAGAATTTAGCTATCTTATTTTAGTCAAAAGTTATGCGAATTATTTGAAATAAATACCCCCTCTTTTTCCTTCCCTCCCACCTTCCCCCACTTAACGGCTGTTAACCCTTCTCATTAGCATACCGTTATAAAAGACGCATCGACCACGGCTAACATTTCATTCTGATTCCAGACGTTACGCTGCGAACTGCGAATAGAACTACCACGATGTCATCCCTTCCGACTACAACTTCCACTACAGCCTGCTCTTCTATCACAATTTCAACTTCTACTTCTACTACGGCTTCAACTCCAGTCAAAAAAACTCTTCGCTTGAAAAATGCTCCCGATTGGTATAAGAAGCAACTAGACTCGAAACCTTCAACTTCTGGAGCTCCTCTTCCCCCGGCCAATAATACCATACGTCGCAGCATATTTTCACCGCCTTCGTCTTCAAATGACTCCACACCGCCTTCAACTAACATGCCGCCACCGCAGAAGCCAGCTCCTCGTCCTACTACCCCTTCATTTGAAACCTTGCTTCATTGTCTTAGTACACCTGTCATTCCACTGTCACCATTGCCTCCTACCCCACCACTTACTATTCCTAAAGATCACGCCTATCCTAAAAATAAATCTCCTAAGTCTGCTCCTTCCGAGCGTTTCCAATTATTAAAAGAAGAGCGTCGTAGGGCATTTAGCCGTCCCACTACTTGCCCTGAAATGCTCGCTAGGGGAATTAAGAAAGGATCAGCTTGTGGTAGGAAATGTGTTAAGAACGAACGTTTCTGCCGTGTACATATCGTAAAACATCTTTCCGAACCACAACTGACAGAAATCCCCACTGTTGAAGACGATCCTGAAATAATATCCGTCAGAGGAGAGAGGCTTAAGAAAGGTTTGAGATATTTTTTTCTAAGTGTTGTTGACCACCAACACATATTGGCAAAATGTAACGGCAATAAATATAAAATTAGAGTTTGTAAGAATTTGTGTAAAGAGAAGAGACTTATCAATTTAAGTTCTCAAGACTTTCTCCTCAGGGATAAAAAGGATCGTATTACAAGGTGGGGACGTAAACAGTAAATTCACATAGTTTTTCCAAATTTTGCTAAAAAAATAATGGGGGAGAAACACAATGCGTTATAGCGTTGTGTTTCTCCCCCATTATTTTTTAACACTCTAAGTCTCGTGACCTACTTTTCTAAGGTCGTTGTACAGTTATATGACCTGTCTGACTTGCATTGTTTGCTGGTGTAGCTTCATATAGCGTGCAAAGAATGGTTCCTAATGAAATCTCATCAACATTCAAAGACAGAGACTGTTGTTTTGCAAGTTAATTAGTCTTGAAATAATGAAGTAGGAAACGTATATGTAATGAGTAGGAAAGATGTGAACACCGCAAATGCGAGTTAATTAGTGGTCGCGGCGTGATGAACATTTGTCTTCATTATCACACAACGACTATCTCGTGAGAATATCTGTTCCGCATGAGCACTCAAGCGGAACCCCCCCCCCCCCGTGTTCACTCAAGCGGACCCCCCCCCCGTGTTCACTCAAGCGGAACCCCCCCCCGGAAAATTAAAATGCCTATAACTCGATAATGGATTGACGGATTAGGACAAGCGATACATCATTGAAAAGGTCTATGTAAGACGAACATTTTAGTTAAAGAAGAATTTAGCTATCTTATTTTAGTCAAAAGTTATGCGAATTATTTGAAATAAATACCCCCTCTCTTTCCTTCCCTCCCACCTTCCCCCACTTAACGGCTGTTAACCCCTCTCATTAGCATATCGTTATAAAAGCAAAGCGAGCCTTGTTCACTCCTTCATTCTGCTTTCACGCGCCACACTTGTTGTTTCGTCTCTGCCGTTATTATTTGCTTTAAAATGCTTCCTCACCATAGTGAAAACTTCAATCCTTCCGAAATTGCTGATGTTTTTCAACAACCTGAAGAAGATGTGATAGATTATTATGATAGTAGCAGTGACAGTGAAGATGATAGTAGCAGTGACAGTGAAGATGTAATTAAACTTGATGAACAAATGAGACCAATCTACATCGATGAACAATTTCCTTTTGATACAATAGAAAGATTTATTACGGAAGCACACAAATGGCTAAATTTAGGATTCAATGTTATAATTGGTTCAGCTATTGTGTATAATGACAGTAGGTTCTTCTGTGTAACACCAAATACTAGAGAACGTATGTTAACTTGGCAGGATGATATTATGAAGTGTTATGAGCTCGAAGTTAGCATTGGTGGCTACTTTGTCGCACAAGTGGTCTAATAACCACATTACCCTTCCCTTACCCCCACCCTATCCCTTCCCAATCCTTTTTCCTTCCCCCTCCCCATTTTTTAAAGTTATAAAAGGCGGACTATGAACCTCCATGTTTTTAGTCTGTTTAAAAGAAATGGTGAACAAATATGCTGTCTAAAGATACTCCATTTGTTAATTATTTTGAAGTTAAAAATGTTTATATTAGTACAAATGAAATGGAAGAAGACGATATAGAGGAAAATTATAACGAAACTGATAATGATTCCACAATGGAAGAAGAAGAAATGGTACAGTTTGAACAAGAACTCTTTGAAGAACTGATAAACGATAGTGACGAAGACATAGTAAAGGAAGCTATTGATACATTTATATTAGATTCATCGTTGGATTCACCCATATCACCTTTATTGTCTTCTGAATCCGAATCCGAATTGGACTAAAGTAGTCCCCTCACTTTATTATTCAAGCAAGTCTTATAAATTGTGAGTTTTGTCATTAGTAAGTCAGCATTTGTTGGAGCTACATGTATGGTTAAGAATGTCTCCTAGAGATACTTCTTTTATACAATTAATTGAAATTGTGAGACAACGAAATATTACATTAGTCCAAGAAGAAGATGAAGTCGAAACAATCGACATAATACAAAATCCTGTAGAAGAAGCGATGGAAGTAACAGAAATTGATCAAGAACCTTCAATGATGGAAGTGGTTGAAACACAAAATGAATCTCAAGATGTAGAAGAAACTGTTTCATATTCAGTTTTTTGGGAATTTGCGTCAAATATATTTGTTATAATTCAAATTGAAGCTATTAATTCTGAAGAAGTGGTGGGGGAAACTTCTCCCCACCACTAGCTTAAAGTTGGTGGGGGAATGTTCATAAATGTGTTGGTTATTTGCTTAGAAGCTTATTCGTCAGCAAACTGTTGACTAAAAATGTTCAATCCTAACGCAACTACAGAACCTTCTTCGAGTAACTGTCGAGTACAAACGTTTCGTGCTGTACCTTTTGAACCTTCGTACTATAAAATGATAGGTATTCATGAGATTGCAGTCAATGATCAGAAAATGTTCAAAATATTCTGTTCTCGACTTAATAGAACCTTACGTCTACCACCAAATACGTTCACTTACAGGCTACCTCTGATAGACAAAGATGATGTAAGCAAAATACCAATGATTGAAGTGAAATTTCTGGAAGATGGAATTCTTGTTAATTTAAGAGAAGTATATCATAATGACTATTCGAAAAGAATAGCTTTCAACTTTCTTAAGGAAAATATAGGACGTGAAATATACCAGTATCCAGAACCATTTTACAGATACCTTTTTGAAAATGGAGCAAGTGTAACGGTGGAAATAAGTATTAAATTAATGTAATTCTCCCCACCACTAGCCTAAAGTTGGAGGGGGAAGTGCATAAATGTGTTGGTTTTTTGCGTAGAAGCTTATTCTTCGAGATATCGTTGACCAAAATGTTTCGTCATATTCCTTGTGATCCAACTTCTTCGTTCAGGGAGAATCAAAGATTGAAAAGACTAGAAAAGGAAAAACAAGACCGACAAGATATGAACATGGAGTTCAATCGACTACAATTTCAAATACCTGGAATTGCAATGGGAGCACCAAAATTGAAAACCCTACACTGGGCTGGAAGTTACATCAAGTATTTAAAACTACAAATCGAAGCAAGAGATTTAAAATTAAAGAAAGTGGAAATGGAAAATCGAGAAATGAAGAAACTAATATCACACATGTCTGGTAATACTACAGTTCAAAAAGGTGAAGAAGAAGGAAAAGAAATATTAGGAATCTAAATTATCAACAATCTTCTTAGAGAATGGGGAATAGATCACTTTGTGGTAATATAATAACATGCCACTTAGTGATCTAGTGATCTATTCCCAGTTCTCGCTTGATATCCAATGACCTTGACCTATATAAAAGTGGTGGGGGGAAAATCATATGAGAAAAAGGTTTTAGATGTAACTATCAGTATAAGTCGAACACGATGGATAGGTTGTTGGTTCTGTGTTTACAAGTAATTATCAATAATGGGTTTCTTTACCATTACATTATGAGATCAAATGAGTGTCAAATACCTAAAGCAATTCGTGAAATGCTCATTGAATTTAAGAAAGACAATTATGGATTTGCTATCTATCTTGCTTATACTTTTAAAGATGGTACAAAAATGTGTCATGATTGTGGAAAAGCGTCTGTTTTAGATTTTGAACAATTCCAAGATGATGGAGGTAGGTTAGTTCATCTTGTAAAAGGTCAAATAATGAAATTCGAAACGTGTAATAACACTTGCGACATTTGTGCACAGTGTTTGTTTGAATTTATTAAGTATCGTGCATTCAAACCATAATACCCCTTCCACATATAAAGGAGAGGGGGAAAAGAGTGGGGGTTATAATTAGGTGGGGGAACGTGTATAAATGCAGGTTGTTTGAAGAGAGTTTTATTATTGTTGCGGCATTAGAAGAAACATAATGGAATTCGAAGTGCGTCATTTCAAGATTAAATATGAAGAGTGGACCTCTGTTGCAAATTTCATATCATCGAAAGAGGAAGAAAACAAGTTGATGCAAGTGTATTGTTACATAGAAAATGAGGAAAGCCATCACAAGGTGATGAGCTATCTAAACAGACCGAATGTATCGTCGAGGAGTCCTGAATTTGTCAAATACTTAAAAGAGGAAGACGCGGATGTCATATTGGAAGTATGGTATAAAATTTGAAATGTGAAAAAACAAGTATAAATAATTATGGTGGGGGGAAGAATATATAAGTCGGTGGTGGGGGAAATGTGATAAAAGAAGTAAAACTTTAGAAAAGAGTTCACTCTGTACGACAACAGTGAAAGATGACTGATCCTTCTGCAACACCAGTATTTTCAACTACAGATTGCCACCAAAACTTAGAACCGAAGATGTATTGCAATACTCCAACAACAAATTATTATCAAGCTCAACGGCCGCAAATATCTCATTGTACTTCAACATCAGTGTTGAAAATGTCAAAGCCATATCCAGATTGTATGTACGAGCCTATAACACCATCTTCGGCAAGACTAAGGAAAAACCTAAAAATGAGAGAAAGGTGCAAGAAAGAGAAGATAGAATTTGCAAAATTGCAACTAATAGTGCCTTCCATTCAGGTCGGATGTAGCAGACTGAAAACTTTAGAAAAAACCAACGCATATTTGTTACAATTGTTGGACACTATTGAAGATTTGAAGAAGAAAAATGGACATTCTACCAAGTAATATTCAAACACTCATTCCCCCAGAAAAACAAAAAAAAGATAAAAATAACAAAGACCCAAAAAAATTAGATGTAGAATAGAGAGCGAGGAATAGATCACTTTGTGGTAATGGACTAACATGCCACTTAGTGCTCTATTCCTCGTTCTCGCGTTAATACCGGATGACCTTGACCTATATTAGTAGGGTGGGGGAAATTGAAAGTGGTGGGGGAAAGTGTATAAAAGACGAGTGTACTATAGTCGAATTATTCTGAAAGCGAACTTGTCACGAGTAAGGACTTGAAGGAAAGTGTTATGGACTTGACTACAAATAAAGATAATAAAAAGCTAAAGATTCGGGAAATGGCTAAAGCAAGAGAGTCAAGAATAAAGTTAAAGTTTTACAGACTACAGAGATTGATTCCCGGGGTTAGGTTAGGAGAAATACGAACAAGAACAGTGGACATGGCAGCTGATTACATTAATCAGTTACTTACGGAATTAATGATAAAAGAAGCTAAAATAGAAGCGTTGGAACAAACGATTAAACGGCACTTTGAAAATTCGAATTGTCAACCTATAAACTACGTAATAAAAGAAGAAGTAAAAGATTGAAATTGAACAAAAATGAACTTGAACTTTGGTTATTGATTGGACACTTCTTAGAGAATGGGGAATAGATCACTTTGTAGTAATGAATTAACATGTTGCTTAGTGATCTATTCCCAGTTCTCGCTTAATCTAAAATGACCTTGACATACTTATCAAAATATCATATAAGCCGAATCACAAAGAGTTATTCCTCATTTACTTGAAATGGCTCCTGTGGACAACACCGATTATCCAAGGAAACCTCTTATTGAAATATTGTATAAAATTCAACTAGACGATTTTAATATGGAAGAAGATGATAATAACAGTGAAACATCAGAAGTAGAAAGTGTAAATGATATGGATGTAGATCTAACAACATCAGAAGTAGGAAGTGTAAATGATGTGGAGAATGAAAATTTGGATATGGATGTAGTAATGTCAGAATCTTCATCATCGTTTGAATATGAAGAAGTACATACTGAAACCCCAACTGGAATAGAGAACACAAATGAACAATCAGTTAGTAGAAGATTAATGTTTCGTCCAAGACGTTTGTTTTCCTCGGATAGTGAAGAAGAAGAAGAGGATGATGATGATGAAATAGTGGTGGGGAAACCGTTATAAAAGCGGGACCGTCAGAGCCCATTTCATTTCTCGGCGAAATTTCGAAGAGTAAACATCGTCAACATGTATCATTGCGATAAATGTTCGGAATCGTTTCACGATGAAATTCTACTAGATATACATAAAGAACTAATTCACAACAACACAGAAGAAGATCAAGAACAACAAGAAGAACAAGAAGAAATAACAGCAACATCTTCAACTACTTTACCGAATCTACAAGTATTTGCTTTACCCGGTAAAGTAGTAATGCATCATAAGATTCAAAATGAAAACTTGAACTTAGAAGAATTTATTAGAGAAGCAAAACCAATCGTAAGTAAAACTTTAAAAGAAGAATTGAAAAGATTGAACTTTCTTAAATTTGGTTTACTACTAGAAGCTATGTTTATAAATGCACAAGAAGAATTATCACCAAGAGGATTCATAACAAAAAACCGAACCATCATGGAAAGTTCAAACATTGATTCAATAGTCGAGAATTGTATAGAAGAAATATTAACTAAACTTCAAGAACACGAAGGAAGAGGATCCGGATGGAGTCTTACAAGTATTGAAGTATTAGATATAAGAGTTCACAAACACGGATATGGACTAATGGGATCTATTTACATTCCTTTGCCAAAAATAATTGAAAATACAAAATCTTGTATTAATGTTCAAAATGAAGATAATGAATGTTTTCGCTATGCTATGACGACAAAGTTTGTATCACAAAATCCATGTAGACCCAACCAAGAATATGAAGACGCAAGACACAGGTACAATTTTCAAGGAATAACATATCCCGTTTCTACGAAAGATATATCAAAATTTGAAAAGAAAAATCCCGGCACGTCTATTAATGTTTTTGCATTAGATAGTTCAAACAAAGTGTATCCTTTACGTATTGCAAAAGAAGAGCTACCAGATCATACGGATTTACTACTACTAACGCGAGGAGATGTGTCTCACTATGTGTACATAAAGCAATTCGATCGTCTTGTTAATAAGCAACTTTCAAAAAATCGAAACAAAAAGTTGATTTGTAAGAGATGTTTTAATTTTCAACGAGAAGGAAGACAAGGAAGAGAATGGTTACAAGAACACAAAAGATTATGTAACAATAATTATGAAGCAAAGATTAATTTACCTTCGGAAAACAGAGCATTCGTTACATTTGAAAAGGTTCATCATCAATACCGTATCCCTTTAGTTGTGTATGCGGATTTTGAATCAACACTTGTTCCAGTTGAAGATGAAAATTGTGAAGCAAGAAAAAGTGTAAAGTATCAAATGCACAAACCAAACAGTTTTTGTTTAATGGTCAAATCAACATTATCAGAAGAACATTTAAACAGATATGGATTAACTTCAGAACCTCTAGTATATCGTGGTGAAAATGCGGAAAAAATATTTCTTGATCACCTATATTCAATAGCTGGAAATACACAAAGATTATATACAAATATTGTACCAATGAAACCGATGGACGAAGAAGAAGAAATTCAACATGAAAATGCGACTCACTGTTTCTTGTGCAAAAATGATTTTACTATTGAGAATTATAAAACTAAAGATCACGACCACCTCACAGGATATTACAGGGGTGCTGCTTGTAATAAATGCAACTTGAGCTATCGTTTACCACTATTTATCCCTGTGGTTCTGCATAATCTTAGTGGGTACGACGCTCATTTTATAATACCTGAATTAGGAAGAGACGACGGTAAAATCGATGTGTTAGCTGAAACTTCAGAGAAGTTCATAAGTTTTTCCAAAGAAGTTGGAAATGTCAAACTAAGATTCTTGGACTCCTACCGATTTTTGCCGTCGAGTTTGTCTAAACTTTCTGAAAACCTAAGGAAACAAGATTTAATCGAAACAAAGAAGATTGTAAATAACGACAAACTGGATCTGGTACTTCGAAAAGGTGTTTTCCCATATGATTACATAGACAGTTTAGAAAGATTTAATGAAACATCACTACCTCCAAAAGAAGAATTTAAAAGTAAACTGTACGACATGGATATATCTCAAGAGGATTATGATCATGCATGCAAAGTATGGAACGAATTAGGATTTAGAACATTGGGGGAATATTCAGATTTCTACGTTAAATTAGATGTGACTTTATTATGTGATGTGATGGAAGAATTTAGAAATACATGTTTTGCGTCATATGGATTAGACCCTCTTCATTCGTACACTTCGCCTGGACTAGCGTGGCAAGCCATGTTAAAAGAAACAAATTGTAAAATACAACTTCTTACAGATATAGATATGGTGTTGATGTTAGAATCAGGAATTCGAGGAGGATTGACGCAAAGTGTAACACGTCATGTCAAGGCGAACAATAAATATTTGCCCGATTATGATGCATCAAAACCAACAACATTCCTGGGTTATTTTGATGCAAATAACTTGTACGGATGGGCAATGTCGAATCCCCTTCCATATGATAATTTCAAATGGATAGACCCAGAATCAATTGGAAACATAATGGATATACCGAAATATGGAGAAACTGGTTATATATTCGACGTCGATTTTGAATATCCCGAACATCTTCACGACGAACATTATGATTTACCACTTCTTCCGAAGACTGAAATTTCTCCAACTGGAAGATGGCCGAAATTATTGATGACTTTAACCAACAAGTCTCGGTATGTTGGACACTACTGGATGATACAACAGGCCTTAGACTTGGGATTGAAAATTACAAAAATTAATCGAGTACTACAATTCTCTCAATCTTGTTGGTTAAAACCGTACATTGACAACAACACAAGAAGAAGAGCCGCCGCTACATCAAGTTTTCAAAAAGATTTCTTCAAACTAATGAACAACGCAATATTTGGCAAGACTTTGGAAAACAAAAGGAAACATAAGGATATCAAATTGGTAACTGATCCAGTAAAACTACAGAAATTAGTGCAACAACCAAACTTTGGTTCATCTGTAATTATTAATGAAAATCTAGTTGTTATTTCCATGAACAAGAAGTCAGTTCTAATGGATCGTCCTTTGTATCTAGGAATGTCAATCTTGGATATTTCTAAAACACACATGTACGAGTTTCATTATAAGAAGATGGTTAACTATTATGGAAGAGAGAACATTGGTATTGCATATATGGATACGGATGCACTAATTTACTGGATTAAAACAAATGACATGTACGAAGATCTACGCACTTTTATGTATAAAGATGATTTCGACTTTTCCGATTATCCCAAGGACCATCCAAATTACGACTACGACAGAAACAAGAAAGTATTGGGAAAATTTAAAGATGAAACAAATGGTGTGCCGATGATGGAAATTGTAGCATTAATGTCCAAACTATATTCATTTCAACTGTACATAAGCGAAAGGAACGAACATCAAGTCACGAAGAAAGCCAAAGGAATAAAAACCTCTTTCCTGAAGAAGAACGTACAGTTTGAACATTATAAAAGATGTTGTTTGAAAATGTTGAAACAACTGCAACATTTAACACCATAAGAAGCTTCAACCATCGTCTTTTCAGTGTGAAGCAAACCAAATCGGCATTGAGCTATAAGGATGACAAGAGATACATCCTTGAAGACAACATAAGAACTCTGCCATTTGGACATTACTCTCTAAACCCTATCGACCAGTAAACCTATTCTTCGTCCTCTACCTTCTTCCTTTTTTTCCTTTCCGTAAAGAAGAGGGGACATGGCAAGCCTAATGCCATGTTCCCTCTTTTTTACACTAATATGAAATGGCCTTGACCTATATTCAAACTATATAAAAGAGAATGAACTGTTGTACGGATCAGTATTTTTACAAGCGATGTGCAAGCAACACCTGAAGATGGAAAGTGTGAAGGACAAGATTGTAAATGAACTACATAAACCAGCAAGAAGAAGATTTCCAAGAAGAAGTACAATTATTAAGGGAATGAATGATCTGTATCAAGCTGATCTCATTGAAATGATACCGCACAGTAAATTAAACAAAGGTTTCAAATATATTTTAACAATTATAGACTGTTTTACTAAAATAGCTGACGCTTTACCATTGAAGGATAAGACTGGTAAAAGTGTTACAAAAGCTATGGAAACAACGATACAAAGAAATAAATTCAAAATCAAACATCTACAGACCGATGATGGAAAAGAATATTTTAATAAAGACTTTGGAGCTTTAATGAAGAAATATCAAATAAATCATTATTCTACAAATTCTGAAGTTAAAGCTTCAATAATTGAAAGATTCAATAGAACATTAAAAGGAGCGATGTACAAACAATTTTCAAAACGAGGATCATACGTGTGGTATGACATATTACCACAACTTATAAAAGAGTATAACAACAAATATCATCGTACCATCGGAATGAAACCTATCCAAGTAAACAGCGCAAATGCTAAGGTTGTATTACAACGCATCAGAAATAATACGACACCTAAATTGGAAAAGTTGCAACCAAAAAAGTTTAAAGTCAACGATAAAGTTCGTATAAGCAAATACAAAGGTGTATTTAGTAAAAGATATCTACCAAATTGGACTAATGAAGTATTTACAGTTTATAAAGTGCAACCAACTATACCTGAAACTTACTTATTAAAGGATAACAAGGGTGAATTACTAGTAGTGTCAAATTGTTGGTGCTGGCTCAGTTCAAGGTCACCTGAGGGATGACGTCATCGAGGTCAATGACCTCACCGATGACGTCATCGATGACGTCATCGATTGCGTCATCGATGACGTCATCACCTATGACGTCATTTCGATGACGTCACACCCATGACGTCACAGAAATGACGTGCTGATGACGTCATCACCCCTTACGTCATCAAAATGACGTCACCGACGCCACTAAGGTCAAGGTCACGCCGAAACTTAAAATTTTTTGGCACTTTTGCCGTTTCTCGCACTACGCTCCGAGTTTCAGTCAGAGTCCCCGTGACCTTGACCACTTGGAGCGAATTTTCGACGAGAAACGGCAAAAGTGCCAAGTTAAACTCGAGTTTCTGACATGACCCCGCCTAAATGGGCAATCGGTTATCCCTCAGGTGACCTTGAACCAGCACAACACCAACAATTTGATATTACTGTGACCTTGAGAACCCAACAACGGAGCGCCGACACCGATGCGCACCCCACGACAGCCACCGAGTGACTGACTATCAGGCTCTGTGTACTCTAGGTATATGGGGAAGTGGAGGGAGAAATCTCAAGGTCATCCAAATGGAGTTTTAAAAAAGTTGAAGAGTAGAAAGACTACTCTTGTGCTTCCTGGGCGACCTCATCAATTTCCAACGGATCTGTAAACCAATCCGATCTGTAGCGGCAGGAGTCTAGAAAACAGGTGCACCACCCATCAGGTTGTCCGTAGCACTTCCGACAATTGGTAAGATTAGAGAAATGAAATTTAATACACCGCTGCGGACAACAAGTGTAAAAGTAGTGGGACTTGAAAATTTTGAAAGTCTGTAGTACCGGTGGTGGCAGCTGCTGGTTCTTGCATCTACACCTGCAACATCCGAAGCATTCACATTGCCGGCAGGCCAGCCCATCCACTTGCCACTTTGGTAAGAGGAAACACTTATCCTCACAGCAATAGGTTGTCCCCGTCTCTTCCTCCCAACGCTTCTTTGCACAATATGTGACGCCTTGTATCTCCAAACACCTATGCTCGCAACATGAGATGCGCTTACTTTCCATAGTTGATGTTGCTTTGACGAGGGAGCACGATGAAGTGATGCTGTGGTCAGTGGGAATGGGGTTTATATAAACTAAGGTGAGTGGAGGGGGAAAGGTCAAGGTCATCCAAATGGAGTTTTAAAAAAGAAAAGAGTAGAAAGACTACTCTTGTGTATCTATAGCGATTTCATTGATAGTGAGTGCTTCTGTATGCCAAGTTGATCTGTACTGACAGGCTCCTAAATAATGTTTGCAAAAACCTGCAAAATGATTGTTGCACAATTTGCAGCCAGTTAGCTGTTTTAATGTGAATTCAATGCAACGTTCAGGGCAACAAGTGTACTTATGCCCTCTCATCTGGTACACATGGAATGTCTTCAACTCCGGTTTCGGCTTCTTCCAAGACTTGCACTTACACATGCATTGACCAAAAGCTTCACATTTTCTACACGCCAGGCCATCCGCAACATCAATGTCATTCGGCCATGAAAAACATTTCCGTTCGCAACAGTAGTTGAGTTGACTCTCCATGTTGCTGTGGTGAAGGTGCGCGATGAAATGATGCTGCAGTCATTGAGAGTGCACCTTAAATAAACTCAGTGGAGGGGGAAAGGTCAAGGCCATCCAAACGGAGTTTTAAAAAAGATAACTAGTCGTCCTCCTCCTCCTCCTCATCCGTTGTACTTAGAGAGCTGTCAGACGAAGAGCCCCGTGCAGGTGCTCCCCAGATGAAAAACAAATCAATTTTAAAACGAAGACCAGGATCTTGCATCATCAATTCCTTTAATTTGTCACATACTAAGTCGACCTTGTGTAAGGTGTCAACAACAAGCTTCCAATTCGTTGGTTCAATATAACTTGTAGTAGAGTCTGCCTCGCTGATAACCACATCCTCCGGCCGTATTGGAGTGTAAAGATGTGTAAAGTTCTTTGGCTGTAGCTGAGGTTCAGGCTGGCTGGAAGTGGAAGGTTGAGTGTGGACCCCTGTCGCATCGAAATCCATAGTCATTCTACATTCAATGTTGGGGTTTTCGTTTAATACATACACCAATTTCTCATGCAACATATCCACTTCTGCCGAGTCTTGCAGATGAACATTCCAGGAAAATGGCCATTCTTCATCCGTAGTGGAGTCAACTCGAGAAAGAGTGCTGTCCGCCATGATAGCTAAGCAAGGAATGATGTGAGCTACAGACTGTGGTAACAGTATTGAAAAGTAGAGGGGGTAAACCAAAAGTACGTGAAGGGGGTATTTTCAAGGTCGTTTAATTTGGGTTTTAAAAAAAGGAAATAGTGAAGGGGGAATTCTCAAGGTCATCCAATTTAGGTTTTAAAAAAAAAAAGGAATGAAGCTTACTCCTCTTCAGCCTCGTTGTCCCCTGCATCTTCATCAGCCTCATCTTCATCGACGTCAGACTCGCCGTAAGGATAGATCGGGGACATGGGCGAATATTGTGGAGATTGTTGACCGTTGTTGTCGTCCCCTTGCATTCTAACTTGGGACCAATCATAATTTAAATTCATTTGTATTATGATCCCAGGGTTGTCCCGCAGTATTTCCTTCATACGTTCGCAAATTGACTCCAAATAGTGTACACTATCGATCGACAGTGTCCAACCCGTACTTGTACCGACATCAGTAGTGGAGTCAGCTTGGCTGATGGTGTTGTTGTCTGCCATGGTTGCTTGTCGGACAAGGAATGACGGTTGATGTGATGCTCATGCAGGAACATGGTGAAGTGGTGGGGGGTGTGGTGGAGTAGTGGGGGAATTTTCAAGGTCATCCAAACGGAGTTTTAAAAAAAAGGAAAACTTACAAAGTAACATTGAAACTTTCCAATTGATGGTGGCGAGCGTTTTCTTCTGCAACCTTGCCGACACATGTGACTATGCCGTACAGTATGAAAAGTACAACCATAATAAGGCCGAACAATAAAAGATAGCCGTTGACTATCATGATATTTTCTGAGTGGATCTGTTTTCTTCTTATCGCCCTATCCTGCATCCTCTTCTCCAACTCGTGGACGAAGTCACAACATGCGTGAGGACATCTTTCATCTGTTGGTAGGTTTGCCATTGTTGATGTTGTCGGTGTGGCTGTTGAAGATGGAATGAGGTTTCCAATTGCGATGTGCCATGTACACCAATAGTCAAGTGGTGGGGGTAACAAAGCAGTGGAGGGGGAAGTTTCAAGGTCATCCAAATTGTGTTTTAAAAAAACCTATCTTGTTACTGAGCTTATATGTCAGTAACAAGATAGGTGTTTCTGCTCTTTTACTTCTTTAATATAATGAAAAAATATACATATTCTACAATGGTTAGGACAAGAAATGCAACTGCTAGTCAGCTGAAGTAGTCCAAGTTGTCTGGCTCGGTCTTCATGGACGCTGGTGAGGAAGCCGTCGAGGAGTGTCCAGGCTCTTCCTTTGACTGCCGGGTGTTCCGTATATTGCAAGCGTAAACTTGCACATTTATACGGTAGCCTCGTGCCACCATCAGCTGCAACTCCTTGTATAAGTCGTTTAGCTCCTGCTGAGTCTTGATGCTCACCTCCTCGTAACTTGCGCAACTAACGTTCAGAGACATCTTGATGTTGCTAGGTTGGCTGCTGGAGTAGAAATGAAGCCGAGGCACAGCGCTTGGAGGTACATGAAAAAGTGGTGGGGGTAATAGTGGTGGGGGTATAGAAAATCCAATTAAACAGTTCTAAACTTTTTCCATCGATACAATGGAATGGAACAAATAGCGCAGGTGTCCTTGTAATTTTCAAATCGAAACAGTGGCGCTAGAAATCCGAATTGTTTTATACCACCATCCTGTACGAATCGCCGAAGGTCTCTGACGGCGGCCTCGCCACAAGGCCTACAAAACTTTTCCCCGTCGTGGAACTTATACCAGGAGTATTCCGAATACCCTGTATTTTCCCTCCTGTAGCGTTTGACATCTTCTTTTATTGTTAGTGGGATGTTGTCTTGTAAACATGTTGGGAACAAGTCCTTGTGAGTTATAACTCGTTGTATGCAAAGCTCGTACAAGGTGCTCATCGTTTGCTAGTTGGCAACAGACTGACCGTTTTTCGCATCCAAGCAGGTTTGAATCCTAGTGCGGTAGTGGGGGTAATTACAGTAGTGGGGGTAATTGTGAAATGCAAAGGTCAAAGGTCAAGGTCACCCGCGAAGTTTAAAAAAAATGCAACATATCAATACGTGAAGTCTGTCACATATTGATATGTTGCATTTTTTGTTTTTTTTATTATTTTTTTTTGTCTTTTATGATTCGTTTATTTATAAAACATTACAACAACAACATATGTACAACATTAAAACTTAAATCTAACACTGCTGCTTGTCAGCGATGTGGATGGTCAACTCTGTAGAATTGCTACCCGTGCAGCCGTGGGACACCAGGTATAGACACCCGGGTTGAATAGAGCGAAGATCCTCGTTTTGTAGAAGATGGACGAATCTCTTGGGCAGGTACACCTGGAACTTTGGTTCATCCCCCGGAGTAAACGGTGCCTCGCTGAGACTGCAGCAGATGGCCTCCCCAACTGTAGTCTCCATCTTCTTCATAGCATGGATTATGTAGTGCTTCTCGTCTTTTAGTTCCGAGCACTTCTTTACAGGTAATATTGTTGACTTGGAGTGAGCATTGAACTGCTCGACCAAAGTCTGAAGGAACTGGTGAGATGCCATGGTCAGGTTACAGATCGTCTTCTTGCTCGGAGATGTTGTCGTCTCGGAATCTCGAGTAATACTCATGCCAGGTCCCTGTCTGCTCCCCACTTATATACTCTCCGTTACCCCCACCACTCCCCAATTCCCCACTTTGAAGGTAAGAGGCGAGTTTATAGGCATTTTTCAAAGCGCAATGTCTATCTTTATCATGTTCTGGGCTTTTTGTACAAATACATATGGTTTCCAGCATGTATTGATAATTCTTATCCAATTCCACATCATTAACCGGAACATGAGTAAATCCTTCGATCCATCTTTTCTTTTCCAGCCCCTTTGTGTAAATATTGGTAAACTTGTCTGAAAAGTGATGCATAATGTGATACAAGTCCGTGTAACTTGTAAAACCATCATACCAATCGATATGATGGAAGTGTTTTGAAATCCATCTGTTGGTAGTAGCGGCTTTACTAGTTAAAGACGAATAAGAACATGGTGGTTTAAATAAAAACGAATAAGGAACACTTGTATTCATGTCCAAAAACACAAGTTCTTTTATAATGAATCTTATCATCATTACCACGAAACGCTTGAAACTCAATAATACCAGGCTTGGACTTTACTTGTTGTTCTTCTCCCTTGTCCATTTTGAAGGTCACACGTCTGCTCATTACGAAGTCAGGAGGTCAACTGATTTCCACACCACGGTAGGTACTACTTTTATACCAGGCCGTACAGTTGTTGGCGCGTTGGTGTATATTTAACGTGGGCACCGTCCCCAATAGGCCTAACCCCACAAAATGTTGGTTATTGTTTTAAAAACTAACCATTGTCATTTAAGTTTCCATCTTTATATTTCCCTTATTTTCATTTTCATCACTAACACTTGATTCTTCTCCTCCATCTTCCTCTTCTTCCTGTTTTACTGATTTCTTATGTAGTTGAGCGTACTTTTCCAATTGTCTCCACATCTGTACTTCATGAGGAACTCTATTAAATATAGAAGTATCCACAGGTCCGTATAATATAGGTGCGTCCGGTTGTTTGTCCAAAGTGTCTTCCAGATAATCTTTAATAATCGAACTTGAAAACACCAGTTGTCTCAAGTATCTTGTTATAGGTTCAGTAGCACAAGTTAAAATGAAAAACTCCTCTCGATTAAGTTGAATTTTGTTATCATGTCTTGTTGTGTCTCTAAACCGTAGCTGATGATCACCACGTTGTTTAATGATATCAATTTCCACATTTGAATCCAAAAGTCCTACTCTTGTCTTTCTTCCAAACATGTTACTACTTAAATAGCATTCTAGTAGATGCAAATGTTTCATAAACGATTCCCAAGCACTGTCCGTAAACAAAATCATTTTGGGTCCATGAGTTAAAATTACAGTAGGGGAATAATCTGTAGATTTCATAACACCGATTAAAACACTTTTATCCAAACTGGAAGAGATTGGGTAAAATATTCGCAAAAATACCTCACTCAATATGTTTGGAGAAATATTATCTTCAATATCCCTTTTTCTCTTTTGTATAGTCTTTCTTCTTTTACCTTTTTCTTCAACATTATTACTGGCGTGAAGTTGTCCGCAAACGTTTTGTTCACCTCCTTCCTGGTGACCTTGAGGATCTAAAAACTCAGATATCTCCTTCTCAATATCTACCACATTTTCAGGTGTACCACTAGGAGAAGCCATATTGAATACGATGCTACCCATACAACAGTAGGCAACAAACTGATGAGGAGCGGTCTGTACGCTCTGCTTTTATACTCGCGGAATGAAACAAAACCGGTTCTTACAATACATTTTTAACAATTCCAGTTAAAGGTGTGTATGTTACGATTTTATCATGTAGAATTAAACAGTATGCAGTTGTATTAGCCGGTATAGCATCGTTGAATTCCATTTCTATTTTTATATCCACACTTGAAGACTTTACTGATTCATTTTGTTTAGAACAATCGATTACAACTATTGGGTAGGCATCGAAATATTTGTCAGGTGGTAATAAAGGTGTATTTGTTTTACCGTAATATGAACTTTGGAATCTCGCGTACATATCGTACAATATACTGTATTTCTTCTTAGTGAATGTCACATTTAAATTGTCGTATGGAAAGAATTGTGAATTTAAATAAACTTTAATATTTTTCAAGTCACAATGATCAAATTGTCCTGCATGTTTAGTAATGGCGTCTCTTCTACCTGTTTGTAAACCAAATATAATATACCTGGCTCGTTCTACATAATTCGATGTTTTAACAGTCCAAGTGTGTCGATCCGTAGTAGGTAAACTGGGATGCTCATGAAATTCCCAACTTCTAAATGGAATAACAATATCACGATCGGCTTTTAATTTTCTTAAAAGTAGCATTCTATGCTCGTCAGCCAATTTAACATGTGGAACTCTCCATACAATTTTGTCTAATTTTAATTTCCATTCTAAAGTCGCATCTGTAGTAGCATCTGCAGCTTTAATAATGTCTTTATCGTTAGAAGATCTCAACAAAACTAATTCTTGTTTAACGTTTAATATTATTTTCCTATAATCTTCAGCAAAACCAAGCAGCAAACGTAATGGAATATGAAAATCAAAATATCCATTTGGATTTGGAGTGATCGTGTCAATCGTAGGTAATACCCATCCGGCAGGTTTAAGTAAATTGGTTTCATTGGGTGTTATAGATGTTAATCCTTTTAAAGTTGTCGTAATACCTACTTTTTTAGTGGAATCAACTGTTACACCTGATATTTCATATCTAATTTCATCAAATAGGAAAGCCATAGGATTATTTATAAATGGAACTGTTGTACCAACAGTAGTACCGTCCTTTTTAGTAACTTGTCCTTCAATATACAAGTAACTTTCACATGGTAGTGTGTAAATGTCTTGATTTTGTATGGGAATACGAATTTCATCGTTATTGTTTAATTTCGATGAAGTGTAAGGGTTGTGGGTGTGATATTCTTTTTCCCATAGGGTTTCGTCGAATGTTGGACCCTGCGCTATATCCAGTATATCCATACTCGGTTAATTTTAATCCAATTCTCTCTAAGAAACGAATGTTCTCGCGTGTTAACTCCTCCACAGCTGAAGAGCTACTAATGCGGTTTCCCGTAGGTTGTTCGCTTTTAAATGTTAAACCCATGGTTTTGTATTAAAGTGTCGATTTTAAATGTAATCTAATCGTAATAGGCTCTTCTCTGAAGTCTACCAAGTTACCGTCTTGATCCAATACGCTCAACACGATGTCTGAAATGAAAGTGGTGTTCAACGGTAGATATACCAGGTTTTGTGGCTTTTCAACAATTTTAAATCCAGGTGGTACACTTGGGTAAAAAGTATGTATGATGTGGGTGTTAGCCCCATCCCTGTAAGCACCTTGTATAATGTTACAAGTTATGTCTATACTATTGACTTTTAATATTGTTACTGTTTTCTTACCGGAATGTGTTACATCTGGTTCTAAAACAGGCTCATCGTTGGAAAATCCTAATAAATCACCAATTGAGTTTGGTTGAGTGAAATCTATATAATATTTGGAAGTAATTTCAGCTTTCATCGTATTATTATTACCTTTTAATGTTATATTGTCTTTTCCCATTTTAGTTTGCAAAAATTCATTTATATGATCAATTTCATAAGAACCTGTGGGTAACCTGCACTCTTGTAAGTCTGTAAATTTTCCACTGGCATCCTTTCCCTTATAATAATGCAATACGTTATTTTTACCTTCCGTAACATTGGGGATAGAGTTGTAAGTTGTAAAATCCAATAGTGCCGCCTCCCAAAACCTTCCTTTTTGCAAGCGTAACGCTGGAAAAAGGATACTTCGTAAAGTGGACGATTTTCCTGTTAATGATACCGTATAGGAAGACATCTCAATAGTGACTGATACTTTTAGCTAGAAATTCCAAACATAAATGGCCGCATATTGAAGTATTATCAGGTTGTTCTCTTTTATAGTTATAATATATGTTTTTAGCAGATTTAAAGTAATTTTGAAGTTCTTTTGGTGGTGGCAAATTACCGAAACTATCAAAATAATATACATTGTTATTTAGTTTCTTATAACAAACCCAATGGGTGCCAGGCCCTTCAGTATTATCCAAATTTACAATTCCAGTCTCATTTTGCCACATTTTCTTTGGTAAACTGTCTTTCATAAACACACCGCGGAAAAATGGTATTTTTAAACAGGAAATATATTTAAATAATTCAATATTGGTTAATGCTTTATGTGGTATGACCAATTGATTTCTTTCATTTAATATGCACGATAAGGTCTTAGGTAAAGACCTGCCCCGTTTTTTACCATTGACCACACGGTGGGCTTCTTCCTGCCTTTTCTTGTAGATCGTCGTCTTCTTTTTATATTTCCTCCATGTTTTCTTGTGGTTGACCTCCTTTTTACTCTCCTTCTCCTCCTTCTTCCACCTCCTACTGCTGTTTTAGCCTTCATACCTGCTGTTACTGCTAAAGCTGCTGCTTTTTCTGCTATGCTAGCGTCACTTGATTTTACTCGTTGCCAAGCTATGTCCGCAAGCCTTTTGTCAGCTATTGATCTATTTTTTGAATCGGCAAACGTGGAATATGCGATATCGTGTTCTTTACAAGCCTGATCTAACTTATTTATGCCAGGATCGCCTCTTTCCAGTCGTTTTTTCAATTTAGTTCCTGGTCCGCAATACTGATAACCTCCCGGTATATGAAATTCGTATGGTAATGCGTCTATTGCTCTATTTACTATGGATCCTACTGGAATTCGTTTTAAAGCTTTACTTAACAGAGAAACCGCTGTGGACGTGATCCCACCTCCTCTCCTTACAGTGTCTCTATATGGACTGATGTACTGGAACGTCATTATTGTCCTTTTATAATCGCAATGTACAACTTATGTGTTACCTCTATGACAAGTTGGACATAAATGAAGTCGTTTATTGTGTTCTTTTATTAAATATCAAAATCACCCCAATCCGATGATCTAAACTTTTTTGTATGAGGGTTGATAAAATAGTTTTGAACAATTTCCCGTTTAATCCAAGTACCTCTCTCAGATTCCAACAAAGGAGTACGACCTGAACGAATACCAATAAGATTGTATACATCAAATAATGCATTTCCTAAAACTTTTACAAGAAAATTAACAGTGACAGCATTATCCACATGTTCAGGGTCTTTAAGGTCTGTTATACGTTTATTATTACAAGTATACACTTTGCTATCCATTTGTGATAATGTGATAGCCTGTCCTACAGTTGCAGCATCATTTGCTTCTCTTCCTTGCGCCATGTTTGTTAATTTTTTATTACTACATATAAAAAACGCATGGTAATTATTTGGATCTAGATGTACTGTTTGTCCTAAGGCAGCCGCGTCTCTATCTGCATGACCCCATGACACATTTGATAACCTTCCATGCCTGCAATCCCAATAAGCGTTTTTGTATGTCAATAAATGAAATTTTTCATTACCTTGAATAAAGTCATCCCCTTGCTTTGATAATACTTCATCTCGTTTTGCAAATCCAGTTGTTTCTTGTTTTAAAGTCTCTTTCATTTGACCCACTGTTGCACCATCAGATGGTGCTGAACCATCTTTTACATTCGCCAAACAATTGCCAAGACAATCGATAACTCCCACATCACGTATGACACAATTATCTTTTATATATTTGAGATTTACAGCATCATTTTCATTTTTTGGATAACCTATATCGTTAATAACAAATTTATAAAAAGAAAATCCATCTTTTGTCTTTTCAGGTATCAAAGAATGTAAATAGCGTCTATTTACGCTGTCTTTTGCATCTTTAGGGTCATCTACGTTGGATATACGTTTATTGTTGGCACTATACGTTTTCCCATTGAATTTTAACGTATTTTTTAATTCAGATGACAAATAACCTTTGTTTATTGCATCACCGTTTTGATTTGGTTTACCAACGTTGATGATTCTATGATCTTCTGCGTCATATGTGTTATTTTGTAGTCTTAATGTTGGCGATATCTTTTCCTTTAATATTTTTAGATTTATTGCATCGTTTTCATCCGTAGGATCTTTTATGTTTTTTAACCTTTTATTACTCATATCATAATCTCCATCAGGTGTTTGTGGTAAACCAGCACTTCTTTTTAAACTATTGGCATAATATAACCCATCCGAGGAGTAACGTCCGAACTTGTCGACACTCATGGTGCAACTGAATAGTATTCTAGGGAGTAACGCATTTTTATGAGATTACCCCACGGTTTCGGAGTTCATCCACTAAAGCCACCCATTCGTTTTCCAATCCAGTATGACCCGCTTCTTTAGCTTCATGTATTAGTTTCATTCTATCCACCAATTTATTGATATTATTGTAATAAATCACATTTGTGTTATATAGTTTCTTCATTAAACCTGTACCCGTAACGGACTTACTTCTTTTTCTTCGTTCCTGAGCACTTACATCCAAAGTGGATGCCATAAATCTTCGTTTTACAGGTTTTCTTTGTGTTAACGGCATTGTTTGTCTTCTAGTTGGTATTAACTTGGATACAAATTCTTTATATTTTAAAGACTTAGATCTAAAAGGAGGCTGGTCAGGTAAATACTTTCTCCTATATGCATTTGTCTGTTCCAAAATATTTTTATATGCTTCCATGTCTTTTTCTTTCACTACCGATACTGAAGGCTTATTTTCAAATAATAATTCAAATAATCCTTTTGTGCCCTTATACCTTTGATCACCAATGACAATATTATCATGTTCGTCAACGTTTAACGGGCTATTACCTATCATTAAACCGTCTTCTGTTAATCTCGCTCCATAACTATGGTAATTCTTATTAGGAATTGTTCCGAGTAACATTTTTACCATGTATTTCCTTCCTAAAGGTCCTTTGTTATGAATGTTTTCACCCAACAAGCTTATGTTTGACGGACCTTCCCTTGTCTCTTCTTCTTTTTCCTCTTCACTAGCAGTTGATACAACTTCATGTCCTCTTTTGGCTTTTACTTCATATAATTCTTTTATTCCACTATAGTCCGGTGATTCTAGCTCTCTTTCGGGTTCTCCACCGGTAAAACCACTATACGTAGAGGATTCCAGGTCTTCATCACTAAAATCTTCTGATTTTACATTTTCTCTTTCAAACTTCGTAATAGGTGCAATCGCATCTCCTTCCAATACAGGTTTAGCAAATTTTTTGTTTAATTGTTTCAAGGGTTCAGTAATAGGTTTAAAAGTAGCTTCAAGGAATTTCTCCCTCTCGCTAATACCTAGTTTCAATGCTCTGTTTTTAGCCCGAATAGAATCACTAAGTGATTTTATTTCTTTTACTAATTTTTCTTGGTTAACCATGTTTGTAGCAAGACGTGTTGTACAACAATGAATGTGTTACACCACGTTTAATGTATTAATATAAATTTATCAAATCCTATCCTGTATCGACCATTGTTTAGCGGTTGTTCCTTCATAATTGTTAGGAACCCATACTTTTCAGCCCAAGCCTTTCCACACAACTCTTTAAATCGTTCAAATGTCATATCCGCATTTACATGATCAAAATATATATGTTTTAGGTTGGTTTCGTCCTGTTTAAATACAATTAACATGTTTGCATTGTCTCTAATGAGTTGTTTAGGTATTTTGCTGTAAGTTTGGCCAATATAAATGCTATCTATGTTGTTATGTCGACCCATAGCGAAGTAATTCCTTATTGTGTTTTGGTTTTCACAAGATACATCGTCAAATATAAACACGGAGAATGGTTTAGCTTCTTGTGGCTGCATGACACTCTCGCTTGCATTAAACTTTAAATATTTAACTTCAGGCACATTAGTCAGTATCTTTTCCAATAATTGATACTTTGGTTGTTGTAATGATTTTGAAAATACATATAGATTGTTAAATCGTAATCCTTTAGGGTTTGTAATCAAATTGAATACTACATTAGTTTTTCCACAGTTGGAAGGTCCGGTAACCAGACAACGAACGGTGTTTGGTAACAAATTGCCATGTTTCCCACTATTGAATTCTGAATTATCCACTGTGAGTTCATCTATATTATTAATAGTAAAACTCTCTTTTTGTGGTACTATCTCCATCCTTTGTAATGGTTCAACCTAAAATGATTCTCTATCGTTATATCAAATCCTTTTTAGGTATCCAAGAATCTTCCGTCTTATTAAATCCTAACCATCGTACTTTGACCTTATCTTTTTTCCGTTGCAACACCTTTTCAACTAAATATACATCGCCTACTGTTGATTTTAACATTTCATGTCCATAAAACCCTCCTTCAAGCAATTGTCCTTTATTATCTTTTAAAATATATGTCTCAGGTACTGTAGGTTGTACTTTGAATACAGTAAAAACCTCATTGGTCCAATTTGGCAGGTATCTTTTACTGAATACACCTTTATATTTACTTATTCGCACTTTATCACCCACATTAAATTTTTTAGGCTTTAGTTTTTCAACTTTTGGTTTAGTATTCGTTTTTATACGTTTTAATACAAGGTTTTCATTTTTACTAGTTACTTGGTTTGGTTTCATCCCGATAGTCCTATGAAATTTGTTATTGTAATCGTTTATAAGTTTTGGTAACATATCAATCCATATGTGCGATCCTCTGTTGGAAAACATTTTATACATTGCACTTTTTAAAGTTCTGTTGAATCTTTCGATTATTGAAGCTTTTACCTCTGAATTGGTTGAGTAATGGTTTATATTGTGTTTTTTCATTAAATTTGCCAATTCCTTATTAAAATATTCTTTTCCATCATCTGTTTGTAAATGTTTAATAGTATGTTTGTCTCTTTGTATAGCTGTTTCCATTGCTTTTGTAACACTTTTGCCACTTTTATCTTTTAGTGGTAAAGCATCTGCCATTTTTGAAAAACAGTTAATAACAGTCAATATGTATTTATATCCTTTATTTTGTTTGCTATAAGGAATCATTTCGATTAAATCCGCTTGATATAAATCATTAATTCCTTTTATCACCGTATTTCTTCGTGGAAACTTTCTTCTTGCAGGTTTATGAAGTTCGTTGACAATTTGTTGCTTCAAGTCCTTCATATTGCAAGTTTCAATGTTTGTTGTGCCACATGTATAATCACAATGAATGTTGTTTTAAATATTCACATCATTTATATGGGTCAAGGTCATCCAAATTTGTGTAAAAAAAATGGGGAACACGGCGTTGGACTTGCCGTGTTCCCCATTTTTTTTTTACGGAAGGAGAAAGGAATAAGGTCGAAGTTGTAGAAGGACAAAGAATAGGTTACTAGTTGAGAGGGTTTAAAGAGTAATGGCCGAAAGGAAGAGTGTGGATTTTGTCGGGCATAATATGTCTTTTATCATCCCGAGCTGACAACGCTTTTTTAATTTCGGTGACACTGTAGACTTGATGCTTGAAGCTTCGGATATTGTTGAATGTTGCTGATATCGTAGTATCTTCAAACAAACAAGTCTTGTAGTGGTCAAATGTCACGTGTTTTTTCAAATAAGATGTCTTCACTCCTTTTGCTTTCTTGACTGTCGGTGTGTTGTTCTCGTGGTACATCTTAAATGAATACAATTTCGCCATCAGCGCCACTATTTCTTCTAAAGGCATTCCATTTGCTTCATCTTTGAATTTTCCAATTACTTTTTTATATTTTTCATTAAAATTTGGATGGTTCTTCGGATAGTCAGAAAAATCGAAATCTTCTTTGTATGGAAAAGTCCTTAGGTCTTCATACATGTCCAAAGTCTTTATCCAGTAGATAAACGCGTCCGTATCCATGTATGCGACTCCAATACTTTCCCTTCCGTAATGTTTAACCATTTTGTTATAATGGAAATCATACATCAGGGTTTTACTTATATCCAAAATCGACATACCTATGTATAACGGACGGTCCATGACTATTGTTGTTTTCTTCATACTGACAGCGACTAGATTTTCGTTTATAATCATGGATGTTCCGAAATTTGGTTTTTGCACTAATTTTTCCAATTTTCTAGGATCACTCACTAATTTTACATTTTTATGTTTTCTTTTGTTCTCCAAGGTCTTCCCAAAGATGGCGTTGTTCATTAATTTATAGAAGTCCTTTTCAAATGCTGTTGTTGCTGCAGCTCTTCTTGTAGTGTTGGAATCAATGTATGGTTTCAACCAACAAGACTGGGTGAATTCAATTGCTCTATGAATTCTCACTATACGTAGACCCAATTCAAGAGCCTGTTGAACTACCCAGTAGTGAGCCACATAGCGATCTTTATTCTCCAAGGTCATCATCAATTTTGGCCATCTTCCTGTCGGTGAAACTTCAGTCTTGGCTAGGAGAGGCAAGTCGTAGTGATGGTCATGAAGGTGCTCCGGGTATTCAAAATCACAGTCCAAAATATAGCCTTTTGGACCATCCTTTGGAATCTGTGAGATGTCTCCGATGGTGGCCGGGTCGATCCACTTGAAGTCAGCGTAGGGAAGCGGATTTGACATTGCCCAACCATAAAGGTTGTTTGCATCAAAATAGCCAAGGTAGACCGATGGTTGTTGCTCGTCGAAGCCGGGGATGTACTTGTTGTTGGCTTTGACATGACGTGTTACAGCTTGTGTCAAACCGCCCCGTACACCAGATTCCATCATGAGCACCATATCAATATCCGTTAGAAGTTCCAGTCGACAGTTGGTTGACTTTAGCATAGCTTGCCATGCTAATCCTGGAGATGTGTACGAGTGTAGAGGGTCCAGTCCATAGGCGGAGAAGCAGGTGTTTCTGAATTCTTCCATCACATCGCACAGCAGAGTTACGTCCAATTTTATATAAAAGTCAGAATATTCCCCTAAGGTTTGAATGTTTAGTTGGTTCCAAACATTACATGCATGATTGTAGTCTTCAACGGAGATTTCACTTTCGTTTAATTTGCTGTTGAAGGCTTCAATCGGCGGTAGACTGGTTTCTTCAAATTTTTCTGTAGAAGTTATGTAATCGTAGGGGAACACTCCTTTCCGTAATACTAGGTCTAATTTATCTTCAGGTACAATTTTTCTGGTTTCTTTTAGGTCTTCTCTTCTTAGGTTCTCTGACAATTTGGCTAAACTAGATGCCATAAATCTGTAAGAGTCTACGAAGCGAAGTTTAATTTTACCTACTGTTTTTGAAAAGCTGATGTACTTTTCCAATGTTGTAGCAAGAACATCAATTTTACCGTCATCTCTTCCTAACTCCGGGATAATAAAGTGGGAGTCGTAGCCGCTAAGATTGTGTAAAACGACAGGAATAAAGTTTGGCAGTTTGTAATTTATATTGCATGAATTACAAGCAGCTCCTCTGTATAACCCTGTCAGGTGATCGTGATCTCTTACTTTTGGATTTTCTTCACTGAACATCTTCTTGCATAAATAGCATCTTGTCGCTAAGTTGTATTCTTCTTGTTGATTTTGGTTTAAAGGTTCCATAGGTACAATATTACCGAACAAGCGTTGAACCTTTCCAGCAATATCGTACAGTTGGTCTACAAAATACTTAGCGGCTTCTTCACCACGGTAGAGTATTGGAGTGGATGTTAAACCATAGTCTTGCAATTGGTTTTCAGACAAGGTTGATTTAACTAGTAAACAAAAACTGTTGGGCTGATGCAACTGATATTTTGTTCTTCTAGTCACTTCGCCGTCCGGCAGCTCCTGTGGTACTAACGTTGATTCAAAATCTGCATAGACCACTAGTGGAATTCGGTATTGGTGAACTGTCTTGTTAAATTGTATTGAAGCTCGGGTAGGCGGTGGAAGACTTATCTTTACTTCATAGTTCTCGTTGCAAAGTCTTTTATGTTCCAATAACCAGTCCAATCCTCCACGTCTTGAATCTTTCCAAGAAAAGCAGAAACATCTCTTGCAAACTGTAATCCTATTTACTCTTTTGGTCAATTGTTTTACAACTAACGCTTCAAAGTCTTTTATCCATACATAATGGGAAATTTCACCCTTGGTTATCAATAGCAAATCCGTATGGTTTCTTTGCTCAACCTTTACTACCCGCAAAGGATAAACGTTGTTGGAATCATCCAGACCAAAAACATTGACTGAAACGCCAGGATTTTTCTTTTCAAATTTGTCAATATCTTTTAAAGTAACTGGGTAAGTAAGACCTTGAAAGTTGTAGCGGTGTTCATTTTCGTAGTATTCTCTACCAACTCTACAAGGATTGTTTTTAACATACTTGGTTAACATTGCATACTTGAAACATTCATTACCCTCATTTTGAACATTTCTACACGAGTTAGTGTTTTGGATTTTCTTTGGTAGAGGGATAAAACTACTACCTCTTAAACCATATCCATGTTTATGAACCCTAACATCCATACCTTCGATTGATGACAAAGTCCATCCAGATCCTCTTCCTTCATGTTCTTGGAGTTTGGTTATAAGTTCCTCCAAGCATTCTTCAATAATATCATCAATGTCGGAGGTGAAGGTAAGGGTTCGATTTTTGGTAATGAATGCTCTCAATGCTGTTTCACCATCAGTATTGTTAAACATAGCCTCTAACACCATTCCAAATTTAATAAAATTTAGCCTTTGTAATTCTTCCCTCAACGTTTGACCAACAAGTTCCTTAGCCTGGGTTATGAATGTTTCCAATTCCAATTGAACGTTATTAATTTTGAAATGTGTTACAACTCGTCCTGGCAAGGCCGTGGTGCGCAGTTGTCTTACATCTTCCAGTTCTTCTTCTTCCATATCCTCTTCTTCGGTGTCCTCTTCTTCGGTGTCCTCTTCTTCAATAGGTCTTGTAGCAGTAGATGGTCCAGCACCAGCAAATTGTATCACACTAGGTCTTCTTCTTTGCATTTGCTGTAGATAGCTGTCCCAGTAGTTCGTCTGCTTCTGGTGCTCTTCCAAAAACCGGTCAATTGAGTCTAAGTCTATTTCATCCATGGTAATATCTTCTTTTCTATCTTCGTCTTCATGTAATTCTCTGTGTAGGGTGAAAAGATCTTCGTCTTGAAAGATTTCCCCACAAATGTCGCAAAGAGCCATTTCAAACAGTTTGGCTTTGAATGCACACTCTGTGAATGTCCACGCAATAATGAGCAGCGTGCTCTACCGGGACCCTTTATATCCGAGGCAGATAGGTGGGGAAAGTGACGTCATATAAAACAGGTTATCAATCATGTGCTAAATTTAGCCTTTACACAACCGTTTGTAATAAATTTATCAGTAGGCTTGATAAATTGATGATATTTGGTCTAGATTCAATAATTTGTACAAGTTTTTTTAAAGACGTCTGTTTGAGCAAAATTTTATGTAGGTCAAGGCCATTTGGAATTATTATTTTGAGCGGGGGATAGAGCACTAAGCAGCATCATTTACTACAAAGTGCTCTATCCCCCGCTCACATTCTTTTTTTTAACTTTTTGTTTAAGCTTTTACAAAGGTGAAACATCACCATCAGAGTCGGAATCATCCTCATCACGGAATAGGCAGCGATGACAATACATAATTCTTCTGGCAACTAACATCCTATCCATTGGACGATGAGGAGTGTCTTGCTCTTCTTCTTCTTCTTCAATTTCCAATTGGAATTCCATTTCCGACTCAGATGATGACTCTAATGTTTCGTAGGCGTGCAAGTCCACTTCATTGTCCGTTGAACCAGCTTCGTCAGAGTCCGTTTCAATATCCATTATTTCTTCCTCCTCCTCTTCCTGATCAACCGCAGGTAGTTGGTCCTCTGCTTCTATAACTTCTACAGGTATTACCTCCAGAATTGAAAGAATTCTGTCGCGATGGAACACGGTGTTGTCAAGTGGAGCCATGGTATGAAAGTGGTGTATCTATCCAATTGGTTTGCCCTTTTTATACCCCCACCAACTATACATTTTATGTGGGTCAAGGTCACGTAAAGATACCCTTTGAGCGGGGGATAGACCACTAAGCAGCATGCTAGTCCATTGCCGCAAAGTGATCTATCCCCCGCTCTATTCCGCAGACCACACTCAAGTCCAAGTCCACATCCAAGTCCACATCCATATGTTACACTTTATTATTACTGCCACCAAGTAATTGTCACTCGCACATTTACTTGGTTTTGATAAAGGTACTGCACAAACTCCATATTGGTTGTTTGTTCGTTATACAAATGCATCATGAAATATGCAATCTTATCGATTGCGGCATTGTCCAACGGTTCGCAATTCACAAGTTCCAATGTGCCCTGGCTGGTCTTATCCTCTATAAGTTCCACCACTTCGTTGATGTCTTCTTCCAAGAGGATGAACTCAACACTGAAGCTCTCCATTGTTGTTGTTGATAGTGTCTAGACAAATGCTTGACTAAATGCTTTATTCATCAGTCCTACATATATACCAATTTCCCCCTCCTATTACCCATTTCCCCTCTACCTTTATATAGGTCAAGGCCATCCAATAATACCCTTTGAGCGGGGGATAGACCACTAAGCAGCATGCTAGTCCATTGCCGCAAAGTGATCTATCCCCCGCTCTGTATTCCACACAAGTCCTAGTCTTTACACACACACATAAGCCCCCCAGTCTTTTACACTTACTCATATACTCTGTCCTCCCTGCCAATTAAGAGTTCCCCATGTTTGCCACTATTTTCAATTAACCTTTCCAAGTCCCAAAACACAATGTCCAAATTAACCAAGTTCGCTCGTCCAATTTGAAACACACTATTCCCCCCAAAGTCACTTGCTCTCACTTGTTGTCCTGTATACTGCTTCTTCTTCCACGCTACAATCACTACCCTACCTTCTTCAACAACCATTCTTTTAACATTATCATACACCTTCTTCAACATCCCTCTACAGTTTAAATAGTTTATGGTTACATACTCCCACTCCTTACCAATGATCAGTGATCCACTCATTTTCTAGCGTTCCACTGGAAGGTCCAAAGCAGAATGAAGTCGGGATGTACAGACCCCCTCTTTTATACCAGTTAACCGGTTGTCCTTCGTTTAAAGTGGGTCAAGGTCATTCAAAAGTACCCTTTGAGCGGGGGATAGACCACTAAGCAGCATGCTAGTCCATTGCCGCAAAGTAGTCTATCCCCCGCTCTGTATTCTACACACACACACACACACACATGTCCCTGTCCAAGTCTTTCATTACATACCTAATATATATTCACTTCCTTCATCATCACTATCACTCATCTCCGTTTCTACAAACTCCATCGGGTTAAAATTAAATTGTTTCAATTGTTCTTTTAGGTTTTCAATTTGTTGGTCCTTTACTTTTAAAACACTGTGAAGGTGTGATATGTAGTCTGCTGCCTCGTTGATGCTTGCTACTCTGGGATCACCTAACTTCAAGCTGGGAACTACACCCTGCAGCCTAAAGTACGCCATACGCCTTTCTTGCTCCTGCCGTTGACCAGGACTGAGCAAGCCTTGCCCGTCTTGGCTCACCTCCAGCAAGGTCCGTAGCATCGGAGCTTTGCAGGCGTTTGCCCGAGCAACAGTTATGCTATGGAATGGTCGAGCAGGTCCACGAGTAGCAGGCAGGACGTTGGCAGCACGCCTTCTTGAAGAAGAGGAAGACCTAGAGTTGGAAGCCATGTTAAGATGTAGTATTCAGCTAAGCGGTACAAAGCAGAATAACCAAACTGCACATCAATACCCGTATATATACACTTATCAGTGGTGGGGGTACTGGCTAGCCTTGGTAAAGTGGGTCAAGGCCATCCAAAAACATTACCAGAACGGGGGATAGATCACTAAGTGGCATGTTAGTCCATTGCCACAGAGTGATCTATCCCCCGCTCTGTATTTCACATTCACGCACACATTCATACAAACACACAAGTCCCAGTCCAAGTCTTTACCCACACACCTATCCACTCTCATCCTCACTATCATCACTGTCCAACAGGCTTTCACACTTCCTAATTAGTTTCTCCCATTTACTCCGGATATGAAGTAGCTCACTGCGGGTATTCTCTAACATTCTGTCCCTTTCCTCTATCACTTCATTGTACCAGTCGATGATGCTTGGCGAGGTCTGAGTTGATGCGTCCGACGTGGTTGGTTGAGAGGCTCCGCTGCTTCGCAACTCCTTCCTCACAGGACCAAAGCCGGAGAACCGGACACGACTTCTTGACGAAGGCCCCGATCGGATCGGCCCAACACCTGAGCCGGAGTTAGAAGCAGAAGCTGAAGCGTTGCCAGACATGGTACGAGACGTTCGGCTTAACAGTTGCAAGCTGAATGAGCGGGCAGTGGATTACCACTCCTATATATACCTATTTGTAGTGGTGGGGGGCAGGGCGGGGCGGGGTGGGGTGGGGGTGGGGGTGGGGGTGGGGGTGGGGGTGGGGGTGGGGGTGGGGGCGGGGTGGGGGCGGGGTGGGGGAGGGGGTGGGGGAGGGGGCGGGGGCGGGGGCGGGGGCGGGGGCGGGGGCGGGGGCGGGGGCGGGGGGGGGGGTTAGGACTTCCAATAAATTTCCCTTAGTCTTCGCGGTCATCGGTTTTACATACCTTTAGCACACCCATCATTTTGGTTTCTTCAATACCTTTACACACCTCAAAAGCCCAAGCAAACAGCTCATCTATGTTGTTATAATTAATTTTTGTCCAGTGTTCATACATATGAGTTTGGTTGTTTATAATACATAGATAAAATGTAGACCCATCTCGTCTTATACAATACTCAACTTCCATTCTATGCCGATTTAGCACTTCCCAAGCATTGTGTTGATCTATCAAGAAGTCACCACCTTTGTAATTGTACCGTGACATGTTTACACGGAGTACAGAAACAGACTGAAGCAAATGAACGGCTCATACAAGCTTAGTAAGAGCATTAGAGTGGGGGGTATCACGTGATACACGACATTAGTTCTAAGGTTAGCACTTTACTTTAAACAGTAATTTATATGGGTCAAGGCCATTCAAACTTTGAAAAATTTTTACCTCCAAACACTTGTAGCAAGCTACAAGTGTTTGGAGGTAAGTTTTTATTTGTTAAAGATTTTTGTTACTTAGTCTTCACCCTCAAGGACACGGTTTGAGATTGTCCCAGTGACTTTACATCACCGCCAGGTTAAAGTATTATACAAGTCAAGTGTTTTTTTTTTTTTTTTACCTGACTTGTATAATACCCCTCTCCCTTACTTTAAGAGGGTTAAGACTAAATTTGGAAAAATAATTTGGAAAAAGACTTTTAAATATTGTCCAACACAACCTAACAATTTTGAATTTTTTTTTTTTAGTGGGCCCATGTCCTAGTCCATTTCCCACACGGTTTGGCATCCTTCCCTTCGTATTAGATAGGCTTTAGGGATGAAAAATTCTCTTTGTACCATCCGAGGTGGTACTTGCATTGTACAAAGGTGGCCTTCACCTTTTACAACGATTTCTACTTTTTTATTACCTGCTCCATAGGTCTGACCAATAAAATAATATTTTTCATCAACCTTTAGCCTTCTAATATCCCGCGGTTGCGGGCCGTGGGGATGTCTGAACTTGAACGTTTTAGGCTTAATATAAAGAGTGTAGGGTTTGAATTGCCGAAATTTGACTGTACTTTTAAGGTGTCGTTGGCAGCGATCTCCTTCTGCACAGGCAAGATTCTGGCAACACAAAACCCCAAACTTACTTGACATCCAAGCGTAATCGCATTTCTTACCCTTGCCAGCAGGGGCTTTAACACGCTTACGTTTTTGTGTTGGACTCTTTAGTGGAGTGTCTTGGAGCTTCTCCGAATTAGGCTGGCTAGAAGGAATGGGGGTGGAAGGGCGTAGAAGGGGCAAAGATTGGTCAAGAGGAAGGGAGCAAACAATTTTGGGTGGGGTAGGGGAACGTGTTAGGTCTATGGTGGGAAGTTCGGGGGAAAGGATGGATTTTTGAGGCGATTTGGATGGCAGGTCAATAGTGGGAAGTTCAGGGGAAAAGATGGATTTACGGGGTGGTTTGGTTGGTGTGGACGGCATGGGGGATATGGGTAAGGGACATTGGGATTTGGTATAGGATAAAATTTTCCGGGTTCTGCTGTAGGGAGTGATCCTCGACCTGGACGTCTCTTCAAAAACCGCAGACTCCGATCCTGAGTCCGATAGCAGAGAGAGTGCTGGAGAGGCTACCGGGACTCGACCTGACGACTTGACGATGAGTTCTCCTGACGATGGCGGTGCACCAGCCTCTTCCACTGTCGGCGGTAATGGGGACAGGCTGGGCATTGATGCGGGCTGTGGTGGCGGCGGTGGCGGCGGCGGCATCGTCAGGCAGCTCAGGATGTTTGCTGTCATCAGGTATTCCAGGATCGAAGTGGAGGATGATGAGGGTTGAGACGTGTCGGTCGAGGTTGAAGCTGATGGGTAGTTCTTCAGCTTAAGGCCCATTTTACCCATTGTAATGAATGAAAAGAATAGATGTGAAGAAAGAAGTAAAGTTCTAAAAAAATCTCAGGAGTAAGAGAGAACCTGTCCGTATGGGAGCTTGGACCGGAATGAGAAGTGCATGCGGCCCGGCCGCCTTATATCCCCACCGACCACGGGTGAGCCCCACCCAAGGGTATAGGGTAGGGGTAGGGGTGGGGGCGGGGGTGTAGGGGTGGAGGTGTAGGGGGGGGGCGGAGGTGTATGGGGTGGAGGTGTAGGGGGTGGAGGTGGTGAAGGGGGGCGGGGGCGGGGGCGGGGGCGGAGGTGCAGTGTCAGTCTTTACTATATTTAGGTCGAGGTCACGTAAAACTTTAAAAAATAAAGCCCCACCTGGGGCATTTAGGTTGCCATCGCTATAGTCTCTAAAGAGACCCAACTATGGACAACTACAGACTTGTGTGTTAGTAATGCCTACCCATTAAAGTTTAAAAGACAAAGTACTTTAATATATTTACTGTGTTAATAAAAACCTTACTGTTAAAGATTTTGAAAACTTTCATATATTTAGGTCAAGGTCACAGAAAACTTTTAAAAAAATTAAGCCCCACACCCCCATAGGGGTGTGGGGCACTTGGGTTGTCATCGCTGTAGCCTCCGAAGAGACCCAACTATGACAACAGGGCAACATCCAATGTCGTGTTCCCTTCGCCACGCGAGACTTGTAAACATTTACTGCATTGTCTTTTCAATAGCTAACAAAAGTTCATTTACATAATTTTGAGTTTCCAGGAGGAAACAAACTGAGGACACCCTAATGGCTTACGTCCTCGGTCCGAGTGCAGAGGCCGCCGCAACCTTTTGCATGCCAGCGTACAAACGGACATACTCCCACAACCCCAGCCGCAACCTGTTGCATGCCTGAGAGGAGCCTAACAATACTTCAAAGTAACTATACTCCCGTAATCTTTAATATTTTTAATTTAGCAATGCAGTAAATTTTTTACAAGTCCTTTGTGGGTCAAGGCCACACGGACATTAAAAAATTTCGGCCCCCGTACATCCATGGCGAACCACGAATGTTCGGGGGCCTTGGGGACTAAAAAACACAAATAGCTAACAAAGATTTATTTACATAATTTTGAGTTTCCAGAAGGGAAACTAACTGAGGACACCCTAGTGGCTTACGTCCTCGTCCGAGTGCAGAGGCCGCCGCAACCTTTTGCATGCCAGCGTACAAACGGACATGCTCCCAAATGCCATCCGCAACCTTTTGCATGCCTGGCAGGAGCCTAACAATTATGAAAAGTGGCTTTACACGGGGGCCTACTCCCGTTCCCTGTCGTTACAATTTAATTTGAGCTGTGAAAAACGCTCAAGGGGAAATGCTAAAACAAGCGTATACACTTTAGTTAAATATAACACACTTACAACACACAATTGAGCTCAACATGGTTAATGCTGGAACAAGCACATACACATTAAACACATGACAAACAAGACAAACAAGACAGACAGGAGACATAGGGTACAAGTAAAACAATCTCATATAAAACACTTCCCAATACCCAAACGCAAGCGCAATATCTTAGAAATAATACAAGTCTTAAAGTTAGAGTAGACTTCGCTAAACAGTGAAGGCGCCTTTCAGTGTTTAGTGAGGCCTATGGCGGTCCGTCCCGATCGTTCACGTTCAACGCTCGGGAGCGGACTGCGAGCCGGCTGTGGCCGGGCCGCCTTATATCCCCACCGGTCTCCCCCGGCATGGGGCGGAGGTCCACCCCGGGGGCGGAGGTCCACCCCCGGGGGGGGGGGGGGGTCCGCCCCCCAAAAAACGGAGACGGGGGCGGAGGGGGCGGAGGGGGCGGGGGGGGGGGTCCGCCCCCCAAAAAACGGAGACGGGGGCGGAGGGGGCGGGGGGGGGGGTCCGCCCCCCAAAAAACGGAGACGGGGGCGGAGGGGGCGGGGGGGGGGGGGGGTCCGCCCCCCAAAAAACGGAGACGGGGGCGGAGGGGGGGGGGTTGGGTCCGCCCCCCAAAAAACGGAGACGGGGGCGGAGGGGGGGGGGTCCGCCCTCAGGGGTGGTTCAAGGTCACCGACTACACTTTTACTCTAAGTGTCTGGTTCGAGGTCACTCACTACACTTCTACTCTAAGTGTTCGCAATACCCCCACCCTAATCGAGTCCCTAAGCTACGTGACGGCGTTCAGCCAGTATGTCTCAGGCTTGCATGCGGTAAGCATCGCTGCTCTTCGACTCTGTTCATGTAAGTGTTTTACAAGTTTTTGCCTCAAGGTCGTTACACTTTAACTCTGGACTAACATGGCTTGGATTTTCTCTGATTTTACTCAAGGTCACTACACTTTAACTCTGGGGTGATATCGACTTGTAGTATTTCAGTGTTTTGACTCAAGGTCATCACACTTTAACTCTAGCACGTCGGTTATCGTACCAGAGGTGCTCAATAACCTATTTTGTAATGTTTAGGGTGGCGTTTGCACGCCACGTGGTATCGCCATGAGTGTCCAGTCCAAATTTTAAGTTAGATTAATTTTACTGTGATCTTTTCCATTTCCAATTCGTTTTGCCAAAGAATAAGGTGTCGCTTTATAAAGTGGTATTTCTCTAAAGTTATAGGGGATTGCAGGGATACAATTAGTTTATTTAGGAGACTCTTAATCTTGGAGTTTAACGCAATTTCCACTTTGACTTTGCTTCCTCGGCTCTCACAGCCTAAGCTGTACAGAAATGTTTCTTCTAGTGCCAACTCGGGCCAAGAGAACAGTGTGTTGACTGTAGGACAGCTCATGGTGAAGTGA
Organism: Neoaliturus tenellus; assembly: GCA_030545055.2. Taxonomy (NCBI): domain Eukaryota; kingdom Metazoa; phylum Arthropoda; class Insecta; order Hemiptera; family Cicadellidae; genus Neoaliturus; species Neoaliturus tenellus. The sequence goes on from CM061536.1 coordinate 28,556,056, forward strand.
TGCGATACTCCAGCGTGCAACCTCACCTTCCCCCACCACTGTGACCTTCCCCCACTCCTGCTGTTTCCCCCACCTCTTTTCCCTTGACTCATGAGCTACAAGCAGTCTCTCAGTATTGTGCGGACTTTTGTGAGGAGAAGCCATGTCGCGGGACGCTTTAGGTAAGAAACTTAGCCGTGTTAAGACTTTATTAGTTGCTCACTGTCCACCACTCAAAGTTAAGAGGGTTTCGACTTTAGCTAAGTGGCGCAAACTGTTGCGCGGACACCCTAAGTTTTATACAAAACAGACTAATGTCAGTTTTACTGATGAAGATTTGTTTAAAATATTGGATGAAATGACTTTTCCTTGCAAAATTCAGTTAGTTACTCCCATTCCTGACAGTTTAGAGTCTTAGTCTCTCAAGCCGATATACCTAGAGTACACAGAGCCTGACAGTCAGTCACTCGGTGGCTGTCGTGGGGTGCGCATCGGTGTCGGCGCTCCGTTGTTAAGTTTTCAAGGTCACAGTAATATCAAATTGCTGGTGTTGTGCTGGTTCAAGGTCACCTGAGGGATAACCGATTGCCCATTTAGGCAGAGTCATGTCAGAAACTCGAATTTAGCTTGGCACTTTTGCCGTTTCTCGTCGAAAATTCGCTCCAAGTGGTCAAGGTCACGGGGACTCTGACTGAAACTCGGAGCGTAGTGCGAGAAACGGCAAAAGTGCCAAAAAATTTTAAGTTTCGGCGTGACCTTGACCTCAGTGGCGTCGGTGACGTCATTTTGATGACGTAAGGGGTGATGACGTCATCAGCACGTCATTTCTGTGACGTCATGGGTGTAACGTCATAGAAATGACGTCATTGGTGATGACGTCATCGATGACGTCATCGATTGCGTCATCGATGACGTCATCGGTGAGGTCATTGACCTCGATGACGTCATCCCTCAGGTGACCTTGAACTGAGCCAGCACCAACAATTTGACACTACTATTACTTCAAGGTGGATTCTACGGACATGAATTGTTGAAATCAACAGTCGGTGATGTATATCTTGTTGAAAAGGTATTACAAAGGAAAAAGGATATGGTTAAAGTCCGGTGGTTAGGATTCGATAAAAGTGAAGACTCTTGGATTCCTTCAAAAGACTTGGTATAGTAATTTAATAGCTCATTGTGTGTTTAACCTTGACACAAGATGGAGATTGTACAACAAAAAGATCGATTTAATATCAATAATATTGATGAATTGACGGTTGACAATGATAAGTTAAATCATGGTAAACATGGTGAATTACTACCAAATACGATAAGATGTTTAATAACTGGTCCTTCAAATTGTGGAAAAACAAATGTTGTTTTTAACCTTATAACTAATCCTAAAGGATTGCGCTTTAACAATATATACATTTTTTCAAAATCATTGCAACAACCGAAATATCAATTATTGGATAAAGTACTTGCAAGTGTACCTGAAGTGAATTTCTACAAGTTTAATGCCAGTGAAACAATTATGCAACCAAATGAAGCAAAACCATTTTCTATTTTTATTTTTGACGATGTGTCTTGTGAAAATAACGACACTATAAGAAATTACTTCGCTATGGGAAGACATCATAATATCGATAGCATTTATATTGGTCAAACATACAGTAAGATTCCCAAACAACTCATAAGAGACAATGCAAATATGTTGATCATCTTCAAGCAAGATGAAACAAATTTAAAACATATATATAATGATCATGTAAATGCGGATATGGCATTTGAGAAATTTAAAGAGATGTGTGGCAAAGCATAGAATGAGAAATATGGCTTTCTCGTTATTATGAAGGAAGAAGATATTAAAAATGGTAGATATCGTATAGGGTTGGATAAATTTGTATTTATGCGTTGAACTACCGATGCTACATCTAGTTACACGCTGAACTTCACAGTGTAAACATGGTGAATCAAGAAAAACTATTGAAAGAAATAAAATCACTCAGTGATTCTATTAGGGAGAAGAATCGTGCATTGAGGATGGGTTTAAGTGAAAGAGAAGAATTTCTAGAGACTACATTTAAACCTATTACGGAACCTTTAAAACAGATATCAGAAACTATTGGTAAACCTCGTTATGAAGGAGATGTTTTACTACCAGTTTCTAAACAAGAAGTACAAGCATTAAAAAAAGAAGAAGATGATGATTCATATACAAGTGCTAGTGAGCAAGAAGAAACAAAAGAAGAAGAAGAACCAATTGTTGAAAAGGAAGAAGAACAGCCAATACCTGAAGCTGAACAATCTATTCCAAATTTAACTCAATTGAGTAGCGATATATTACAACACGGACCTCTTGGAAGAAAATATATAATGAAAATGCTACATGACATGAAATCAAACCCGAATTTGAGTAAATCACACGTATACGGAGCAAGAATTGATGGGAATGAATTAAAGATCGGCGATTCAAAGCTTGAAATAACACAAGACGATTACATCATTATTGGTGAGCATAGATATAAAGGAACAAAAGGACTATATGAATTAATTTTTAAAAACATACCACTAAGATATTCATCCAAAGATTTAAGTGTTTTTAAGGAGATACTACAAAATACTAACGCTCATAAAAGAAACTACTTAAAGGATGCAATGATTAATCGTTCACGTGCAACAAAATATAACATCGTTATAAAAAAGTTGTTTCCTCCACGAAAATTGCCAACATTACGTACTGCACCAGCGGTGAGACAACCACTGAAAAGAAAATCTTTATCACTTATGGATTTATCACTTCTTGAACAACATGGTAAAAAGAGTAAAGGAGATACTTCAACATCTGGCAAAGGATTGATGAAAAATCTATACAATACGAATGTGATTTACTACAACGACATCAATAAATTGGTTGATAGAATGAGACTATTGCATGAAGCCATGGAAGCCGGTCATACAGGTTTAAATAATGAATGGGTAGCTCTGATTGACGAACTCAGGAATCGCGGCATAATCGTATAATTGTCCGCGGATATATAAGAGTTGCAGGCGTATAATGTGTCAGTTCTAACATGAGCGTCGACAAGTTCGGACGATACTCCGCGTTAGGAGTGCAAGTTGGAGAAAACAGAAAAAGAAGTGGATTACCGCAAACACCCGAAGGTGACTATAACATAAATAATAAACGTTTAAAGTTTGTTAGAGATCCGGAAGAAGATGGAGATGCAACAAATTTAAAAACAGTTAAGGAGGTAACATCTACAAGTTTAAAACTCGACAACAACCAACTGTATGATGCAAAATCTCACAGGGTTATTAACGTTGCAAAACCAGTCAACAATGGAGATGTTGTTAATAAAGGCTATTTTCTATCTGCGATGGAATACGCTTTACTGTTGGAAAAGACTAAAAGTGGAAAAAAGTACAATGCTTTAAATTATAAAATAACTAATGTGGCAGATCCAACCGAGGATACAGATACAATCAATAAGCGTTATTTGCACTCTGTAATACCAGAAAAGAAAAAAGATGGATTTTCCTTCTATAAATATACTATAAACGATATTGGATATCCTAAAGAAGAAAGTGATGGTGTTAATATAAAATACATTAAAGATAATTGTATTTTATATAATGGTGCTGTTATTGATTGTCATGGAAAAGTGTTGTCCAATCTGAAAGATGGTTCAACTCCATCGGATGCTGCTACCGTGAGACAAATGAATGAAAGCTTGAAGAAAGGAACATCCGCTTTTGTTAAACAAAATCAGGTGGTGTCAAAGAAAGGTGATGAGTTTATGCAAGGAAGTGAAAAGTTTACCTTACTACAACTACAAAATGACAAGTGGGATGGAAAAAATAAAAGATTGTCAAATATAAGTTTAGGCACGGAAGAACATGATGCTGTTATTTTAACACAAGTACCACAACTATCAGCTACTGGTGTTAATTTTATATGTAAAGGTAGACGATTAACCCAAGTTAAATCTGGTATAGATGATCAGGATTGTGTTGTTGTAAAACAAACTATAGTTAGAGATAAAATAAATAACGTATATGATGGAAAAAATAGAAGAATATCTAACATATCAGAAGGAATAGCTCCGAATGATGTTGCTACTATTAATCAAGTTATAGCAACCTCTAAAAACGATCCATCTGTGTATACATGTAATGGTAAACGTATCACAAATCTTGATAATCCAACAGATTACAAAGATGCTACTAATGTAGAGTATGTAATGAATCTTGTAGGTAATGCAGTTATTGATATGCATAATCATTTGATTAATGCATCGATAAAACACAATAAAATCGAAGATTCTCGGAGAAACCAATGGATTAAAGATGAAATCATTGATAGATATTAGTAAAACTTTTGAATATTTAAGTATGGAATACACAAAAAAGGATTCATTATCATAAAGTATTTCATAGAGTGAAGACGTTGGTTACATAAAACAGCATAATGAAGACCGTATCGCTCAGTCGTCGTCAAGACAGCGGCAAGAGAGGACGTGGTTTAACATCAGCTGCATTATCCCTGCTCAGACGGATTCCAATTGGTGCTGTTGTGAATCGAGCGATAGACGCTTTACCATACGAATTACATCTGCCCGGAGGTTATCAATATTGTGGACCTGGAACTAAGTTGGCAAAACGTTTAGCAAGAGGAGATCCTGGAATTAATAAATTAGATCAAGCTTGCACGATATAGCATATTCAAAGTATAAAGATTCGACAAATAGATCAATAGCGGATAAAATTCTAGCGGAAAAAGCTTGGCAAAGAGTAAAATCAAGTGACGCAAGTATTGCAGAAAAAGCATCGGCTTGGGCAGTAACTACAGCCATGAAGACGAAAGCTAAATTTGGTGCTGGAAGACGACGTCGCAGAGGAAGACCTGCAAAGAGAAGAGCTCCCAAAAGAGGTGGAAACATTAAGAAGAGACGTCGTAGAACTCGTAAAGCAACAGTAAAGAAAGCTTCTATTTGGTCAATGGTAAAAAACGGAGCAGGTTTATACCTAAGACCATACCGTGTGTACTAAATAAAAAGAATCAATTGATAATTCCAAATAAAGCCTTAACAAATCATCAGTTAAATGATTATGTAAAATGTTTAAAAATACCATTTCTTCGAGGAGTTTTTATGAAAGATGCATTACCAACTAAAATATGGGAAAATGAAACTGGAATAGTAAATTTGGATTCCACCTATGGTCCAGGCACTCATTGGGTATGCTATAAAAAGCTCGGACAAACCGTTTACTACTTTGACAGTTTTGGCAATCTACCACCACCAAAAGAACTGCAACATTATTTTCGAAACTCCAAAAACATTTTTTACAATTACAAAAGAGAACAACCTAACAATACTGAAATATGTGGGCATTTATGTTTGGAGTTTCTAGCAAAAAGTGTCAGTCAGCTTTAAGATGTCATCGTATACAGTGTCACTGAGTGGAAATTCATCCACATTGAAAAGTACGCTGTTCCCAGCATTGCGTCTATCCAAGGAAAGATTATGGGAAGCGGCATTACTTGATTTGACTACCTACAACTCAATTCCCAATGTTACGGAAGGAAAAAACAATTTACTACATTATTATGAAACTATGGATGCTTCAGGAAAATACTCAGAATTGAAAATAATTACATTTCCTACTGGAGCTTATGAAATCGATGATATAAACCAATTACTACAGAAACAATAATAATAATAATAATAATAATAAATTTTATTCCGCTGACAAATTTACATTGTATGGGAATTTACAAAAGTCTTTCTATGTGTTTCACAATTTAAAACTCACAATTCCAGATTTTTCAACAAGATAATTCATTGTTAATTCATTTCATACTCAAAACTTTTTAAGTCTTTCAATTATTTTTAATTGTTTTTTTTTTTTTTTTTTTTTGTTTTTGTTTTTTCTTTCTTTCTTCCTTCTACTTCTTCTTCTTTCTTCCTTCTTCTTTCTTCTTTCTTCCTTCTTCTTTCTTCATCTCTACATTTATTCACATTGGTTTGTTTGCCTATTCCTTAATTTTGATTGGTTTTTAATTCTACTCTTCCTTCCTTGAACTTCCTCCTTTCTCTGTGGTCTCCTTTTCAATTTGGGCGTCTCACCGAGAACAAAACAGACAAGGACGAAAGAGTGTGTAATATTTATGATTTTATTATTGAAGGCAATCATGTATATATTTGTTATTTATGAATAAGTTTATTATTATGTTATTAGTTTGTAAATTATCTATATATACATGATTAATCATATTTTTTATCATTATCATTATATTTTTATTTTTATCATTATCATTATTATCATAATATTTTTATTTTTTATCATCATGTTTTTTCAATAATATTTTCAATTACAATTGATGGGAAACAATCAGCATCACTACAGCCCGGATGCTTGGGATGCGTCATATTTCCCAATAAAATGTTAGAAAAATGAATTATTTATGAATTTTAAATCCATATGTATGATTTTATGGCATACTATTTATCTATTACTCTTTTTTCATTGCATATTTAACATTACAGAGTTTCTTTGGTTTACTTATTTTAGAGAGACCTTCAGCATTTTACAGCCCGGTTGCTTGAATGCTTTAGATCCCACAGAATATTAATATATCATAATTTAACCGTTCAATTATAGTATTTTAAACATTTTTAATGAGATAGAAAAATATTTATTTATGAACCTTGAATTAGTGTTTATCTTAGTAGGAATTTGCTCAACAATTCAGTACTCTAGCACAGTAGTCATCCATTCACTCTGACGTTGAGATGACACTATGCCAGAATACTGTACCGTGAAACTAAATATCGTACTGGAATGTTAACATGTCCTAGTTTATTATTTTAATAATATTAATATAATAATTTTGATTGAGATGATAAAATAATATTTATAAAATCATGATTAGTATTCTTGATTTTTTTACACAAAAAGTATTATATAAATTATATTTACGATATAGCATGATGTTTGTGGGAGTTTGCTTATGAGTTGTTTAGCATTTAGCACAGTAGTCATCCATTCACTCTGACGTTGAGATGACACTGTGCCAAAATATTGTGGAGTTAATATAATCTATATAAGGTAAATCAATAAGCCGATAATTAATGCTTTTGTTTATTCATTTATTTTGTGATAAATTATGATTGGTTGTAATAATGTTCATTAAATTCACTTATTGAGTAAAAAGATCCATCAATCAAGAACTTTTTTAGCTCGTTTTTAAATTTAGTTTTGTCTGTAATATTTTTTATTTCGTAAGGTAACTTGTTGAAATAAGAAGCGCCGATATTTTGAGCTAGATTACAGTTTAGTAATAACCTTTGAGATTCCTGTCTTAAATTATTTTTTCCCCTAATATTATGCAAACTCATAGATTCGGTAATGTAATAATTGTTGTTGAATCTAGCAAATATTATGACTTCATATATGTACAATGAATATAATGGCAATATACCTAATGATTTAAAAGCTTGTCTGCAAACTCGGAGAAGATAATATCACCGTTAAAGGAAACAATAATACTTTAAAAGCAGAAATAACTTCGAAATATTATATCGATGTCAGCTTGGAAAACTCCATTGGCAGTTTACTTGGATTTACAGATACAAAAAAGAAAATCTTAACTCCTGGAACTACTCATTCAGGTGATACAACTGTTACAATATTGAAAGTCAATAGTATCGATGTAACGTGTAATATTATACACGGATCGTATAGAGAAGGAGTGAATCAGCATATTTTACATACATTTTATCCAACAGTGGCTCCCGGTTTTAAAATTGTTGAGAAGCCACAAAACTTGATATACCTACCGTTAAACACCAGTTTCATTTCAGACATCGTACTGAACATATTGGATCAAGACGGTGTTAGTGTTGACTTTAGAGGAGAAACGATAACTATACGGATACACATCAGAGCGGCAACATAAAAGTCGACATGGGATTATCATTTAAACCGCAACGGAAGAGTCGGGAGCTCAGTAGCTCCTCGACATTGGAAGAGTTAACATCGGACAACATTCGTTTTCTACAGAAGATTGGATTGAAACTTAACAACGATGGATATCCTGGATATATCTCAAGGACCGACATTCGACGAAACACTATGGGAGAAGGAATATCACACGCACAACCCTTACACTTCATCAAAATTAAACAATAACGATGAAATAAGGATTCCCATTCAACAACAAGATATTTACACATTACCGTGTGAAAGTTATTTATACATCGAAGGACGAGTATTAAAATTGGATGGAAAAACTGCTTCAACAGTTCCTTTTATAAATAACCCGATGGCATATCTTTTTGATGAAATAAGATATGAGATATCAGGGGTGACAGTTGATTCGACAAAAAAGGTTGGTATAACAACGACATTGAAAGGATTAACATCATTAACACCGCATGAGAAGAATTCAATAGTCACCGCCGGATGGGTTGCCCCTGATAAAGACACTATAACACCGGATTCCAACGGTCACTTTGATTTTCATGTACCCTTACGATTGCTTTTGGGATTCGCTGAAGATTATAAACGAATAATAATAAATGTCAAACAAGAATTGGTATTACTCAGATCTTCAACTAACAAGGACTTGATACTTGCGGACCCTACAACTACGGAGGATAAACTGGAATGGCAACTACAATTGGATAAAGTTGTTTGGAGAGTACCTCATGTAAGATTGGCCGATGAACATAGAATTGTATTATTGAGAAAATTAAAATCTGACCGTGATATTGTGATGCCATTCCGAAGTTGGGAATTCCATGAATATCCTACACTACCTCAGACAGAACGACAAACATGGACCGTCAAGACATCAACTTACTTGGAACGAGCAAGGTACATAATACTCGGTTTTCAAACTAAGCGAAAAGATGTTATCACTGCAAATGCCGGTCAATTTGATCACTGTAAAATAAAGAATTGTAAAGTTTTCCTAAACTCTCAATTCTTTCCGTATGACAATTTGAATGTCATGTTCAGCAAAAAACGTTTTTCCATTTTATACGATATGTATGCAAGATTTCAATCGTCATATTATGGAAAGACTAATACACCACTATTATCACCTGACCAGTATTATTCCAAGGCTCCGATAATTGTAATCGATTGTTCAAAACAAAATGAATCGGTAAAATCATCAAGTGTGGATATAAAAATTGAAATGGAATTTGAACAACCGGTAGAGGATGGAACTTCAGCATACTGTCTAATTCTACATGATAAAATAGTTACTTACACACCGCTGACCGGAATTGTGAAGAATGTACTTTAAAAAGAATTAGTACAACGACTGCAGATTTTTGAGGTTAGAATTATCTGTCTCAATTTTTGAGGTTAGAATTTAGTTTGTGAAAGACAAGTTAAAGACAAACATTAATGTGAGCGTATAAATTTCAAGGATTCCACGAAAACATAAAAGTGAGAAAATCATGAGTGGAAAATTCATTATATCTTCGACCGTCGTATGGGAAACATCGTTCGCAAGATGAGTTCTACTAACGGAGAAGAAAATACACCTCTAATGGATGATAATAGTTCAGATATAGAAAAACAAGTTGAACGAGAAATGGACGAGTTCCTCAAGTTTAACAAACATAAGAAGAGAGAAGAAGAAAAAGAAGAAGGAGAAGCTGAAAAAGAAGTAAAAAGAAAAAAGGTTGAAGTTAACATTACAACTAATATTTTAACAGAAGTATTTCTTCGGATTTTCTACCCCATTTCTTCATGCATGACGAAAAGTATTTCAGTCGGAATTTTAAAATCATTGGATTATTCACCGATTGTTATTTTAAATCATGGAAATAAAATGGTTACATTCACTGAAACTTCTTGGGAATCATTTATGAAACATTTACATCTTTTGGAATGCTATTTGAGTAACAACACATTTGGAAGAAGAACAAGATTAAGTTTATTGGAATCAAATATTGAAGTTGATATAGTGAAACATCGTGGAGGACAAATGGTTCGCTTCAGAGATTTAACTAGACATGATGTAAAATTACATTTGACTAAAGAAGAATTTTACACTTTAAGTTGTACTACCGGTCCCGTCACCAGATATTTGAAACAACTAATATTTTCAAGTGCAATAATCAAATACTATCTAATCGATACATTGGACAGACAACCTTTCGTTCCAATTTTATACGGTCCCGTGGATACTTCAATTTTTAATCGAATACCTCAAGAAGTGGATATGTGGAGACAATTGAACAACTATCACACCAACTTTAATATCGACGAAGAAGCGCAAGAAGTTAAAGAAGAACAATCGTGTTTGTAATACAAGTCAGTTGCTGACGAGACTTCATCATGAACAAACGGGTTTCGTTTTCTAATGCGCCACATATAATGGAAGTTAAAAAAGGTATAATTGAATTTCAAGCTTTTCGAGGAAATGATGGAAATTTCATTATAAAAGAATTAGTAATTTTGGATATGAACACATCTGTAGTTTATCATTACTTATTCAAACCTCCATTACCATTCAATAGACTAACAACTAAAGCGAAAGTTACAAACAAATGGTTGTACAAACACTTTCACAACTTAAAATGGGATGAAGGTTTTATTAATTATAACATGATGCCGCACATTATGAATCATTACTGCAAAGAATTCAAAACTATCTACACAAGAGGATTGGAAAAAGCTTATTGGATACAATCATTTACAAGCAACGAAGTGATAAATGCAATAATAGATAGAGATTTCCAATGCTATTTCAATGAACTTTGTATTTCATCAAAGAGTTTTAAACATCGAAGGTCACAGTGCGCTTTGAAGAATGCCTACCGCTTGAATAATTTCCTTCAACAGAATGGTGGGGGTAATGTCGGTAATAAAAGTGAGAGCGCTACCATGACGCAGCATGAGTATTACTCGAACCTCCGAAGAGACAACATCTCCGACGGACATTATTATTAACAAGAAGATTAACAAGAAGATTAACAAGAAGATTAACAATAACATCAAGATGGCATCGCAGAACTTTCTTCAAAATTTGGTTGATCAATTCAACGCTCATTCAAAATCAACAATCTTACCGACGAAGAGATGTTCTGAACTAAAAGAAGAAAAACATTACATCATACATACAATCAAGAAGATGGACACTTCAGTTGGTGATGCTATTAATTGCACATTGAGCGAGGCGCCGTATACAGTTGGTGACGAACCGAAGTTTCAGATATTCCTACCGAAACGATTTGTACAACTTCTACAGAATGAAGATCTTCGTATTATTCAACCCGGCGCACTCTATTTGGTTTCACACGGACCGAGTGGAAACAACTCAACTGAACTAACTATTCATGTAACACCTTCTACTAACTAGTTTGTACATAGCATTGTAAATATATGTGTTTGTAATGGTTTCTCAATAAAGATGATATAAAACAAAAAAAAGATAAAAGAAGCAACATATTGTTATGTCTTTGTACATAGCAATATGTTGCTTTTTTTAAAAATTCCACGGGATGACCTTGACCCAATTTTGTGTGATAATAAAAGTGAAAATCAACTTGTGAAATTCATCAGTCTACGACTAGCTTTCGTACCGTACACATCTCGCTCTCTATAACTAAATACAAAACTTCAACATGTCCCTAAAGGTCAAGTGTGCATCTTACGATACCAACACCATTACGAGTTTTGAACAACTTGAAGATTTAACCAACGAAATGCGAGTTTTACTTACCGGTGGTTATCACTTAACTGTTGATGTTAGTGCTACTAATGTAAGGATGTTTACTAAAACAAAATACTGCGATGATGAAGTATTTCTTTCTACACAACCTACAACATCTTCATCGCCGACTGGACAACATAACATCAAGTTTCACAAGTATTACCAATGTTAAATAACTTTTAACAAGTAAAATTAAAGAATCACGTGATCAATGTCAAGTTGATAAAAAGGGAATGATACTTGTATAAATAATCATTCGCTTCCCGACTCTCGCTGCGTGAACACCTAATTTTAAAGATGTTATACAGAATGATGATTGAACTTGATGGAAAGATCTATGGAAAAGATTACAACACTGTTGAACAAATGACTGAAGATTTAAATATATTAACTAAAGAAGGATATCAAGCTAAATTAATTTTAAAATTTCCTGAAGTACATCCACTATCGACTGAAGAACTTATCGCTATGGCTAAAGCGGAGAGAGAGAAAAAGGCTGAAGAAAACAAACAAAAACAGACAAAGTCTGAAGAAGATAAACAGAAATAAACTTCTTAAGTATAAACATTCCTTACATTAGTAAGTTATAATTTTTTAAAACTTCGTTTGGATGACCTTGAAATTACCCCCCACCACTTTTTGTAATACATAAAACTGACTATTCAACACTATACACTCTTATTCTTTCACTGGACTCAGCAGCGTCAACATGGAAGAACAAAAGTACAAGTACGAACCTCGTTACTGTTGTGAACAACAATGTACAGATTTAGGACCAATGATGGTGGACGGGTTAGCTTGCACTAAATGTGAATTTTTTGGATCTTGTTACTGCAAGTGCAAAACAAAACAACTACCGCCGCCGGAATTGCGAACTTTCAAATTTTACAAATCAAGATATTTTCATACATGCTGTCCTCAAAGATGTTTCAAATTTCATCCTCTCGATCTAGCTCATTGTCAACGCACCAAGTCTCATCAAGATGATTTTTGTACACATATGATAAAAAGATGTAAATACAGATCAGATTGGTATTCCGATCCTGTAGAACCATCAAATGTGTAATTTCAGTTTTACACTCTTTTTTAAAACTTCAATTGGATGACCTTGAGATTTCCCCCACCATTGGTTTTTTAGACTTCCCCCCACCATAAGTCTTTTAGATTTCCCCCACCATTAGTTTAAGTTTTGTATCTTATTGAATCCACCTTTGTATTATTTCACTTCCAACACTCTAACTAACAACATGGGATCGCCTTTCGTCAAGTTTCAACATATAATAACTGACAGAGAAGAATTGGAGGAAATATTTCAAAATTTGCTCTCTGTCATGGATAGATATCCTATGAGATGGATCAGACTTGATGTTCACTATTTACGTCCTCGTGATTCTTCATCATCTAGTGAAGACGAAACAACGACTACTACTTCAGCTAGGATATTTCAATTTTCTTCATCATCGAGTGAAGACGAAACAACGCCTACTACTTCAGCTAAGATATTTGAATTGAAAGACGAAGAAGAGGAACTTGGCTATTTATTTAATAACAAGCTCATGCTCACCGACAAATAAGCCTCCTTCCTAAGCACCGATCTTCATTCAATCACCGACTCTCGCACGATGAACAACTCTCCGTTGGCACGAATGAATTCTAGTTTCGAAGTAAATTCTAAAGAAGATTTGCAAGAAATATTTAATACTTTACACGAAATTGTTAGTAAATTCAACACTGTTAAAATGAATCTGGAAATAACTTACGCCTGTCCTATTTGTGATAAGGTTGACAGTTCTGATGAAGATAGTTTGCTTAATCTTACTCCACTTACACCTCTACAATCAGACACGACAACAACAAGTACGGAAGCAACTGGTGAGCAACCTCCTTCCCCCACCACTTCTTTGTGATTCAACTTCCCCCACCACTTCTTTGTAATTCAACCTCCCCCCACCACTTATTCGTTTAACTAACGTTCCTCGCTTTTATTTCTCATTCCGTCTCCAACATTTGAACTATCAACATCACTTGTTTCAAAATTTCAAACACCAAAAAACAACACTAATGATGGATATGATGGATGAAGTTTCCTTCAACTCAAGGATGGAGGAGGAAAAGATGAAAGAGGAAAAGTTGAAATTGGAAATTAGACGATTGGAATTGGAACGGGAAAACCAACTCGAGATATTACGTTTCTTCAAACTTGTCAAATACGTCATCTGGGGACTCTGCCTTTACCTTATCCTCGTCGTCGGCGTTTGCTTTTACAACTCCGTATTTCATCACAAAAATTCAACCTGTATTGCACATTGATTGTATTTCTTTTTGCACATTGATTGTATTTGTTTTTACGAATAAAGTTCAAAACTTAAATCTACCTATCCCGCTATCACCGGGTAGTTCAACTCTCAGAACTATTTCCTGTGGTAGCGGGATAGGCTTTTTTAAAACTTACTCGGGATGACCTTGACATACTTTCCGTAACCCAATTGTCAAGTTGAATTTCAGTTTTGAACTAACTTTTAATTTATGCATACCTCCCCCTCATTTAATATACGACCGGAAGCTATGTGCCCCGGCACGTGGCTTCCGGGGCAGCTGACCTGAGCCAGAAGTAACCAAATCTAACTACTTACGTTCCCCTTCGCTCAAATGCTCATAGGTGCTCACTGAGAAATAATATTGCAAATTTCCTTCAGGGCTTCACCCCATGGAACCTCAAAATTACCACAGATCCTAGGGGTATCAATTTAATGTGGATGTTCCATTTTGCTAACAGGTGCTTACTATACGAAATGGTTTTGCTAATATATTTTTTTATGTTCTTTAGGGCTCTACTCCACATGACTTCAAAATGACTGTAGGGTGTACGGGGTTTAAATGTGACATGGACGTTCCTCTTTGCTCATAGGGGATCACAAAGAAATAATTTTGAAATTTCCTTTAGGGCTCCGCCCCATAGAACCATAGCATAGAAAGATTACCATAGATCCCAGAGGGTATAAATTTAACGTGGATGTTCCATTTTGCTAACAGAAATACCAGGTTAATAACAGAAATAACAGAAATACTTGGTTTTGCAAATATAGTTTTTGATGTTCTTTGGGTCTCCGCCCCACATGACTTCAAAATGACTATAGGGCCTACGGGGTTGAAATTTGACATGGTCGTTCCCATTAGCTCATAGGTTCTCAGGACCTTTTCTATTTAAGAAACATTTTTTTTCACTAAGAACAGGTTTTGCGAAATTCCTTTAGAACTCCACTCACACTACTTAATTTTTTTTCAATATCATTCTTAAGGAAGTAGATATCGTTGCTCTTTAAAAAGATTTTACTACCTATATAATACATTCAATCACGGGCGAAGCCGTGACGGGCAACAGCTAGTAATGTATATATTTTTGATTAATTTTAAATAGCAAAAATACATAGGTGCTAAGCTAATAGTTAAATTGTATACTTAGTATGAGTAGTGTAGTTTGACTACACCTAGCTCAGGTCAAGGTCAGCATAGCACGTGGTACGGTGGTACGTGAATAGTGTTTCGTAACTGCTGCTAGCCACACCGCTGAATGAGATCCGCGTAAAAAAGGTGATGGGTGAGGGAAAAACCATCTGAGTGTTCATTTGTGAGCGGGATGGCGACGAGGAAGGTTGTAGGCTCCGAAAATAATGTAAATAAATAGAAGTTGGGTAAAAAAAATTGAAAAATTGCTTCAACATTATATTTAAATCTGAAAAAGTTATTTCAGCAATCTGTACGGGTTGTTTATCATCATTATTATGTGTTGTTTAAAGGATAAGAAGAAGAATTTCGTTGTAGGTAAGTGGTGATGAAGGGCACATCCAAAAAGAGCTAATCCTTCAGGTCAGTGTTTCCCAACCTTTTGGTGCTCGCGTACCACCTGAGGCTTTTCAATTTTTTGGCGTACCACCCATAACTCATGCATAACCCCCCCCCCCCCTTTCAAATACAGCCGGAGAGAGCCTAGGTTATTGTTTTCCTTTTAATATATTTTATTATATGCCCCTAATTAGTAGGCCTAGTCTGAGAAAAAAAATGAAACTCTCTTTGTAAACAATTAATTAATTTAAAAAGTTCTATTTAAATTTTTTTTAATCATAAATTGGGATGAGAATTTTATTTTGAAGCTATTCAAATATTACTGTGATTATTAATTAACGTAAGTAGGCCTTTATTATGTTTTCCACTTTGAAACTAAAAATCGCTATCTGCAGGCTTTATAAACAAAGTTTCATAGGGCCTACAATTCAATTGAAACAAATTGTTTAAATATACTTTACAACGAAAAACGTTTATTTTGCATTTCTACAAAAGTAACTAAAACAATAAAATAAAAATTACTAAACAAACAAATAATATTAACTGCAAAAGAGGTTGTTAAAGGGAAAGTTGCTTTTATTTCTTGCTCAGGAAATAATCCCTTTCAGAGGACTGATTAATAATCAGGACTAATTTTACACATGCACAAATAACGGCCACGACACAAACTATTTTGACTTGACTGGATTTTGGCTTTACTGAACGAATACACCAACTATACCAACGAAGGGTAACCAAGTGATGAACTTCATATTCTCCGTGGATATGACCAAACTAATTTCCCCTCACGTTTAAATGTTTCTGCGGAGCAAGTCTTGTAACCTCAGCTAGTAAAAGGTAAATAGACAAGGTAATAGGCCTAATTCAAGGGTTCAGACGGGTACTGGATACAAAATCATTAAGGAAGAGGCAAAGCTACCTATCGAAATCTCTCAAATTATGTGTAAAAGCGTAGTAACGCTGAACTGAGCTGACCAAAACGGATATCGGCATCACGTAGTTCAAAAGTGCTATTCTTATTTTTCGTGTATACTTAACTTTTTTCTTCCTTTGTCTCTCGCGTACCACCTGAAATGCTCTGGAGTACCACCAGTGGTACGCGTACCACCGGTTGAGAAACACTGCTTCAGGTCATTTTCGGGGCGTTGTAAAATCTCCCCCTTCCATCTGGTAGGAAGAGCCAGCTCCAGCCAGCCGTGTTAATTGAATCAGGCAGACATAATAGGATTATCCCAGTGCACCTGAGCAGGATTCGTTGTCGCCAGCACAGGCCACCAAGTTAGGCCTACATGGATATACAGTAAAAGTAAATGTGTAAGACTTAAAAGAGTGCATTTTCACTGTTACAAAATACCTGGTGGCCGAGAAACTCTTCGACTCAAACAATTCTTTGTAGTCGTAGTAATGTCGGTCACAGACTGTGCGCTAAAATGCCAAGCCCGAAAGGCTCTTTTCTTTAAGAAGAGCTCATTCGCTCCACTCACTCGCCTCCTCGACAAGCTCGTGCATATATTATTTTGTTCAGCGACAGTTAATGGATGTTGTGGAAACTTTAACCATTCATTAGTCTAATCTGTACAACTTTAAAATATGACAAAATAAATGGTATCAGATAACTGACCCATACTTTCAGCTTTGTCTATAGGCCTATACACTAAGGTGAATTCTCATAGTATAGGCGATTTTTAAACCTATTGCCGGTGGTGCGATCTTCTGCGGCTTACATGAAGTACAAGTGTCATATAATAGATATATCAGTATTACCATATTGTATACAGAACCGAATAAGTAGGAAAGTGAGAACGCCACCCCCTAAATACAGATAGCACCACCAAGACGGTGGTGCTATCTGTGTTTATTATTTTTGCTAGTCAATAATTTTGTCTCTGTGTTTGTGTTTAGAAGTGATAATGGCAACAGCGAAATCAAGTTTTAATTTATTTGTTCCTTTTTTACTTTTTAAAGTTTGGTATAAAAACGCCCAATTTGTCTTTAGTGTATTGGAATGTTCAACACATTCCATATTATTCTTATTATATTGGCTACTCATCACTATTGGTACTGAAAATTAGTCAAATTTTTAAAATCCTGAATATGTCAACTTCTTGTCTATTCGGAATATTTAGTTCTATCTTGAACTAAATATTCCGTATTGTTAAAATATAGTTCTCAATATTATTATTAATAGTGCAACATTAGATTCGTTATATTAGTGACGATAACATTCAATATAAAATCAAACACAGTAAATGTGGGATAGGCTAGTAAACTTCTGCTTTGGTGATTTCAAGGGTTGAATTGCTAGCTCTTTTTGGATGTGGTCCGGGGGGCCAGTCTTAAGCCTCTAGCTCATTTTGGATGTGTTTGGAATGCAGCGCAGGTGGATTGGCTCATTTTGCCAGAGCCCGTGATGAATGGGGATGTCAAGGATATAACGTTAGAGAAGTTAGTTTTATAGAAATACAACGGCCGAATAATAGGCTACAGGGTGTTTCCGAACAACCTGTAAATATTTTGTGTATTGTTCCCTGGGTCAAGAAAATAAAAAAAACATCACATAAACATATATCCTACAACGCTTCGTTAAGCCACTAATTGCAATTTTGTTTTTCACACTTAATAATTTTTATTTTCGTGACGGATGGTTGTATAAGTTCATATTTGGCATGAACCTTTATGACATCAATACCCATTTTCGGTAAAAAATTATTTTTACCGAATGTGTATTTTCAAAATGGCAGCCATTAAAAATATATAAACTCAAATATCTCAAAACCGGTAAAGTTTCTCAAAATTTCACAAGAGACAAAAAGTTGGCAAAATAAATTATTATCAAACTAATGATACCAAGTTAGTAAGGATCAGACAGTAAATAACGGAGTTTTTGTGATTTTTCTTTATAATTAATGCAAATTAAGTTATTTTAGTATAAAAATCATAGCAACTCCGTTATTGTTTGTCCGATCCTTAAGAACTTGGTACCATTAATTATATAATTTGATTTTGCAACTTTTATGTCTTGTGTAAATGTTTCATAAAATTTACCGTTTTTGAGATATTTGAGTTTAAAAGTTTCAAATTATTTTGAAATTTTACTTTGCCGCCATTTTGAAAATCCTCATTGAACGAAAATAATTTTTCTCCTGAAAATGGACATTGATGCCATAAAGGTTCATACCAAATATGAACTTAATACAACCATCCGTCGTGAAAATAGAAAATAAAAACGATAATGTGTAAAAAACAAAATGGTGGCTAGCACCTCAACGAAGCATTTTAGGATATATGTTTATGTGATGTTTTGTATTGTCTCAACCTAAGGAACAAAATGCACAAAATATTTAGAGATTGTTCGGAAACACCCTATAGCTTCGTTCAAGTTTAGTTGATGTAGTACAGTGACCGGCTCACGAGAATGCACTTGATCCATTAGTCAACAATCATATGGAATAACAATCCAGCCATTCAAATTGAATATTCACCCAAATGTATGTACTAAACTAAAAACATCGTCTTATTAAAAAAAATCAATAAAAAATAAACATTGTCTTAAATCTGAAATGTTTACCATCAAACATGTGTTCTGTTTGAAAACTGTAGCAATCTATCTATCTTCTTATTTCTGTAAGAGTTTCGTCTGTTACGTCCCTTTTTCTCTCGGCCTACTGAACCGATTTTTAAGATTGAGGTGTCATTTGACGAATCGTAATTAAAAAGGTCATATTGTTTCGGGCTTCGCCCCCCTCGCCTTTGATTTATTTCTAGAGGGCGCTTTAAAATGTTGAACAACTTTAATTGCAAGTTCTTTAATGTGAATTGTAATTTAACAGCTGATTACCTTCAGATGAGTTTTAAAGCCAGATAGTAAACAAAAATAGATCTCTGTCACTTCGTAATCAACATTCACGTACTGAAGGTGAGTTTCACTCATACAGAATCATAAAATGCGCAATTTGCGCACGGGCCACCTCGTTCTTAACTAATGTTATTAGTTTAAGCTTATCCCAGGTTTTGTTTTGTTATTTTTCTGCCACCTTTAAACTAGAACTATGCGTATGAAAATAATTGCTGCTTTACAAATAGAAATGAAATTAACCTGTTTAACAAAATGGATGCTATTTTTTCTATATTATACCAAATTGAAGTGTTAAAACTTATGTATTGTAAATAAAACGGACATTGGATGGTTAAATCTGGAGGGTAAACAAAACTCTAAACCTCTCGTAGCGTTAACAAGGGGCCGAAGTTGATTCTGACAGTCATTATCTTTCTACTAAATGTTTAATGGATAAACGCTAAGAATACCCACACTCCACTCATAAACGTCTTGATTATATTTTTTCACCAAACATTTATTAATAAACTAAACGTACTGCATGAATATTTTTGGTGATCCGAGGTTACGCCACACTTGGTCCGACCCCAACTTGTTCCCGGACATGATATTGAATGCAAACCGTCCTACTCGTTCCTCGGCAAGATTCCTAGTGAGGTAATGAGTCCCGATTGTCCCGCGCTGCGGCTAGGGGGGTGTATATTACTTTCGCTTTCCTGCACACGATGACGCCAAGTACCAGGAAACCCAGTGTTGTTATGTCTTTTTCAATCCAATTCAACATTTATTGAAAGTTGTTAATATAACAAGTTTTTTTCAATTATTTTGATACCAAATTTGATATGGATATGCTGAGATTTAATTATTAACGAATAATAAAACAAATTGTACATTATGTAAACACATTTACACAGTTTTGTTTAATAAATGGGTCTTGAAATTTGATGGATCATTACTGTTCTTGGTTATACATTTTTTCAAGTCATAGAGGTTTGATGAAAAAAGTAATATCTTTTAATTCGTTTTTAAACACTACTGCAACAACTTAAAGTATTGAAATACATTTACAACTGTTACAAAGCATAACGTTTTTTTTACATGAAATTCCTTTCAAATTACAATAAAACCTCGACTCCCGATAGTTCCACACTCCGGACAACACTGATCCGCATGAGGCTACAGCGCTCGTACTTGCAACACGTGACTCACAAAATAATAATAGCAGGTTTTTTGCGTCTCGTTTGTCGATATTTCATACAACGTAGCCTATAAACATAAGAATTGAATCTGCCGAAATTGCGGCAGATTTTATGCTGCGGCCGTCTTTCACCGACGAAATTGACCTAATGAAGCTACCTACCTCTTTTCAGTGGTCCGATCGTCATTTAGAGCCGACAATATAAGCTATGAACGAGTGAACGACAAGAGTCATATCGGTGGTATTGGCTCCTGTAAAATCAACTTGTTGTTAAGCAATCCCTACTCTACTATTATGTTTTGATTTGTCATAATTAAACAATCATATGATTTCGAAAGAAATGTTTTTAGAAATGTAATGCAACAATTATGGATTTAAATTGTAAAATGTGATCCATTTCGATCCATATGATCTTGAAAATTCAAGTGCATTCTCCTGGGCCGGTTACTTAACGTTACCTTGAAACTCGAAGTTGAGAATTAGTTTGTAAAATTTGCATGTTCGTACAAGTTTAAATAATGGGAAGTCATATTGATAAATCAGGTAAGCACAGAATATAACTAATGTATAAGAGGTGATGATTTTAGTTTGAAGTTAAAACTTTTACGAACATGACAAATATTACAAACAAATTCTAAATTTCGAGTTTCATGGTCACGTACTGCATCAACTAAACTTAATTGACGTTACATTTTTCAGACGTTGTATTTCTCTAAAACTAACTTCTTAAACGATCCTTGACTTCCGCCCTCCGCCGTCGGTCGCCGTCTATATAACCCGCCTCGATTCGTTGCTCTCCATTTGTTAGCCGGCTCTTGTACGATTAACACCACCTTTAGAAATAAATACTAATACATCTTTTTTGATTGAAACAAATGGCAGATACAAGATGTATTTAAAAATTTGGAAGATATTATGGAAAAGTACAATGGCGTCGCTATGGGTTTAAACATTAAATAAATTTCTTGCCTTTTCCCCAACCCTTACCTAGAGATTTTTTCTGAAGTAACTCTAATACTGTGCATTAAATTTTTCATTCTATCACCAACTTTTTACAACCATGAACAATACTTCTTTCGCCTAAATTATTCTTTTAACTTCTCATCATCACCACTCACCTACAACAAAATTCTCCTTCTTCTCCTTCAAACAACAAATAAAAATAATGATATAACCAACCCGTACAGATTGCTGAAATAATGTCTACCTTTCAAATAAAATGTTGAAGCAATTTTTCAACTTCTTTACATTCTAATTATTTACATTATTCCCGGATCCTAAAACCATCCCCGTCGCCATCCCGTTCAGATGATTTTCTCCCCCACCCATCACCATCTTTTATATATACGTGAATCTCTTCTGCCGTATGGCTAGCGGAAGCTGCAAAACACCACGTGCCCTGCTGATCTTGACCTGAGCTAGGTATAGCCAATGCACACTTCTAGTAAAAGGGTCTTATGTGGTTTACAATGTCTTTAAAATAGTCTTTTCACAGTCGGAGACTCTTCGTCAAGCTTTCTACAACTGCGACTGGACGGACAAGCCGCAGAGTTTGAAGCGATCGTTGCTGATCATGCAGACAGTGGCGACCAAACCCCTCCGGCTGACGATCGGCGGCATCTACACCCTCGGCATGGAGAGCTTTGCCAATGTGCGTACCGAACACGACGATAGAAAAATATCCTTTGACTATTTGAGATGAAATTCATGCATTCTATAATTAAACACCCCAGCATTCTTTTTTGTAAAACAAATTTCAATACCTTGTGCCGTCATTTGGTCGAGAGGACAAGGTTCGGAGCATTTGTTCCATTATCAAATCTTTTATATAGTAGTTAATTGAAAGAATTCGAACACAAAGTCGTTGTCATGATTTAGAAGAACACAACATAGAGACGAACTGTGCGAACAGTTAACACATTACAAAAGTCTGAGTCGTCTAAGTTGTTTGCGCGGCCTGCCATAATAATTATTAGTTTTCGTCTCGTGATTACTGTTTTTGTTTACTACTACAAGTTTTCAATGGAGCAAATGCTCCGAAACCAGTCATCGCGACAAAATAACGATTGACGAAGGTACAAGGTATTGTAACCTTATTTTATAATTACGTCTGTACTCAATCCAGGAAGCAATATCATGAATAAATCCCAATAATAACTAAAAGAGAATAGCAAATGCTTAAGCAAATATGCTTATTAAATGCTCTAAAACATATGGTGGAGGGAGGTAGTTAAAATGCTACCTCCCCTCCCCTAGCCAACGAGTCTTCTCACTACATACTGGATAGAGATTTAAGATGCCAAATCAATACAAATGGTGCCCTACCTTTGAGAATTAAGAGTCATCTTCACCCCTGGGCCATTAGCCCATTGTTGCGCAGTCGGCAATGTTAACCATACGGCTTTTAATGCAAAACATGGTATCGCATTCCCCTGTATCGGACGCCGTTTTTCAACCGATTTTCTTCAAACTCGGTAAGTGTTTAGTTGAATAGTTATATTAGGTCCCTCATACCTCGGAATTTCGAAAATTTTACTAAATTTTGAAATATTACCAAGGAAAATTGAGGTACTTTGCGACGTCTCAAAGAGTAATATTTGTTAAATTTTCAAAATTCCGAGGTATAAGCGACATAGTATAACTATTCAACTAAACACTTACCAAGTTTAAAGCAAATCGGCTGAAAAACGGCGTCCGAAACAGGGGAATGCGATACCATGTTTTGCATTAAAAGCCGTATGGTTAACATTGCCGACTGCGCAACAATGGGCTAATGGCCCAGGGGTGAAGATGACTCTTAAGGTTCAGAATATCAAGGTAGGTACACTCTTTGCAATAGGACTACAGTTTAAATTCTCTCTTTTTCAGTTCATGAGCGCCGCCTACTCGTACACCAGTTTGCTGCAGTCGATCGGCTTTGGCGGAGATTAGCTTCGTTTCATATACAATCATGCACGCAAATGGATGTTGTAATAACATATAAATTTTTGTTGTGATTGTATCTCCTGTTCTTTATCATAGTCGTGGTACAAATAACGCACGCGCGTGGTTCAGTTGGTTCTGGTTGCTTACATGTCACAAATATGTCTAAAAACATCCTAAGTATTCCCTTTCATTAATTTCAAATCACTGACTATGTGTAGCAGGTATAAGGAACAATGATATTGTGGATAACATTTACCATGGAATTGAATTTTAGTTTCTTTTAGTCCTATTATGGCAAATAATGTGGTATTGTCTTTTTTAATTTTCATAAATGTCTCAGGAGTTTTAATTTATAAAAGTAAATAGATTTTTGTTTCATCAGTTCTAATTGTATACAAATGGGCTCATGAAACCCTAATTGGACAACAAAACTCAATATTGTACAGACATTCATGACTCAAAGATCTAATTCTGTAAAATGATAAACGTTTTACTTTTAAAAATAGTGGGCTTGATCTTTAATTCAGTAAATATCTTGATAAATAGTTGTTTATACCGAACTTGTAAAGATTGATTTAAGTTATTGAGATTTTTAAGGATTTTGTAATCGAATAAAATCAAGCTACATGGAGTGGTTTAACTGGAGTTTATCAATGTATCATCGCTATCTAATCTGTTTAGTGGGGGTAGGCTAAGTGAAATGGAATGAAATGAAATTGACTTTATTCCCAATACAATACAATTACATAAATCACAAAGTTAAAATACAAAAAAAAATGCTAATTATATTTATATTCATTTATAATTATTTATAAGTGGTTAAGTGTTTTGCCATCTTCGCTGCACACGAGTCCCAACCTCAGAAGCAGTGTGAACTAGCCAATCTATGGCCTGTATAACAATACTAGTTAAGTATTAAAAACATTATAAAACAGAAATAAGAACAATTGGAATGTATAAAATAATTGTATAAGTACAAATAGCTAAATTAAAACTAACTCGTTAAAAATAACAAATAAATAATGTAATAAGTACATTGCATATGTTCCCCCCAGTGCTAATGTAAGTAATTATATTAGTAGAAAGATATAATATTAAACACGTTGTATGTATCTGCAAAATAATAATTTTTGCTTATACAATCAGTTGATTTTGCAAATTAGATTTCGGTTTCTGTTCTTACAACTCAAACTAGGAACAAACAAATAGAAGACTTTAGTGCATTTATTTTTAAACTTAGGTGTAAATCGAAGTGTGGTGGAGAAGTTTTACCACAGAACTACCTACAAAAACATTTAAATTTGCATTGAATAAAACCTGTTGTAAAATGGTATAAATGTTATAAACTTATCAAGGTTTCATTAACATTTAATATAATGTGCAAATTACATGGAATGTTTGACACTAAACACTATAAAACACCCGAAAATGTTTAGTGTGTATACTGTAGTAATTTCGAATTTGGGTCGACGTTTTTACTTTGACTTGCTAAACTTTCACGTGTACCAGTGAAAGCCAACTGGCTGAGTTTTAGATGTTAAAATAGTAAATTTTATCCATATTTAGTACAGTTCAAGTGGATCAAGTGGTAAATGCACTAGGACATTGAGTGAAAGGTTGCAGGTTCAAATACCCGCATGGGTAAGATATTTTTGCTCGATATTATTTACATTTTTTAAGTCTTCTGCTGGTTAACAAAATTGCATTAATTTATAAATGTTGTCGAAAATATAATGAATATTGCACAAATAAAGGTTTGGGTATACGTTGGATATTTAATTTGTTGGTTGGTTGGTTAATCCTACAATGGGCCAACCTTGGGCCTTGTTACACCCCCTACCGTTGGCCAACCATTTGTGGCGATCATTTTCCAATGTTGTGCTAACGATTTGTGCTAATAGGGTTGTAACATTTAATCATGTGTCAATCGTGAAGTATTGTTATCATCAAAACATATATAAACAACTGTAAATGATAGTTGTTTTGTTTTGATTGAATCTTATTTAACAAGTAGAAACACTATGTACTACGAAAAAAGAAGTTAATTAGTCCACCTAATATGGACTGCTTCTAGCTACAAATTTCAACTGTACATAAGACTATTCAATGAAGTTGCCATTAAGTGCATATCATAATTCCTTAGATAAATTTAAGTCTTCATTGTAATTGAATTTATTCGTTAGGCTTGTAGCCAGGCACTTTCACGATTTGAATGAATATCTAGATATTCCTTTTGTTTGCTTTTCATTTTAACTGTGAAATTTTTTATTCTCTCGTAACACACTGTGCGTTAAGCTTAGTAGATTCTCGTCATAGTTTTACCTTGTAATAGATTATTTATTTTGTTATAATTTAATGTATTTTCCATTGCATCCTTGCATATTACATTGAATTTTTTTGTTATTGATTATTTTCATTTCAATTTATTAAAAAAAATTCATGTCACCGTATTGAATTTGTAATTGAAGTATGGACACCCTCTTATATATACTATAGTCACTGTCTGGTATATTTTATAATCCCCACCCAGACGTTTTTGCACATTGTCTTCAAAATATAAGTCCCGTGTTTTAACCATGTAGCACGTTTGTGCTTTGCATCTGTAAATTTGAATGTGCAAAGCAAATCCTCAAACCCAAACCACAGTTTTATGGCTCTTATTTAACCTGTTAAGAGTTAGGTTGTTTTCTTTTAAGTAAGCAAAAGTTGAGGTATTTTATAAATGTGTGATTAATATATATGTATATATATATAAAACACTTCTCCATTATTTCTGGACAAAATCCAATGTTTGATAAGTCAAAAGAATGGTCTCAGTTCGCAGTTTTACAATAAGGTTTTAGAATCTTTATATTTAAACACTGAAGCCCACGGGAAGCCCTTAAAAGGAGGAGAGGAACGGATTTAGAAAGGACAAAAATTACGAGGGATATGAGGAATTAATTATAGAAGGTGTTGGTCGTATGACGCAGACATAATCATCATAGAGAGAGATCAGCGTAAGGATTGATAATAATAGTGAAACTGACAAGAGAAACTAATAATGATTATAATTGATAATGATGAAACTAGCTGGGTATAGCTTAGTGGTTATAGTGCTCGCCTTTGAATCCAAAGGTTGCTGGTTCGATCCTTAAGCAAGTTTGTAGTTTTTTAAGGATCGATTCTGGACCCAGTTGTCATTTGTCATTGGGCTATTATAATGATGCTTTCTAAAAACTGGTCAATGTTAGATATAGTAACAAGACTGGGGTTTGGACCGTTAATTCCCCGTGAAAACGTTAAAAAAATGCCAATGGCGTAGATAGAAACAAATAAATAAAAAAAAGAAAGCCTTCGTAATTTTGACCGGACGATCAGATTTTGAATAGTGAAGTGAACTAACGGTTATAGACAGGGAGTCAAACAAAATCCGCCAGAAAATAGAAATTTATGCCACCAATACAACATTAGATCCGGCACAAATCTCAATACAAACCAACATAGGCTAAAAGTAACCAGTAGAACACCAACTTACATGGGATCAAAACTATTCAATCTCCTTCCAAACTCCTTAAAAACCATAAGTAACAATACCCCCGTCGCAGCAGACCTGCGTACTCAGCGAATTTCCAAATTAGTAATATTAATTATGACCAGATAAAACTGTAAACCAAAAATCATCACAAGCTCATAAATAGGGAAATGAATGTTTATCTCCTTATGATAAATGTAGGGAAAGAGTATGCAGGTATGCTGCCATGAGGAACACTAAAAGTAGGTTTTTAGCATTAAAAAAAATTATTTTGACCATATGAAGCCATACACTAAATTTCATCAATATCTGTCCATTGCTTAAGGAGTTTGCCTATTCTCCATATGATTAACATGGGAAAAGAGTATGCAGATTTGCTGACATGATAAGCACAAAAACCAAGATTTGTTACTATAAATGGATGAATCTCAACCAAATGAAGCTGAATACCAAGTTTCATCCAAAAACATTGGTTAATAAGTGAAATATTAACACATCCTTATTCTCCATAAGATTAACATTGGAGACTTAAAATACAACGTACTGTCTTTAGACTTTGTAATATCTCGGTAACCAATGGAGATAGAGCAAAGCTTCAAAATGCTAAATTGTGTGTTTTTTTTTTTGAGCTAAATCCAATGGTCAAAATAAAAAATAGAAATTTTTAAAAATTACATATGAAAAATGCAAAAAATCCATTTTTGGGGTACAAAACCCCCCAAAACTACCCCTTCCCATAGGTCGATATGTCTGGTTTACGAACTCATCCGAATAAACGTAGGATTACACATCTCTACCAAATTTGGTGTCGATCGGACCATTTTTACGAGAGTTATCGTGTCTAGGGACACATCCCAGCCAGCACAGATCCTTACGTCAACCTTTTTAAATAATTTATAAACCATTTATGAGAAATGGGTGTAAGACAAACATTGCCTAATACCCTTCAAAACGATTATTCTCAGAAACGTTTATGGCAGGGACCTTTTATTGACCTAGCAGTGTTTCAGCCAAGCGTAAACACCCTTAGTCGACGGCCACCCCAACCCTATCTTGGAACAATGA
Organism: Neoaliturus tenellus; assembly: GCA_030545055.2. NCBI lineage: Eukaryota > Metazoa > Arthropoda > Insecta > Hemiptera > Cicadellidae > Neoaliturus > Neoaliturus tenellus. The sequence goes on from CM061536.1 coordinate 28,584,137, forward strand.
AAGCGGACCAATGGCAAGCCACGATGCCGACGTCCCACAATTCCTTGCAAGAAAGACGCAGACGCTCTGTTTCTAAACGTCCGACGTCCGTCCAGTCCAGCCATCCGCCATTACTAATCTTCCAATACTTACTTGTGCGTCTCAATACAGTGTTTTATTTTGTGATAATGTTAGTGTTTTACATTCTTGTTGTGTATGAAGAAGTTCGACGAATAGAAGAAAAATATATACACTCTATAGTCAAAGGTAAGTGTAATTGTTATTACTATTTTACTGACAACTAACCGACAATCATTTTGAAAGGCAACGTTAAGTTAGTACCGTAGCTTTATTAATTCTTTTCGTGAAATAACTTGATAATTTTTAGTTAAAAGTGTTTTTTCCAGTTAAGGTTATGTTATAGAGTTGGGCTATAAATAGACATCGATCCTATATTGAATTCAATCAAACACCACTAAAAATAACAAACCAACAACCTAACTAATCACCTGTTAAAAAGAACCACTCAAATTTAAACTTTGCCTTTTTATAAATCCACTTCTTTGACTAACTATAATAGTATAATTAGATAGGCTAACTATGCAGTTTAGCTGCCACCTCATAAAAATTGATTTTTTTTTGTTTGTTACAAACTGTCCCAAATTACTGTACCCAAATTTTAAAAATGATGAAAACTTAGGCCTAGTTTTTTCATGGAAAAAGTCGGAAAAACATTTCTTCCAAAATAGGTCGAGTGGGTACTCAAAATGACGGGGAAATCGTCGGAAAACTTATCCTAACCATCATGTGAGTATGCCTACTAACTTGGTGCGTTTTATTCCATAATTATGTATATATTCATATTTTACATAAAACTTTGCTCAATATGACTCACTTGATCGCTAGGCCTTGGTTAGGTTAGGTTAGTTAGGTTATGTTATTGATAACAAAATATTTTATACTAACTTAGGCTATATGTAAATATAAGTTTTGTAAATATGCATATAGTCTAATAACTAAAACTCTTTACGTTTAATCAATAACTGCGGTTCATTTAAGGAGTGTACAGTATTTCATATGATGTTACCATGTTAAGTTACTAACTTAGGGCTTCACTCACCTGATATTTTTTCGGTGTGATAATTAGAATATCCTTCATTAAATTTTCACAATTTTTGTGAAAATTTGACTATGGACACCCTAATTTTTGCACTGGAAATATCAAGTGGGAGAAGACCTAGTTACTTAGTGACATCATGGAAAAATTTACCAGATCTTACAGAAGTCTCACGCAATGCTAATTTCTGTTACTCAAAATTTTGTAGTTGAATCGGCCAGATCTTAAGAGGCGCTGTGAGCAAAACTAGCCAAGCGACGTTGCCAATCCGTCGGCTGCTGGCCGGCTGGCAGTCCGTCTGAGTCCACGAATCGTTAATGGTACTTGGCCGGTTTTGCTCGCAGAGCCTCCTATGATCAGGCCGCTTAACCACAAAATTTTGCATAACATATATGAGCATTGGGTGAGACTTCTGTATCTGGTTAGTTTTTCTATGATGTTACTATGTTACTAGGGCTTCACCCACCAGATGATATTTCCGCATGCGATGTTTAGGGTATCCATAGTCAAATTGAAAATTTAATGCAGGATACTCTAATTTATCACACTGGAAAAATATCAGGTGGGTGAAGCCCTAAGTTATTAAAATAGTAACATCATATCACTCCCACCAGAATTTAAAATAGTAACATCATATCACTCCCACCGGAATTTATCATGTGATTTAGAAATAACAGTGAATTAGTTAAAAGCTTTCTTTTAAGAATGTACAGAAATTTAAAGTTCTTATACATTGTTCTTTTCATAGACTAAAAAGTAATGTAGGCTAAATGTAATTTAAGATGTGTGGAATAGTGTATAATATGATCTTTAAAACATGTCTCTTTACATTTTTAGGTACCATACTATGGTTTTTTCCAAATTTATTGCATATATAAATCCTTGCTCTAATTCAATATTTACATTACTGCCATAGCAACAATACACTTAACATTAGTAGGAGAAAAAGAATATCAATAATTATTAAAAGATCTAGGCCTAGGCCCTAATACTTTATATGGCTCATGCAATATTTTAAAGAAAGTATTAAATATCAAAATCAGGCTCAATCTTAATTTCATTTTTTTAGATTTTTTTCAGCCCTACTTTTATAGAGTTAAATACTGAAAACTTAATTATCATGTAATAGCTTCTAAAGGTAGTTGGGGGACGGGACGGTAAAAGATTAACAAAACATTCTGACCTACTAAAACACCAGCATTGTCAATTTTGTACCTCTAAATAGCTGGTATTTTATTGAGCACAACGTTCTCTCTTCATATAGGAATGATTAAAATTTTAGCATAAAACAGGTGACTTCCAGTTTTCTTTAAACTCTGCTCAATCTGCTACGCCTAACTTAATTCAAACTGTTTTAATATCTTTGTAGGTCAACCCGGAAACAAAGTACAACAGTTAAAAATGACCACACAAATAAAAGGCTGGACACTAAAAGTCAAAAGACATATCTTGTCCAGTTAATGACAGAACACATTTCTAATCTAAATTTGGTCAAGTGCTGATGAGGGATATAGACCTACATTTTACATTTTGAAATATAAATCTTTTAACATTTATTCGTCAAAGAAGTTTGAATATTACATGGCTACTGTGTTTTTATTTGTGTTTCAGAAGCATGCTTGAGAACATAGGGGAGCCACCACAAAGAATAAACTGCAATCATGCCACGTTTGCGACGGACTAATGCAAGCGAAATTCAGTGAAGGATAACGGTATGTTTTTTTAGGTTTTCAGTTAAAAAAAACTTATTTTAGTTGTATTTCTAAATACATTATTACACCTATGCCTTCAAGGAGCCTTACATATAATTTAGTGTTAACTGCTCATAACTTTAGTGTAGTTTTTTAAACGGTAATGCCTGGTTTTGCCGATTTTTACAGATTAAATATTGATACCGTTGTCAATTTATTCTAGTATGCTGAGGTAGCTTCTACTTTGCGCCCGATCACGAGGCTCTCAGCACGGGTTGTCTTCCGCTTTTGCCCGATCAATTTATAGAAATTAATTGTTATAGGATAGTTGTGTTTTTATTGAAATTATTTATTTAGTTTGTGTATAGTTTTTTTTTAAATCTTTTAAAACAGATTATGCAGATTTTTATTAATAATTTATATTTGGAATGACTTTTCTGCACTCGAAACGCATCTCAACAAACTGGTGTAAATGATTTTACAGTAAATAATGAGAAATAAAAGATAGTTAAAAATATTTTTGTGTAAAAGTTGGAACAAAAGCTGTAATAGAATCCTTACTTTATCAAAGTGGTAGATAGATGATTAAATATAGATGAATGATTGATGATTAATGCAAGCAATATGATTTCAAGTTACAAATTATTCTAAATAACACAGAATCTACACTCTTATGGATCTTACGTAATCATCGTAACATCATAATGTATCTCACTTTTATGAAATGATATGAAAAGTGCTTTTATTGCTAGAATTCTTAAAACTAACTAATGTGTACTTATCACTAATACAACAATAGTCTCCTGGACCGTCTGTTGTGGTTTAGCTACACCTGGTCAGTAAAAATAATACAATATTTCAGTTTGTTGAATGACCTAAAATAGACATTTTTTACAATAGATATCCTGGTTCTGACACAGAAAACAAAACAAAAAATCTTGTCCATACTATAAGTGTATTTAATTATTTTTAGCTGCTTTTTATGCTCTATCTGTTTTGGAATAGATATATTTCTTAGACGGATAAAACAAATTGCTATTTAAATTTTAATTAACATAATTATACTTAGTAGTCTACTTGTTTCTCAAAATTGAGCAATTTATTTTAATACAATACAAAACAGTTACATTTGGTTCTAAATCAACGACAACTGACCAATCAAATATTGTAAATTAATAGATGTTAAAAATGTTCAAGCCAAACCCAATGTTATTTTAATGGGAACATTTCAAATTTAATTTGTGTATAGCGCCCTTATTTCATGTCCGATTTTCATTAATTTTTGGTGGAAACAACTACGGACCAAGCCTTATCCAACAATACCAAAAACTTTAATATCGCTTGAAAATTGTAGGATGAGTTCTCAACACAAAAAACCCTTTGCGTATTAAATAAGTATAGATTCTACTTCAGCCTAATTCCTTGAATCATTTTTTCATATCTATGTTGAATTAAAAAAAAATAAATAAAAAAATACCTAGATAAAGTATTGTAGCGTGAAAATACATAAAAAGTAATAATCCTAATCCACTCTAAAATACATTTATTTGCACGTCTTTGTCAAAAAGTATTTTTCCAATTTTTGATTACGTATAATCAACGGTTCAATATTATTGCACACAATGAAGAGTTATTAAACACTGTAAAAATTATACTATTATGGTGAAAACTTTGTGAATTTTGATTCACAATAGGCAGCCATGTCTAAGAGGATATCGATGAATGCATCTCCGCCCACGGTCGCGAAACAGATCCGTCATATGTACTCAGTCAGTTTCGTGCTGCCGTGGTAAGCAAACTTAAGCATCAATTTAACACGTTGAGTGCGGCAAAGAATATCGGAAATCTTTCCCGCGGGCCTGAAATTTTTTTTTTCATAAATTCTTACTTTTTGTCTCCAGAAGTCCGGATCGAGGTGGCAAACTGGCGTTCTTGCATTTTCACCAAAAAAATTGCGTCCAAAAGTGCAGGTCTCCGGTGACCGAGCCGGCCCGCGCAACGACAATACACAGTTTTTGTAACACAATATCGAATTTTTACATTTAAAAGGTTTAATATAATTATAATAATGTTCAATAGAATTATAACTAATATTTCCAACTATTTACAGCCCCTTCCACAATCCCAACCATTGTTTTTTTTTTACTCAAACTTCGTCAAGGTACTGGTCAAAGCATTTCTATTATTGGGGGTCCATTTTAAATAAAAGACGATAAAACTAAAATAAAAAAATATTGAACATAATATTGTGCCACAAAACACACCAAAACACGGAAGAAACACTTCATAAAGAATTAAAAAGTAATTAAAAAAGTTCAGGTCACAATGGACCGGAGCCGGCCCACGGGAATGACGGGCGACGCACAACTGAAAGAAGGCAGGTTGCCCTGGTAACGCACGTATAAACAACTCCGAACTACTCCGCAACCCAGGGCCACACTGACTGATTCATTTCGCGGAGTCACGGCCGGCGATACGTGACCGGGCAGGCCGGCACGCGCGTTTCGCTACCGGTCACCGGTGACCGAGCCGCACCCAAAGTGTTAATGCCTAATAAGCCATGAATACTTTTAAAAGGTCATTTACGGCAATGGGGTTTCGGTTTGGATAATTGACATTCGAAAAATCGACTCTTTACTGTATTTTTAGCTGTCGAGATGGCGGAGCAATATTGTACAATTATGCCTGCTGAAAGGAGCATTAAGACCTATTCAAGTGGAGAATACATACAGTATTATTGTGATTGAATGTCATTGACACTACATTTAATCACAATGGCGCACACACTCTGGTCAGTTATGACACATTAAGTGTAGGCCAGCAAAATATGCATTTATGTATGAGAGTCTAGTTAGCAGAGAGTGAAGGGTTAAAAGGGGTGGCGTCTCTATAAAGATGTAGGCCTAAGATAGGTGGAGCAGATACAATCCTATACTCTAATTTGAGTAAGGTATATTTTTATGTATGTATGTATGTATGTTTGCACACGCAAAGACTGCTCGAACGATTTTCTCCAAACTTTGCAAATAACTTAGTACTCAGATAAAAAAATTGAGACACATATCTTTATGCCATGAAAAATCTTACTATTTTTCTAAATAGGCTAATCTTTAATTGAAACTTTAAAAAAAAAATTAACATTGGTCCACGTGTTCCAGTATAAATATGTGGTTTTGCATCGCAGTTAGTTAATAAATTCTTTATTGCTAACAACAGTTAAATAAAAATAATTTTATCATTTTTAAAATTGTACTTTATACTATGGCGAATTCAACGAGGGTGGTGATGTTGGTGTGCCGAACTCACATAATCTCAGTGATTTGTGGTCTGTCGGGCAACACTGTGTTGGTTTGGTGCAGGAGCGCTTTCGTCTTTTCGACATTCTTAACTGCAACTGTTATAGTTTTCTCCATGATTCCTTATGTAACATTATAGGGAGGGGTGTTTTGGTATTTTTAAAGACTGTTTCGGGTGGTACTAGGCTTCACAGAAATTTCCAAAATGTCTTTTTTTTGCTCTTATTGAGGGTTTGTACTGTTTCCTAGGTTTCCTCTATTTTCCGTACCTGTGATCTTCATCTAGAATGTGTATAGCATAATGAGATTTAGGGTCTTTCTGTTTTAATGTGTATATGTGTTATTTTAATCTTTGCTTAAAACTTACCAGTTTGACCTATGTATCTTATACTATAATACAAGCAATGTCTGAAGGGATGTCTGTTCTACGATCTCGGAATCTAGCGGGTACATTTTGCTTAAACTTTGAATTTAAGAGTGTTTTGGCCTAAAAATAAGTTAAGAAACAGGCCTAATCCCAGGAAAAATCGAATTTGGGCTAAATTTAAGTTTAAAAATTGTAATTTTTAACATTGGTCATAAGGGTTGCTATTTTGGTTACGAAATAACAACGAACGGTACACAAAAATAAAGTAACATTAATGTTAAGCAGTCTTTTTCAAACAGCTGTTAACGGCGAATAGGTATAGTCGGTTGTCGGTGGAAATATAGTAGTCTTATTTACTTACCATGACACTATAACAAATGTGAATAAAACCAACGAGCAAAGCTCGGTTAACCTGGTACTAATATTTTACACGTTAAACATTTCATCTTGTAAACCCCACTTTTCAAATTTTGGTCATATTTTTCATTTCCGTATGAAGTTTTCTTTTTGAATTATTGTTAGTGTAAAATGCAACATTTAACACCTGTTTTTTAATGCTTTTGCAATTAGGTGTATTTCTGGACCAGTGTACGGAAACGCCCATTTTGTTTTCCTTATCTTTGTAGGCTGATTTTGTTTGCGGAAATAGTTTTTCAATGTCTTTTTGTTCGAAACTATTTAACTCAGGTAATCGGAATATTGTTTTTACTTCCTCGTTGTACTCTTTTTTTCCGTTTAGTACAGTTGAGTTAAATGGTTTGAAAAGAAAAAAACATTGAAAAACTTTTCTCATATTGAATGGTTCTAGCCTCCGGATTACGTTGAAATACTAAAAGTGGTTTAAATACCTGCTTTCTATAATCCACTGTTGGTTGCTGGGGCAACTAGTTTTGATTCATGAGTGAATCATCATCAGGCCGTACAGAAGATGTCGTAGCACTTCATATGAAGGTTGCCAAGAAGAATAAAATGATAAATAACACACACAACAATATAACACACACATTACAATACACAACAATACAAAATTTGTTCGTTATTCGTTGTGTCCGTGTCCGTGTTTATGTGTTTTTATATATGATTTTATTCTTCTTGACAACCTTCATATGAAGTGCTACGACATCTTCTGTACGGCCTGATGATGATTCACTCATGGATCGAAACTAGTTGCCCAAGCAACCAACAGTACATTACAGAAAGCAGGTATTTAAACCAGTTTTAGAAAAACTTTTTTACAATGTTTTAAATTTGCGTTGTTTTTTATTCCAGCTTTTCAACTACCTTTCAAATCTTAATGTTAACGCAGTTTTTTATTTATACATTTTGACAAATATATGTTTTCAGGGAGAAGGGGACAACCCAGGAGAACAAACCGAATGGAAAACTCACCAATGAAGAAGTAGAAGAAGTAAACTAATAACTTGTAATTAATACTTAAAATGTAAATAATACATGTTGATGTCTAAATCGTTGTCACAGGCCTACTTATTTTATACCGGTAACTTCCTAATCCTTCATTTTATTGATTGTTATCGTTTTAGCGAATTTCCCTATAGGGAATACGCTATTACGGTGGTAGCCATGGTAAGACCTAAGCCCGGGACCACTTTACTTTTTCATTTTGAGGTCCCCAGAAGCCAAAAACACCATTCGTTCATTTTCATATATATGTATATATATATATATATATATATATATATATATATATATATATATATATATCTATATATCTATCTATATATCTATGTGTCCGTGGTACTGATAACTTTTGAAGGGGACCTCCGATTTTGATGAAATTTGGTATGGAGGTGTAAGACCAGGTCTATTTTCATGAGTTTGCGAACCAGCATTGTTGGGTTATGGGAACGGGGTTTTATGGGGTTTCAAAGGGGTCAAAAATGGGTTTTTGACATTTTTGGACCTTAATTTAAAAAAATCATCAATTTTAACTGAAACCATTTAAAAGAGCTTAAAAAAACAAACAATTTGGTATTTTGAATTTTTATCATAGCATAACTGGTTACGGGGCAAATCCAAAAATGTGTTTTCCATGTTATTCTTATGGGAAATCAAGAAAACCCTATATCTTGCTTATTTATTGACATAACTTAATCAAATTTGGTATGTACATTATCTATATAAGGTTTAACTTATACTTGCTTACAAAACCCATATGGCGGCATACCTACATACTCACCCCCATGGGGTTTATGGGGAAAATAAAAATTGCCAGGGCTTGACACAATTTTTTGTTTACATTCACCAATTATTGATTAACTTACATTTTCTAACAACACCCAATGGCAGCAAACCTACATACTCGATCCTATGGTGTTTTTATGGGGAAAGTAAATAATCTGAAATTCCATTGGAAATTCGCTGAGTACGCAGGTCTGCTGCGACGGGGGTATCTGTTCCTAATCAGCTGATCAGCTGTCTTCTGCATATTTGTCAAATTTGAAATGTTTATGTTTTGTTATTTGTAAACAAATCTTTCCTTTTGCATGGAAGCTTTGGATTATGCACTTTTATTACTGTTAAAAAAGTCATTTATTGCAATATAAATACAGTATTAATATATGAATTATTGAATAAAAATAATTTACTCAGAAATATAATGCCATTAAATATATTATATTTCCTTGTAAAGATGATTAATTATATAAGATAGCCACAAAGTTCTTTGATGTTGAAACAATAATTCTTTGGTTGGAAATTCGCTGAGTACGCAGGTCTGCTGCGACGGGGGTATTTATTTTTCTTCTCTTATAAAATAGTTATGGTTAATTTAACTAACATAAAATACAAAAACATCAACATATCCTAGGACTTCTTTTTGTCAAGTTTGTACCTTAAATTGTATAAGCAAAAATTGATAAATATAAAATAGAATGTGTTTATGTGAAACACAAAAGTTTATGGCTCAAGCACTATATTTGTGTGGTTAAAAATTTAATTTTATGATTTTTATTTTTAAACAGTAAATTTTAACCATAACCTGAATCATGTTTATTACTTTGGAATACTTTGGAGTATTTCAAACAATTTGACTTAATATAAACTATTAGTATTTCTAATCCAATATCAGTGATAAGGCTCAATCTTATCAATAAATTGACCTGCAGAAAAAACTTTCAAATGCAGACTATTCTATTATTAATGAACTTGAAGGAGAAAAGTTTGGTGAAATTCGTGTTAAATACTGAATTTGAACATGGGAACATTTGTTAGTGATTTTTTTGCAGTTCTTAGTTTATTTTAAACATTTAGTCTATAGAACGGTTTACTGATTTATCAGTATTATTAATATCAAATTAAAACTAAATGACATGAGTTATGTAAGAACAGCCAAAAGTAATCTTAAATCGATTTTAACTCATTAAGCTAGAAAAAGTAGTCTATTTTCACCAACCTATTCTTTTTTGTGATTTTATGTAGGCTATTCCTATTTTTAACTTTTTTTACAGTTTTTTTTTTTGAGAAGTTGGGGGAGAGTAAGAAGCAAAAGTGAGGTGAAATGTGTGTTTTCCCATTCCATTTTGATATTGGCTAACGCCCCTTTCACACATCACGGTTTTGCCCGTACGATTTTTAATCTTACGGCGTACATTCCAATAGAATCTTATGAGACCTTTCACACAGGCACGTTTACGGTTTTTAACCAGCTGACAATTACTTTTATGGTGTTTTGGACGGTTTTTAAATCGTGCGGTTTTTTTCCCGCACGGCTAAAAACGTGATGTGTGAAAGGAGCGTAAAGCCTTTTATTTTTTCTTGTTGGAGTTTGTTGTTTTGGTTTTTTCACTGTTGCTTCCCAGCAGGTAAATTATCACCACATTATTTAGTGTAACAGTTTGTAATATTCTTGTGACAGTTCCAGTTGCTTTCTATGTACCTAGGTATTTCTATAGCTTATTCTGCACAAAATATTTTCAAGCATCGGGGTTAGGGTGAAGGGGATTTGACATACTTAAAAAGTGGATAGGTAGCCATGTCTGATTATAAAGCAACTGTGACAAATAATATTACAAAATTGATACACTAAAATGTGAGGAAATGAAATTTCTAGCTGGGGCGTGACAATGAAGTATAATAAAAACAACAATTTTACTGCAAATAATTAAATCGAGAATGCATTTAAAACCCTTTTTGAAAGGTTTTTCACCGAAGTCCAAAGCTTTTCTAGGGGTTAATAAAACCCTTTAAAACCTTCACACAAGGGTTTAAAACCTTTTTAATGCCTTTATAACCCTTTATTTTGCCAAGGGATTCCTTTACAAGGAAAGGTTTTTAACCCTTTTTTCAAAAGGGTTAAAAAAACCCCTGATTTTTGTCAACTAGAACCCTTTTTAAGACATTGTCTAAGGGTTACACCCTTTGCATTCGTAAGGGTTAATAATGGTTTTTCAATTTTAAGAAGAGGCTTTAATAATGGTTTTTAAAATGTTAAATTGCTGTCTGGGATACATATATATATATATATATATATATATATATATAAATTTTAATGACTATTATTTTTGGTCTCTGGGCACCTAAAAACGAAAAAGTAACATGGTCCCGGGCTTAGGTCTTACCATGAGACCTACGGTAATAGCTTATTCCCTATGGGAAATTCGCTAACAAAAAGTTTCAAAGATCCCTAAAAAAATACCTACTAACTAGGCCATATTATAACTTAAAAGAATTCTATGAGGAGCACAATAGCCTAACAGACAACTAAAAAAAGGGGCGAAAACACACACATACATATACACATATACACTCTAACACCAACACTTCACACAACAAATACCCCCACAAGATGACGACTCTCCGATCTCTACGATTGTGAAGAGGACCACCGATGGTAAATATGGTAAATGTGGTAGAAAGTTCATGGAAAAAAATATTTGCAAGAAAACCATCCCATCTATAAAAATATAATGCAATATATTATTAAATAAATATTTATGGTATGGTATTTTAATCGGAGCAAGAGACGCCATCTTAAAATGTTCCCTGCCTTATCTTTAATAATACTCAAATGGCGACCTAACTCAATAGGTAGTTTAAAGCCAACTGTGAATGAGAGAAGAGTGTAGGATATGATTGTAGCTCGATCTTGCAGTCTTGTTACTGACTAAGGCCAACATTCTTCCTAGACAGGACTAGCCCAACAGCCAACCTAGTTTCCTACAGTTTTGTTATCCGAACCACAATTTTGACCTCGTATATACGAATTGGTCTAATTGAATTTTTTACTATATGGAACATAGAGTATAAAATTCTTTTAGATCGACTTTAAATTTCTCTTAGGTGAATTTTAGACCCCCAAAAGGCTTTTTTATTACTAATTTGATTTCAATGAAATTCTCAGGTTAGATTTTAAGTATTTTAAACTAGGTAATAAACTATAATCGAGCAATTATTTTCAAGTATTAAAAAAGCTTATTTTCCGGAATTTTTGACAGAACTTTAGTTGTTTAGGCTATACATGATTTGACTAATGTAGTTGCTATGATCAGTTTATATTCCCCCATCGCAGCTGAGTTGTTGCTGTGTTTGCTGAAAACAACATTCAACATATTAACATAACCTTTTCTTGTTTATATCTGCTCGCCGTTATGTTACGTGTTTAAATAAAATTTAATTGATATTTTGACAGACCTATTTGTTAAATTAAATAGATCAACACTTATGTGTACTTGTTGATGTTATAAATTATACAAAAAGATAGGCATGTTGATGTGGAATGAATTGCTGTCGTACGGAATTATGCGATTAACTAATTTATGGGATACAACAAATATCTATTTGGGAGAAAGATTTAAATTGAACAACTAATTAGAATGTGTTGTGCCATTGTAGCCTATGTCTCAGGTAACAAAATATGCATTAAGTGTTAAGTAAGCGTAATTCTACAATACTTACATTACTTGATTTTTATTAATTTGCAATCATGGATTTTAAATTGTATTGTTTTTTCGCTCTCAATCTATTTACCTTTAATATTATAAGCATAATTATTATTAAGTTACTTGCTTGTTTTGAGGTCTTAGCTAAAATCATTGTTTGTATTTGTAGGCTAGGCTTAGGATGTAGGCCGGTTGACTTTGGACGGTTAGATGACGTTCCACTCTTCACATTCGATGGAGATGGAAACCTCCGTTCTCTCCCTAAAGAGCAACAAGGCTCCTGACCCGGACGGATTCCCAGCGAGGCTTTAAAGAAAGTATTTTCAATTAATGCTGATTTGTTGTTGAGAATGTACAACGCCTGTTTGGTAGAAAGGGTGTTTTCGGCTCCCTGGAAAACCGCCAGACTTGTACTCATCAGCAAGGGCAAAGGTGATCCCGAGCTGCCGTGGTCCCACAGGCCTTTTTGCATGTTGAACACGGCTGGGAAGCTGCCCGAGAAGCTGATCCGTTCCCGCCTGACGTCTGCCGTGGAAGCTGCTGGGTACTTATGACCCCGTCAGTACGGCTTCAGAAAGGGACGGTCAACGATTGACGCTATCACCGAAGTCCAGAGAGCTGTGAAGAGAGCCGAGAGCCACGACCATTTCTCTCGCTAAGTAGTGCTTCTTTGTTACGCTTATGTCAAGAATGCCTTTAACTCGGCGAGGTGGGTCGACATGCTGGATGCGCTTCGCAACACCTTTCGCGTTCCTGCATATCTGTTGCGACTCATCTTGTTGCGGATTATCTCCACTCTCGAAGCCTGATTTACGACACAAGGGACGGAACGTGGACGATGGAAGTCACTTTTGGTGCCGTGCAAGATTCAATACTCGGCCAGGATCTCTGGAGCGTTGCCTATGAAAGCCTCCTGAGGTTGGAGATGCCTGAGGAAACCACTTTGGTTGGGTACGCCGATGATGTTGCAGCTCTCATTGTCGCACGCAACGTTGAGCTGGCCCAACTAAAGTTGAACCGAGTCATGCGTGTGGTCAACACATGGATGTTCGATCACGCTCTCTCGCGTACTCTCCGTAAGACGGAGATCCTTACGAAGAAGAGGATGGAGACCGTCGTTCCGTTCCGAGTGGGAAGGAAGGTGGTCCAATCAACTCGTGCTGTTAAGTACTTCGGGATTATGGTGGACACCAAGTTAAGCTGGAGGGATCAGATATTCCGTACGGCGGACTAGGCCGCTAAGGTAGTCACTTACCTTAGTAGGCTGATGGCCAATGTCGGGGTTCCATGATCCAGCAGAAGACGTCTGTTGATGTCCGCGGTTCAGTCCGTGCTTTTTTATGGAGCAGAGGTGTGAGCAGACGCTCTCGATAAAGAGTAGTACAGGTTGCGACTCGCCCGGGTTCAACGTCGAGCGGCGCTCGGGGTGTGTTCCGCCTACCGGACAGTGTCCGAGCCTGCCGTCCTGGTGGTCGCCGGAGTTATCCCTGTCAAGCTCTTGGCAGGAGAGAGGAAGGCAATTTATCAGAGACAAGGCGAGATTAAAAGGACACGGCAAGAACAGAAGAGCGCTCCAGAACCTTCCAGCAGTGGCAACACAGCTGGGAGCACGACATCCGAGGACGATGGACTGCGCGACTTATCAAACACGTCCAACCATGGGTGGAACGGCAGCCAATTCTTGACAATTCACGGCTATCTCGGTCGTACCTGAACTGGATGGGCAAGACCGGTTCACCGGACTGCATTTATTGCCCGGGCGTTCCCGACGATGCGGAACACACATTCTTCCGCTGCCCCCGTTGGGAAGGGCCCCACCTGAAGGCCACACAAATTTTTTGGTGCATTTTCGGTGGACTCGGCCTGCCAAAAGTTCTTGGAGGATGAGGAAAACTGGGATTGTTTATCACAGTTCGTCCGGGGCATCCTCCTGGAAAAGAAACCGATCTGGACCGCGAAGTGGCCCAGATCCCTTGATCGAGTGCCTGGATAAGGAGTAAGCCCCACCGGCGTTAGCCAAATTTAGGCCTAGCCTGACGTAATGTGATAAACAATTCCAGGTTAGAATCCTAAAGAGTAGAGGAGGTTTTTTAGTGGGTAAACCCATTTTTAGGGGAGCCCCACACTACAGACTTGCCACCTGTGTGCGTAATGCATTTTTCTTACCTCTCCCTAAAAAAACCCCATAAAAAGCGTCACTTAATAACTCAAAAAGTGAGTAAAAAATTCTTGTACGGGACGGACATCGGAGCGTATTCCTAGTTATGAGGATGGTTTTATGGATGAACTATAGTCCGTTTTTTAAAACCTGATCCTTTTACCGAGAGATGGTGGTGGGGGTTTGTCTATCCTTGCTAATATCCCATTGGCTGGAGCGGTGTGTAGTTGGCCTTGCTGGAGCCCTTTTTTTGTTGGTTTTTCGTTGTTTTTGTTTTATTTCACTGTTGCACGCCAGCTGGTAATTCGACATTACACCATATTGTGAATCAGTTTTACAATATTATTGGTAGCAGTTGTTTTTAACCAGTTTATTTTAGAACTGTTACTTTTTAACAAGGAATAAGTTTGGTTTAAAAATATAACAGCTGACTAGGAGTTACTGAAAGACATTATGACCTGTTTAAAACGTTATTTGAGGAAATCTGATACTCGAACATGTTTTTCACGAGTTTGAACGATTTGTTTACAGTTTACATTTTTTGTTTGCAGTTTAAATCTCTCCCCCACCCCAATATTCTCGTGAAAGGATCAGGTTTTAAAAAAACGGACTATAGTATTCACTAGTGTGGACGTTAATCCCCACCAAGGAATATCGCATCCCCAGTATAAGCATCTCTTATACTGGGGGGCCACCAATTGACCTACATGACACTTGGCCGTCGTGCCATTTGTCCTACATTTTATAATTAAATAATAATTATTCAATAAATAGCCGGAACCATGTGTACGATATGTGACTTGGCCGTCTTGCAATTTGTCATACATTCGAAATTAAATAAATAGGCGAAACCACTAGACCTACATGACAATTGGCCGTTGTGCCTTTTGTCCTACATTTTAAAATAAAATTATAATTATAAAATAAATTGCCGAAACCATGTGTACGACCTGTCACTTGGCCGTTTGTCAATTTGTCCTACATTCGAAATTAAATATTAAAAATTAAATAAACAGGTGAAACACTGACCTACATGACACTAGGCCGTCATGCAATTTGAACGTATACGGAAACGCCCCACAGTTTGAATACTTTTCGACCAATAGCAACAACGTATATAACGACTAGAGCAGCAGAAGGCACATGAAGGGGGGACTCGCAGGTGTGGTAATAAGTATTAATTCCCGTCAAGCCAAAAATTCCCTTGATGTTAGTGGGAGCCCAAATCTTCATACGAGTGAGTTGAGTTAGAACCAACGAGATTAAATAGATATAGAGTGCTCATCACATGTTAATTTTGTGTCCCTTTTTCAATTGCGCCATTTTACCCATGATTCCCGCCGTTTCCTTGGCAACCATCCCACACTTTACTCTAGTTTCCTTGGTTACTAGTTTTAGCTATTCTAATTGTTCGCTACAAGCTTAAAAAAATCACAGCTTATACTCTTAAAACATCTGATTATTTTTTGTTTTGTTGTTTGTTTTTAAAGCCAATTTGATTTGATGGTCTGTGAACAGGCTATTGAGATTGGTTGCCATAGAAACGTCGTAGCTGTGGGTAATATGGCAAAAAACACATGGGGAAGGTGTAAACAAAGGACTGGTTACCAAGGAAACGGCGGGAATCGTGGGTAAAGTGGCGCCAGTCAAAAAGGGACACTTTTCCCTATCTGGTGAGCACTCTATATCTATTTAATCTCGTTGGTTAGAACTCACTTTTCACCTAATTGGTATTTTTGAACAGAAGTTGGTGACTATCCCACTCATCAACTCACCCACTCACCACCTAAACCTAAATCAATGTATACAGTGTACATTGACCTAAATTACTTACAGTACAATTGTTTTAACTAGAAGCTGTCAAGATTGGGTGTACCATCTTTGACGCTGAACTTCTTTTGATCGTTGTATATTCATGAGTTTTCGTGAGTTTCTACTTTTCAAATTTTACGTTTAATCAAAACAAACAAACTGTCAATGGTATATGAACTTATTTGTTTTTATGTTTTGGTGATAAACAACGATTTACATAAAATTTAAATAAAAGAAGTTCAGCATCAAAGATAGCCCACCTAATCTTGATAGCTTCTATTTAAAAAATTTCAACTTTATATTTGCTTACAAATCTACGTAGTGGCAAATCTAAGTACTCACTCCCATGGTGTTTATGGGTAAAATAAAAAATAACAGTAACTGCAGCGTTGGCAACACTTGCAGGTAGCGAAGAGTACAATGTTGAATTTTTAACACTTTTTTAACCGACAAAACCGCTGTGGCGACATCCACTGTTGTCGCAGAAAGTGACACCATTGCTCTTATGGGATGTAGCTCACCTGGCCCTGGCCTACAGTCATCTTGAAATCCAACACAGTTCAGTCTAGATTAAATCGAGTTGGAAACAGTTCCGTAAACGCTGCATACTGTTACAAAATCAATATGGCTACGTTACTGAGTTATTCCATACCAAGGTCTGTAAAGGAAGAAGCATAACTTCTTCCCAGGTCAGCCGAGTAGCTTTTGTGTTCCGGATGTGAAGCGTCTAAACTAAAACGGAAGTCAAGCTACGTTATAATATTTAACATTACACAGCTGATTGAAAAAGAGAATGAAGCAGTCTTGCCATGGATACAATATTTATCCAAACGACACCATATTACTCTATTTTAAATTTGGATTATTGGTTGATGAAAAACCATTAGGTAATGACCAAATTACAAATTATCAATCAAGGTAAATCTAAAACCATAAATTCTACCCTATTTTGCTTTAAAATTCCTTATTTTAGTAATTGTTGGGACAAAAAATTCCCAACGCAAACAAGAACGATTATTGTTTGCTGTTGCGTTGGCAACACTTGCTGGTAGGCGACATCCATGGATGTCGCAAAAAGTTACACCATTGCTCTTATGCGATGCGGCTCACCTGGCCCTGGCCTGCAGTCACCTTGATTCCATACACCACAAGTTGCGGTGTAGTTTATAAAATGGGGAAATATTTTCATACATATTGGTATAACTGCTAAGAGATCAGTCATGTGACCACTTAAATTACGGTCAAGACGGACGTACGGCGATGATCATTGGTTGCTGTTCTGTTGGGGGGCGTTTCCGTAATGCGTTCACATGGCACAACTTCCAAGAGTCATGTAGGTCAAATGGTTCCCCTGTTTATTTAATTTTTAATATTTAATTTCGAATGTAGGACAAATGGCACGATGACCAAGTGTCGTATACATCAATTGGTGGCCCCCTATGTATTTAATGATTATTATTTAATTTTTAAATGTAGGACAAATGGCAAAACGGTCAAATGGCATGTAGGATTAATGATTTCCCCTGTTTATTTAATTTTAAATATTTAATTTCTAGTGTATAACAAATGTCACAACGTCCAAGTGTCATGTAGGACAATTGGTGGCCCCCCTATGTATTTAATAATTATTATTTAATTTTAAAATGTAAGACAAAGTACTCAAGACTTTTGGAATAATGAATAAATGCAATTTGGAAAAAAAGTGATAGGCCTACAATTAATAGGATGGACGGCAGTGAAATTTCCAATTAGTATTTTAACAAATCATATAAACATCAATTAAGTTAGACCTTTAAAATAAGATCAAATATTAGTATTCTTTGTTAGATTACAAATTATTTATATATTTTTTTAAATAATAATAATTTTTATTCCTCCGACAAAGTTTAACATTGAATTGGAATTTACTTCAAGTTTTTGCACTTATTTACAATTTTACAAATTTTCATATAATTATAATTTAATTTTCTCAATACGATTTAATCTAATAATTTTTTAAAGACTAATTCTTTGTTTCAAACTTATTTAATAATTTTCTCCTTTCTTCTTTTTATAAATTATAAATTATATTTATTAGAATTTTAAACTTATAAAAACTGTTTTGTATTGATATGTAATAAACTGTTTTGTCTGAAAATACATTACTTGCTTTACTCTACGTAAAAATTACAGTTACCCAAAAATTCTTCTTCCACTAATTCTAACCTCAAATTTCAATATTTACTAAAAACTTAAACTTCTTCATAATAATAATAAGTTCTATTGTTTTAGTTTAATGAACATGCCCTTTATTTTGTTCAGTGGTTTAATCATTATATCTTGATTTTTCCATGTTCAAGACGTTAGGACGTTGATTTCAACCTGCTAAATATGAAGTGCTTTTAACTACAAAAACATCTTAACCCTACTAAAGAAAAATAGCCGAAGAACTCAAGCCAAGCCGGTGTTGAAAGTTTTATGGGTTAGATTATTATAAGGCCTAGGTAATAACGGATTTTAATCAATTTACCTGAGTATTCCTTCACTCCACAACACTTTATCTGTGGTATTATAACTGTAGACCTAAACATTTTGTGATAATAGTTTTTAGCAGCTGAGTAGATAAGTAGGCCTTGGCGTAATCCTCACAACTTAGCCACTCTTGTAATGATAACTGTTCAACTGAACATTTTCCGCGTGGAAATGTATAGGCCTAATTGGCAGCCAGCTCAATCCTCCAAATCTCCTTGAATAATGCCATAAGGATTGTATTGACTATCTTGACCAGGAATATTACTTATTACCTTATTACCAAGCAGCAATCGTTGACCTCAATTGAGGATGGATCTTGTTAGATTTAAATAAAACTTTTGTAACTTAGGCTAATCACTTCATTTATAATAAGCTTAGGAGCAGTTTGTATTTTGATAGGCTATCAAGGCCCCTCCCATTTAGGCTAACCTCAATATTGATAGGCCTATCAAGATTAATTCGTCAATATGTATATTGTTTTTGGTTGCTTCTTTTGCTCTTCAAATTACCTCTGAAAATATTTAGGACTAGGGCCTATGATTAATAGGCCTACATAGGCCTATAAGGTTATCTGGTAGTCCAAGGAGCTCACACAAAGTTTATTCAGCTGTCAATATGAAGTCCACTTGTCCCAGGTTACTGGTACTTATTATTGATAGGCCTACTCATGAATTTATGATATAATTTTTCTAAAAATTGATATATTTCGGGCTTCCTTCTAAGCCCATCTTTAGTCTCTAAACTAATTGAATTACCGTTGGTTAGAAGAAAAAATTTTTTGGGTACAGTTTCATATAGCGCCTACATTTCTACCGAATGAAAATATCGATAATATAAATATCGATATTTAATATCGATAATAATATCGATATAAATATCGATAATATAAATATCGATATAAATAAATATAAATATCGATCGATATGATCAATATATCGCATCGGATCGATCAATGGGAAATTAATATATCGCATCGGATTGATTAATAAGATTGATATATCGCATCGGGTCAAAATTTCTATTTATGCATATCTAATCATATAGGTAACTTACCTATGTTTAAAACTTACACATCAAAATTCACAATTTGTGGTATTGTTGCTAAAAAGTGCAATAGTTAAAATGTTGATCAAAATCTTAACCTAAATCGACCTCAAAAAACGTAATAGTCAATGTAAGTTACATAATGGTTGAATTTTCTTTTTTAATATTAAAACTGAACACTGTCTCTACTATATCTATTTTCATTTTGATCCCCTCAGTGCAACACACTGCTCACACATCATTTTCTTTGGTACGCTATCAGTTCATTATCTTGTAAAAATCTATCACATTGCTCATATCTATGACCCCACTATCTATTATTATAAATACGTTAATACAAAGTTCTCTGAAACTCATTACAGGGTGTCTACTGGTCACTGAAGTCACCAAAAGTCACTGACTTTAGTTAATGGTCACCGAAGTCACCAAAAAGTCACTGATTTTACTTTAAAATGACTGAAAAGTCACACAGTTTTAGTATAAATTGCAAAAATGATGCGATTGCGAGCAAAAGTTTTGCAACTTTTGCAATTTTCCCCCAACATTTTTGATCAAAACTTAGAGACGGAAAAGTCACTGATTTTTAACAATTTTCACCCCCAAAAGTCACCAAAAAGTCATTTATTTTTATATCTCTTTGGCAGTAGACACCCTGCATTAGGATAATCAAAATAACTAGGTCTAAACTATCAATACTTAATATGAAATCACCTAGTAAAATCAATAAACAAACAATAAGATTTAGCAAATAAATATAAAGAATTGTTAAAAAAAAAAAAAAAAAAAAAAACATATGGCCTGTTTAAAATACGTATTTCATCCGATGCGTTATATTATCGATATTTCATCTGATACGACATATCGATCGTATCGATCGATATTTTCATTCGGTAGAAATGTAGGCGCTTTATGAAACTGTACCCGGAATTGTTTTATAAATTCATGAGTTGCAATATTACCTAATAAGTAATACTTACCATGGAGTAAAATAGATATGGTAAGCTAAGGAATTGTCCCATTGAACATCAAACAGTTTCAATAGATATAATATTGAATCATTGTAAAATAATATATAGGCCTATTATATCAGATAATTACTTAAATCTAGGATCATATTTACCTAAAGAATTGATCCTGTTGTAAAATAAAAATTTTGACCTCAGAATTTTAAGGTGACATTTTTAACAATACGGCTACCCAGGTAGTATTGTTAGGTATGAGTGAAAGGATTGATATGTGAGACATCTACATCATTCATTTCACCCTGTAAGACTGGCCTTTAAGAGGGTTCTCTCGGTGAGTTCGGCAAATACAAGATGTATCATGGGGTGTATTTTTTTTTAATCATAAAGACAATCCTCCCTCACAGTGTTGCTGGTATGGTATTTTAAATTGCTAGCCTATTCAGAGGAATTCAATGTATTTTGCAAAATACAATGTTGTTAAATTTAACATTACGTCAATTCTAATCTAAGCTTAACTCATCAAATTGTTTTAAGAGTCGGATGACAAGAAATTGGAACAATTCTGTAGTTTAAATGTTTTTAATAGGCCTATATTTTATTACCAATAAGGCAGTAAAAGAACAAGTAGGCCTATGCCAACTTAGGCCTATGTTTAAGGTATAACTTAAAAACATAACTTCAATAAGCCAAAATTTATCTAAAAGATAATTAAAAAAAAAACTTGGGAATTTTTTATCATTTTATTTTGTTATTTTAATTACTACAGTACTGGAACAGTTAAGACAGCTCTGTGACCAAATATACTTGAAGGATCTCGTGAAAATGTTCTTAATACCTTAGTGTTGTTCTATTGTTATGTTTAATAAAATAAACCTATATTAGTGAGGCCTTTGTGAGAAGTTGGTAGATAGTTAAATTAAAATTTACTCATCTTAATTTTTATGTTTACAGTGTCACTCAGACCCAAAATGTTTTCTATTTGCAAAACAACTCATCCAGCCACTGGCATAGAACATGCCATCACTTGCAACTTCTTCAACAGATCAGAAAAATCCCTAGTTGTTGCCGGGGCTAACATAATACGTGTGCTGCGGTTGATACCGGATGTAGAAACAAACAAGAAAAAACCCAAGAATATGAGTAAGTCCCTTACTATTTTATACTATTTTAACCAGTTTAGACTCTGTTGTTAGTCTTTTATTTTTTCATTCACTTAGGCATTTGCTATGTGTTAATTGATACGGATACCATTTGAGGACTGTAGTCTAGCAAATAGTTTCTCTACTGTTTGTTAAAACTTTTCCCTGGTGTTGTTTAAACTAAATCACATTCCAATCTCTTCTAATCTGAATAACAGAATATTTATTTGCACAAGAAACATCACTATCCCTATGAAATATTATTAATTAGGCCTACCACACTTAATAACTGTCTGGTTTTCAACGTGTTATTGGGGTTGGCTGGCGGATCCCGAGGGGATCATCGAGAGCTAGCTGCTTAGTTCTTTGCAAATGATAAATGGACAATTTCTGATAGACAAGCAGTCCTAAGATAACCTATAGTTATAAAAATTCATGAAAACATTAGTCTACAAATTGTGGCCTAAAGGTAATAAATGTATGAAGTCTACGCAATGCCACTTACAAAAGTAGTGGTCCCTGCTTTCTTATACTAATTCCAGGAGTAAGGACTAAGAAAAATCATATTACCAGTGAATATAAACTGGTACGGTAGGCCTACAATTTAAAAATGTGATTGCAATAGTTAAGAGACGGCTAGAGGCAGCGGGACTCAATCTTAATGATCAGAAATGTGAATATGAAATGACAAAAATCAAGTTTCTTGGTCATCTAATAAGCAAAGGATGAGTTCAAATTGATGAAGAGAAAGTACAAGCCATTAGATAAGTACAGTTTCCAACTAACGTAATAGAACTCAGACGACTAATAGGTATGGTAGATTATCTATCAAGATTCATCCCAATTACCTTTATCTAGTTCTTCCGCTGAGATAGTTTTTCAAGAAAGACCATCACTTCGATTGGACCATCGATCAACAAGAGGCATTTGATAAAAGGTGAAAAATCAATACCCCGTAAGATTGTCAGTAGATTCACAGTTTCCAACTAACGTAATAGAACTCAGACGACTAATAGGTATGGTAAATTATCTATCGAGATTCATCCCCAATTACCTTTATCTAGTTCTTCCGCTGAGATAGCTTTTCAAGAAAGATCATAACTTCGATTGGACAACAAGAGGATCAACAAGAGGCATTTGATAAGGTGAAAAATCAATACCCCGTAAGATTGTCAGTAGATTCGAGCCAACACTCAATCGGAACCGTTCTCCTTCAGGACCGTTTAATCGCATACGCTACTAGAGCATTATCACCCACGGAGCAAGCTATGCCACAGGTTGTTAAAGAAGCTCTTGCAGTACAATTCGGTCGCAGGAAGTTTCACTGCTTTGTCTATGGTAGGCCACTGACTATAGAGACTGATCATCAGCCTCTAGAAACCATTTTTAAGAAAACTTTAGGTAAAGCTCTTGTTTGTCTTCAGAAAATAATTCTGGAGGTAATTCCCTTCGACCCTAAAGTAGTCTATAAAAGGAAAACATATGCACATCGCTGATATTTTGAGTAGAGATCGCAATGCAACGGAAGATACTGAAATGCACAAAAAAGATATTGAAGAAATATCAATTTTTTCAGTACACCCTTACAATCAGCTTCTTCGATGAGACAAGGAAGAAACATTGAAGAGTTCCCTTCTACACGAACTTATAAGTGTAATTCACAAAGGTTGGCTCAAATCAAATAAAAAATAGAGTTACCTAAAACCCTGCATTTATTTTGGAATTTTAAAGATGAGTGGATTGTTGAAGATGGAGTTGTGTATTAAGGGACCTAAGTTGTGATTCCATGCGATAAAGATGGATATCATGAAAGCTATTCATTCCGGACATCAAGGAATCTAATCCTGTTATAAAAGAGCAAGAGATACACTCTTGGCCAAACATGTTTGAAGATTTAAGTGAATATATATTAGATTGTGTACCGTATGTCACAGTCAAAGCAGGGCAGAAATCAAAGAACCCATAAAAAGTAAAGCAGTTCTAACAAGGCCATGGGAAATCACAGCAACTGATAACTTTGAGTTCAAAGCAAAGGCAAAGGCCTATCTGGTTCTTGGTGACAGCTATTCTGGGTGCTTCGAACTTGCTAGAATAGCGTCTACAATTTTTGCAACCATCAAACAATTAATGACGTGGTTTGCTGTTCATGGTGTTCCGGCTATACTCCTGTAGCTATACTATAGTCAGATAACATGACTTTCAATTCAGCTGAGTTCAAAGCATTTTCTAGACGTTGGGGGTTTGAACAAACTATCTCCTCTCCAACCTTTCCGAGAGTGATTAAATTAGCGGAGATGTTCCTTCAAACTGCCAAAAACTTATTAAGATGCTGTCATGAAGATGGGACAAATATGAAGCTTTGTTAAACTACAGAAACACACCCCGTTCATCAAGCTCTCCCGTGCAAAGGTTGAAGTCCAGAAGGACTCAGACTTCAGTCCAATCTCCGATGAGTTTCTATTGCTCTCAGTCATTGATCTGAGCAAGGTCAATAAAACCCTTTCAGAAGAAATACAAAAACAAAAATGTACGGAGATCCAAATGCATTGGCAAAGCCAGGGTTTGATGTAGGAGAAAATGTAAGATCAAGAGAGAGCCATAGAAACTGGGCTCCGGACGGAGTTTTTAAAAGACCAAGTAAATCCAAAATCGTAGGCCTACATAGTTGAAAGTGGTGGAAAACTTTACAGGCGAAATTCCAACCATATTGCTAAGAGGTATGGCCAAAACATCGACTCACCTTTTTGATTTAACCGTCTATGTATTCAAAAACCAAGGTCTTCTAAATTTCACATTTTATAAAAAATTCACACAACACAGAAAACAAAAACAATGCAGTGATAGATTAAAAAAAAAAAAAAAAAAAAAAAAAAAAAAAACTACAAGTTGTACCTATGTTTTAAATTGTGTAATAAGTTGGAACACCTCATTAACACCAGACACTGAAAACAGTTTCAAACACAAATTTTACAATTGGCTTTTGATAAACTCAATGTATTCTAGGGATGGACGGGAATGGATTTTTAGTTCGGGACAGGACAGGACGGGAATTTTCATTTCCCATCCAATTTTGGGACGGGATCGGGACGGGATTGCTCTTCTCGACGCTATCGGGAAATATTCGTTTTGATTTTTATCTGAGTGTCATATACAGACAAATTAATGTTAAATATCAACTAGTTCTCCTTCCAACTTGTTCCACTTGTTTTTGTATAGGTTACAATGAATGTCCTTGTGTTGAAAAAATTCAAATATATAGTTTTGATATTTTAAGAATGCAATAAGATCATGGTAAAGTATAAATTTTATTGTAACCAAATAAATTTAAGTCGAATCACTAAACACACATAAAGGAAAAATATTGCCCATGTCTTATTTAATACAAGTTTTGTTTAATGAAATATTAAACGTTTGGTACGAAGAATGAAAATAAACTTTATGTACGGTACCAGTACAAAAAAAAAAAAAAAAGATTAAAACAATTGGAAAAATTGTAAAGAAAACAATTCAATATTACAATAAATAAGGCCTGCTCAGATAAAAAAGAACAAAAAAACACAAATTTAAATTAGAATGAATATTAACACTCAGAAAGGAAGTTGTTCAACAAGCCAATGCCATTTATAAATATAAGAAATATTTTGCCAATTTTTTTATATTCATTGATTTAATGCAATATACTGAGACAGTTTCTTCCTTGAAGAATATAAATAAGAAAATTGAACTAAGAAATAATAAACTATTAGACATTATACTTTTATTGTTATTTAAATGAATACATTTAATTATTTTTTACTACATCAGAAAAAAAGTTAAGGAGTGTATGATGAAAAAACCCCCGTCGCAGCAGACCTGCGTAATCAGCGAATTTCCAATGGAATTTTGGTATATTTTCTATTTCCCCATAAAATCCATAGGGATGAGAGTATGTAGGTTTGCCGCCATATGGGTTTTGTTGGTAAATATAAGTTAAACCCTACCTAGTGAATGTACATACCAAATTTTATCAGGTTGTGGTGTTCTTTTTATTTTCCCCATAAACCCCATAGGAGTGAGTATGTAGGTTTGCCGCAATATGGGTTTCCTAAGCAAATATACGTTAAACGCTTCCGAATGAATGAACTTACCAAATTTTATCAAGATATGTCAATAAATAAGCAAGATAGAAGGTTTTCTTGATTTCCCATAAGAATAACATGGAAAACATAGTTTTAGCGAATTTCCCATAGGGAATAAGCTATTACCGTAGGTCTCATGGTAAGACCTAAGCCCGGGACCATGTTACTTTTTCGTTTTGAGGTGCCCAGAGACCGAAAATAATAGTCATTAAAATTTATATATATATATATATATATATATATGTATGTATGTGTCCCTAGACACGATAACTCTCGTAAAAATGGTCCGATTGACACCAAATTTGGTAGAGATGTGTAGTCCTACGTTTATTCAGATGAGTTCGAAAACCAGACATATCGACCTACCGGAAGGGGTAGTTTTGTGGGGTTTTGTACCCCGAAAATGGGTTTTTTGCATTTTTCATATGTAAATTTAAAAAATTTTAAATTTTTATTTTGACCATTGGATTTAGCTCAAAAAAACACACAATTTAGTATTTTGAAGCTTTGCTCTATCTCCATTGGTTACCGAGATATTACAAAGTCTAAAGACAGTACATTGTCTTTTGGGGCTCCAATGTTAATCTTATGGAGAATAAGGATGTGTTAATATTTCACTTATTAACCAATATTTTTGGATGAAACTTAGTATTTAGCTTCATTTGGTTAAGATTCATCCATTTAAGGTAAAAAATCTTGGTTTTTGTACTTATCATGGCAGCAAACCTGCATACTCTTTTCCCATGTTAATCATATGGAGAATAGGCAAACTCTTATTTATGGACAGATATTGATGAAACTTACTATATGGCTTTATATGGTCGAAATAAGTTTTTTCTATGCTAAAAACCTACTTTTAGTGTTCCCCATGGCAGCATACCTGCATACTCTTTCCCTATATTTATCTTAAGGAGAATAGACATTTATTTCCCTATCTATGAGCACGAGATGAAATTTTGTTTACAAGTTTAGCTGGTCAAAATTAATATTACTAATTTGGAAATTCGCTGAGTACGCAGGTCTGCTGCGACGGGGGGTATTTGGATATTCTCCATAACCATTTAAGCTAGGTAAAAAATTCAAAATACTAGATTGTTTGTTTTTTAAGCTCTTTTAAATGGTTTAAGTTAAAATTGTTGAATTTCATAAATAAAAGTAAAAAAGCCAAAAACCCGTTTTTACCCTTTTGAAACCCCATAAAACCCCGGTCCCATGGTCCGATCATTCTGGTTCGCGAACTCAATCTAGTAGATGCTGGCTTACACCCCTGTACCAAATTTCATCAAAATTGGAGGTTCCGTTCAAAAGTTATCGTGTTCACGGACACATACATATCTATATATATATATATATATATATCGCCGCCGTACTCAGTGGGAGCTGGAAGTTCTAGAAGTTCTTGAAGTTCTTGAAGACAATGGGTCGAAATTAGGAGTGATGTGTCTCAATAAAACGAATCGAGTACTTAACTAAAAATATCAATTTATTTCGGTTAAAACAAGAACGAATTCACTGACAAGAAAACTATTTAAAACACGAGTTTAGATTATTTATGAAAATACAATTTGGACATCCGAATGAGTATGTTAAGTAGAGGAGAGGTACGTGACGCGGCTGCCGCCGCCACCGGCTTGGCGACGCGACGACCGGATAGTCACTGCGCAGAGATCGCCATCCCCGCCACGCAAACTTGAGGCTCTCGGCCAATCAGCGTGCAGGACCTGATCGAGTCGAGCCCCGACCAGTGCTGCCGCCCAACGATTACTTTGGTCACTAAAAACAAAACTAACTCGGTTCTTGGCTGGGAACTGCGCGTACATGGTTGTCACATGCGCGAACATTGCTGATAGCGCGCATTCCTCAGCGCCACACACATGCACGTGTGGTGAGAAACACCGGCTTTGCTGACGGCAATGAGGATTCGAATGCATATACAGCGTGTGACAAAAGGCCTGCACCTTTGCCTCTGGCGTTGACACTCATAATTCCTGATGTTAATGAATACTTTTAAAATTGGTATTAATGTTGAGATGTATATCTGTTATCCAGATTATTAACTGCAGACAACTGTGATTAAAATAATCACTTAATCAATGGTCGATCGTTGAGTCCTGAGTACTTTAACTCAGTGTAGAATATTATTAAAATTTATTCCTGGGGTATGAACACCGGAGTGTTACACATATATATATATATATATATATATATATATATATATATATATATATATATATATATCAATTTGAACAAACGGTGTTTTTGGCTTCTAGGGACCTCAAAACGAAAAAGTATCATGGTCCCGGGCTTAGGTCTTACCGTGACTACTACCGTAATAGCGTATTCCCTATAGGGAAATTCGCTAAAAATTATAACAATGTAAATTTATAGCTATAAACCCTAAAATCTAATAATTATAAGCTATAGCTAAGCCGTGTTTTCCTCGTTAGCGAGATCGTCCGCCGCGATCGCCATCCTCGTTAGAGAGATCGTCGGCCGCGATCGCCGTCCTCGTTAGCGAGATCGTCGGCCGCGATCACCGTCCTCGTTAGGGAGATCGTCGGCCGCGATCGCCGTCCTCGTTAGCGAGATCGTCGGCCGCGATCGCCGTCCTCGTTAGCGAGATTGTCGGCCGCAATCGCCGTCCTCGTTAGCAAGATCGTCGGCCGC
The DNA here is from genome assembly GCA_030545055.2 of Neoaliturus tenellus. Classification (NCBI taxonomy): domain Eukaryota; kingdom Metazoa; phylum Arthropoda; class Insecta; order Hemiptera; family Cicadellidae; genus Neoaliturus; species Neoaliturus tenellus. Next base: position 28,612,898 of record CM061536.1, read on the forward strand.
GATCGTCGGCCGCGATCGCCGGCCGCCGTTCGGCAGTTCCCGTCCCGATAAATTCCCAAGTATAAAAAAATCCCGCCCGATGATCGGGACGAAAATTTCCCGAAAATTTTCCCGAAATTTCGGGACCCGTCCATCCCTAATGTATTCACTAGATGATTTTTTTTAAATGAAGATGATTGTTTTTAATTAAATTTGATATAACTTAACCAATAAGTGTTTTTTAAACTAGTTTCTACTATGTGCAGATTTGCTTACAACTTATTTAATTATTTTCTTGAAGTGTTTTGAATGTTGTTGTACTGATGTCTTTTGACCTAGCAAGATGCTTGTATAAATACCGATTTGGTCTCAAATTGATCTTTGGGTTGCGAAATAACAATGAAAGGTAAACAAAAATAAAAGATTGCTACTTCTAAGCATCCATTTTGAAACATCTGTCACCTGTGGAAAGGTATAACTTAGTTGGCATTCACTTCAAAGCCTGATTACCATGATATTATAACAAAAGTGAATAAAACCAAAGAGGAACAAGGTTCTATTAACCCGGTACTGTAAAATAATATTCATAGTATGATGATACATAGAATGTATTGTGTGATGATCATTGTTTCAAGTTAAAGGGTAATTGGTTGGATATATTTTACTGAGTAATGTTAAAATTTCAGGCAATGAGCTTAAAAAAGAATCCATGCTTTCCATCTAATCAAGAAATGAGGTCTGAGGTTTTGTAAAAAATGCACCTCACTTAGCCTATCATTGATTGAATAATCTGTACTTTATAATATTCTTTTTTATACTGGATCTGTATTCATTCTTAACCCTGCATCGGTAACACCATAAAGTTTTCTGGGCACGTAATTTTTGAAAAAAAAAATTGTGTTGTCATCGTTAATCAGCGGCAGAAGTTACAGTACCTCACAGGCATATTTCAAGGAAGCGACATGACCTCTTTATGCTCGCCAAAACTCCCCGTACTACCGGTCCTCTTTATATTCAGTTAAATGCTAAGAGTCCCGTAACTTGGAGGCTGCTTTTGTGTGTCACCGCTCGCACCCATGATCGTGCCACCAGGCTCCCGGAGTGTAGTTCCCACATTGTTGTTTATATTGAATGTTCTTATAGGGAATACCTATAGGGTGTAGCCATGGTAAGACCTAAGCCCGTGATCATGTTACTTTTTCATTTTGAGGTCCCCAGTAGCCAAAAACACCATTCATTCATTTTGTGTCCGTGGTACCGATAACTTTTAAAGGGGAACTCCGATTTTGATGAAATTTGGTATGGAGGTGTAAGACCAAGTCTGTTTTCATGGGTTAGCGAACCAGCATAGTTGGGTTATGGGAACGGGGTTTTATAAGATTTAAAAGAAGTAAAAAATAGGTTTTTGGCATTTTTGGACCTCAATTTTCAAAATTCAACAACTTAAACTAAAACCATTTTAAAGAGATTAAAAAACTATACAAATTAGTATTTTTAATTTTAACATGGCTTAACAGATTATGGTGAAAAGCCAAAAATAGGATTCCGTTGTAAATCTTATCTTAAATCAACAAAACCATGTATCTCGCTTATTTATAGATATAACTTGGTAAAATTTGGTATGTACATTCACTCCGTAGGGTTTAACTGATATTTGCTTACAACAACCATAAGGCGGCAAACCTACATACTCAACCCCATGGGGGTTTATGGGGAAAATTAAAGAGTGTCGAATATCGATACAATTTGATTTTTACCTTACTTAACCATTGCATTTTCTAACAACTATAAATAATTTTATTGCATTAAATAATACCTTTACTGATTACAAGTTTGTGTTAATATATGCATAAAATTACCCTGCTTATCTATTATTTCAATACCGAGATAAAAACTCTGTGAGTCACTATTTGTGTTTTAAAATCCATGTCTCCAACGAAGGGTTAAATAAGTACTTATATAACTTGTCTTACTTTTCAGATGTACCACCAAAAATGAAAATGGAGTGCTTAGCAACTTACACCTTATTTGGAAATATTATGTCAATGCAGTCTGTTACTTTATCGGGTTCAACAAGAGATGCGCTTCTGTTGAGTTTTAAAGACGCCAAATTGAGTGTTGTTGAATATGACCTAGACACTCACGATTTGAAAACCCTTTCTCTCCATTACTTTGAGGAAGAAGAAATAAGGGTATGTAAATAACTTAAAATATTTAGGCCTACCACTACAGTTAAACACCTTAAATCAACTCCTTAACGTTACATAACTTAACAAGGTTAAATACATGATATTTAACTAGGTTAAATACAACATCTTACAGTCAATTAATTCAACAGCCATTTAACTGTTTTAGTTAACAGTCTAAAATCAATCCCCGGAAGTCAAATAAATATGTATAAAAGACTCTTTAACCATTCCAAAGTCCAAATAATTTGATTCGAATTTACTAGGTTAAATATGTTTCTCATTTCCTTGTTAATAAATAATTAGGCCTAGATGGTTTTTTTTACTGGCATACCCATCTTCAACATAAGTTCTATAGTTCTCAGTTCTTAAGTCAGGGCCTTGTAAAATAAGTGTGAGCCTGCCGGATTGTATCATTGTATCATCGGATTTAGATTGTACAGACTTTAAGTTAAATTTATTGCAGGGAGGATGGACACAGCACACCCACATTCCGATGATACGGGTGGACCCTGAGGGCCGTTGTGCCGTTATGCTCGTCTACGGAAGGCAGTTGGTGGTCCTTCCGTTCCGCAGGGAGACGATAGGTTTGGATGAAGGTGACATACTGTCTGAAGAACAGTCAACCTCAGGCCCTCAGAACAAAGCCCCTGTTCTCGCATCGTACATGATCGTCTTGAAGGAAGTGGATATGAAATTAGACAATGTTATTGATATACAGTTCCTCTACGGGTATTACGAGCCAACCCTACTCATATTGTATGAGCCTGTTAAGACTTTTCCAGGGTACGTTGGTTGCTACTTGTATGTGTGTATTTTAACAAACTAGGTTATAGTTTCAGTATATTGTGACGCCATTTAACCCATTTTAGTAGCATTTAAAATCTTGCGACTATTGATAAGTAATTGCATACCCCCTTAGTTGTAACAAATTAAAACAAAAATTTAGATATTTAGTTTTTTTATCATAAAAATAAGTAAAATAAGTTAATACTGAATGCTTCAGAGTTATGAACTAATTAATAACTCTAATATGTCGGGATTTTAAAAAAATATCAACATCTTCCACAAATAGCCTAAAGAATGCATCAACAAATCTAAAATAAATATTTTTTATTTTATTAAAATCTTGATTTATTTTAGATTTCTTGGTAGGCCTATGTATGATCGTTTGTTCATCACACAACTTCACAGCCTCTACAGACCTATATAATTTATGAGGAGGATTAGTTGAATGTGAAAGTAAGAATCCTAATAAATTACTAGCGCATTCAAGATATTTTATAATCTTTTTTTTAGGTGTTAACATTTTAATTGCCTTTTCTTGAGTGCAATATTGCTGTATTATTTACCAAATTTTTATTGAATAGTAAAGTAAATCATATCTAATTAAAATGTTTTTAGAGGTTGAACAAGAGCTACTATTTTGTTATTGTCAACCAGATTGTCTGTACCACCACAGGCGGATAGCGGTGAGACGGGACACCTGTGCGATGGTGGCAATCTCGCTGAACATCCAACAGCGGGTGCACCCGGTGATCTGGTCCGTGGGCAACCTCCCGATGGACTGTACGCAGGCACTCGCCGTCCGCAAGCCGCTCGGAGGCACGCTCATATTCTGCATCAACTCGCTTATCTACCTGAACCAAAGCGTGCCTCCGTACGGTATCTCGCTAAACTCACTCACGGATGGCACAACTGCGTTCCCCCTCAGTGAGTAGGCCTACTGTTTGCCCTGATTAAGCTAAATTAATTTTCTTTGCAGTTTTTTTTATTTGGATATAAAATTGAGTTTGCTTGCCAGCACGAGTTCCCCTCCCTGAGAAAAAGAGATCTTGTTTCATTGTTAAACACAGCTGATGGATATATAACCCACATTGTAGCTAGCAAGAAGCCAAAGGACTACTGTATACTATTTGTCATTCTCTCTGATTTATAATTTACCAGGCATAGATTTCAATTCAAATTGTATTTCTAATAGGGTAATAAATTGGTATTCTTTGTAACCAAATGGTTTCATAATTTCACATAGGCCTAGGTAGTAGAATAGCCTAGAACACTCACCAGATCAACCTAGAAAAGACACAGCACAGATATGATACATATCAATACACCACCAAGATAATGTTTGTAAAGCTTTTATTCACTATATCAATTATTCAAATCCACTCTTTATTATAAATAAAAATACATCTCAAATCTAATGGTACAAGCCATGATGGCGACGATCACTTTCAAGCAGGATTAATGCAAACTATCGTATCTCAACAGCAAGTGTGATGTACACCCTTCAACTTCCTCTCAATAATGTTGCCCAAATTATTTTTGTACTTTTTTTCTGATTTTTAACAAAATTCCCTAGAGGGAATATTTATTTTTTTCAAATGTCAATTATGTATTTTTTATATAAAAGATTTACCAATTAGAATTACAATTAGGTAATTTAGTTAACCTACATACGATTTTGTGAAAGTTTGCAGCATCTTTTAAATGAATAGGATTTACTGGGCATCGCTTGTGTCAAAAATAAAGGTATGCCAATGAGTTTAGGGTAAATTAAGAATTGTTTCAAATTAGTCCTTGAACTGTTAAAGAAAAGAGTGATTTCAATCATTAGGTGCAGGAGTATATTTTATCCTATCGAATTGAAACAGTATACCTGAAAAATTATAAGTATCCCCCAAACATAGCTAACAGAGTTGAAGAGATTAGCCTACAATGCCATAGCCTATTTTCTGAAAATTTGTTGAATGTAATCTTTATTCCAGTTATTATGCTGCATAAAAAATCAAAACTATTTACATTTCAGAGGTTCAGGAGAATGTGAAGATGTCCTTGGAGGGGGCTCAAGCTAGTTTCATCTCCAACGAGAGACTTGTGATCTCTCTCAAGAACGGAGAGTTGTATGTGCTAACTCTTCATGCCGACAGCATGCGAAGTGTCAGAAGCTTCCACTTTGAGAAAGCTGCTGCCAGTGTGTTAACTACATGCGTGAGTGTTCCACAGTTCTTATTCTTAGTTATCTTTTTTATTATTCTTTACGCCTTTTTCATCCTATAATATCAATCAGAAGCTCAAATAGTTATTTATACTCAGCCGACAAACAATGAAAGGTGGATATAGATTGTTGTAACATCTCTTGCCAGCCATTTGTTACACATTTTTGAACAGAAAATTTAAGTTTTAAGAGGTAGAACTGTCGTGAAATTTCTGTTATTTATTATGTTTGAAGTTGCTAATCCTCTCCAAACCATCTTTCATTTTAAGTTTGAAATTTCTCTCAGCCCCTCCATTGATGCAATGATGGAGCTCCACCATTGAAGTCACTCTTTTTTATGGAAGTATGAAACTTCCCCAACGACTAATGCATACCGAAAATAATTACTTTACTTTTACTTATGATTGTTTATATTTTACTGACTTTTGGTGTTTCTTTGACTTATTTTTGTTACTCGTTTTGACTTTTCTGGGTCAATACTAATAAAGTTTAATTAATTAAACAGGTTTATCAATTCTCTTTTATCAGACCCAGGGCTTCAGTTGCATGAATATTGGTTAAGAGGGCTTATACAATAACTTTTGTTACCTTTCATTATCTTTCTTGCAGACTTGTGTGTACGCAGACAACTACTTGTTTTTGGGATCTAGGTTAGGAAACTCTTTGTTACTGAAGTTCACTGAAAAGAGGTCTACTGAAGGGTATAAACCACCAACGATAGATCTTACACAACAGTCAACAAAGAAGAGACGTATGGATACTTTAGGTATATTTTTCAGTGTAAGAATTAGTATATTTATGATTCAATGTATTTTCAATCCAAAGCAAACATAGTTTGAAAATTATAACCATCTCAATATGTGATTTGTAATAAATTTACTTCTCTAATGATAATATATATTTATATATTTTTATTATTCCAGTAGATTATGGATCCTAAACAAATCTACAATGTTTATTAGTTTAGATTTTCCATAAAAAAAAAATAAATAAATAAAAAAACTAAATAGGCTAAATAAGTTGTAAGCTAAATAAGTTAGTAAACAAGTTGAGTTTGGGCAAGTTGCTTTTTATTCAGTCAAATTATACCAGCCGTCACGAGAGAAGTCCGTTGAGCTGTAACCAATGGGAATTAAGCGCGGTGTTGCCACATTGAACGCCGGTTACCTATATAAACGTAAATCATTGAAGCGATCACCTGATTATAAAACTGTCTCTAATGTGTACATCTCGTGTATTAAACATGTAGCCTATAGTACATTGAAAACAAGAAAGGTTCGTAGTTCATATGTTTATTTTTGGACATGATCATGCATTTACAAAATTACAATTTGAAAAACGATATTGAGGGTGAATAACTTGTCATTATTTATCTTTTTTTCATGTGTTGAGTTATCTTAAAAACCTATGTGGGTAATGTCCTCTGTCGTAATACGACAACTTTTTACAGTAGCGGCTCGAGCCCCTGCGTTTGCACGGAAGCGCCGCTCCCGGTGGCGGGACCGGGAAGCGAAAGTTAAAGGATCGCTGCTGCTTGAAAAACCAAATGAAAAGAAAAAAATCTGCAGTTTTATAGTTAAAAGGATTATTTCTCATCAAATTATTTGTCTTGATGAGTCAAGAGTGCAGATCAAGTGTCTTGTCTGATTTTGAAACTCTCGTATAGATACGTGAAAGACCTCCCCCCCCCCCTCCCCTTAAAGGACTTGAGCGCTCTCCTAGATGGCCTGTGCCTTCATTTGGATGTAGGCGCCCCCTATGGATAAAAATGTACCAAGAAGTTCCTACACTACTTCTTTTAAAGTTACGCGCTTATTGGGGCGGTTCGGTACGGGCGAGTGGAAGGGCACGGCACTGGCGGATATCCTTCTTTTCTTTACATCGTCCTGATCATTCGCACGCTCCATCAAAAGAGATTATCAAAGGAGAGTTAGCTAAGTAACATCATGTGGCCAAAAAAATTATGGTCATAAGTTAAATTTTTATAGAGAAAGAATAAGATAAAAACAATACTTCCATCATGTTTGTAGGCCTATTATTCCGATAGGATCCAAGCACTCTAAATGCCTCATAATGTTAAACTTGTGGTATTATCCATTAAAACTATCAACTTAAATATACCCATCTTTGTTAAGTCGTTTTCACGTAAGAACGACAATCCCGTATCGCCGACCGGAGGGTACGCGCACCTCAGGTGGCGTATAGCCGGCACGGCAGCTTGAAAACTTCCTAAAATTCGCTCGCCCAACTTTATGCAAGGCAGCGGAAGGTGCAGGTCGTCAGGGAGTGTTTGTGCAGTACCGTACTGACCTAGTGCACTCTCATAAAATTCAATACTACTGACTTTTGAAATTTGCCGTACTGTAACACTTGTCAGTAGCTGTTTGTGCCGTGCCGCTCCCGTTGTTCACGTGATGCCTATTTCTTTACGGATGTGGACGTAAAGAAGGTTTAAAATTAAGTAGGTATACGTTTTTTCTTTTTTTAATTGGTGCTTCATGGACACCTTGCTGAAATAAAGGCCCCCTTTGTTAATAAAAGGCTGTCAAAAGATAAATATGCCCTTATTCCTTCTAAGAAACACCTTGGTTTCATTTTCCTCTAACCCTTAAATCAGGATACGAAATCAAATGATAGTGTTAAACTGACATTTTTTAAGCGTTTACAATTGGCCGTGTTGTCCTGAATTTATCTTTCACCTTCTTAAAAAAATGTAATTTTGTTAGAAATTATTCAAACCGCAGACTTAATAACACTAGATATATAATAATCATAGCATATTTTGCCAAAGGATCTAAAATTAAATTTTTGAAAAAATAACGTACCACAATTATACTTTTTTTAGTTAAAAAATAAATAATTAGTAATTGTTTATTCTACCCTTAAACAATGCAAACAATCAAATAATACAATAGACTTTGTCATATAGGTTAGCTTTCTGGTTGCCTACAGCATTTTACTTGGACAGTATACCCTATAGTTTCATGATTTGAATGATCTTATTTCTACCGTGATTCATACCAACTAAAACTTCACCCAAATTTCTAGTAAGATAACAAATGAACAAATAACAAGTTGTAGACCTACATAATTAGGAAATAAAAAACTGCCGGTTTACTGAGCTAAATATATAGGCTCGGGCCTAACAGTTAAAAATTATTTGACAAAAACAATAACATAACAGGAACATTAAATAACACAATAACAGTAACAGCTATAAAATAACAGTAACATAAAAAACAGAAACATAATTTTGTGGATTTAATATTGTCGACTACTTGATCCTTTATTCATTAATTTACACAATGTATTGATGCTTGAATTCTTGGAATCAGAACATCGTTGCCGGACTTGTTGTCTGCTCAACCAAGGAGTGCCTCTCTCCTGTGCCGGCGGCCCTGTTGCTGTTCGTTTTCCAACAGTTTATTCAGGTGTATTATTGTCCGGAGATTTCCAATAATTGCTTAACTTTTCTGATATTTTAATAGCAATATTTTAATTGGTTTTAGGGGGGGAGTTTATTCAGTCAATGACTGGGGACTTTCGTTTTCCTGATTTTCCCGGTGTTGAAAAAGTTGACTTTTCAAAAACTGACAATGTTGCCTACTTATTTATTATGTTAACTGTCTTTTTCACTGATCTTGCAACCAATAGCACATTATTTTCCAGTTTGATTACAATTAACACACTCAAGAAATGACGGAAAGGAGAGCGAGCTGTTTAAAAAAACAATAAACGTTGTACTCTATGTTCCGTTCTGCACTGTTAACCGTTTTTTCTTTTTTAATAGCAAGTGACGCGGGAGGTGTTTTTTGATCCATGTTAAAACAACCACAAAATTTACACTAAACGAATATGATACTTAACATTCAACACTTACTCTTAAAAAAATAGGGGTTTAAAAGAGATTGTATTTTGGATTGTTTACATACATATTGTTTACATTTGGAAATGTTATTATTTACAACATGTGATTTATGCAATTAGGCTAGGTGAATAACGGCAACATTGCTTGAATCTCATTCGTTGGTCCAAAATCACGTGACCGCTAAGCCCCGCCCTCAACGGACTTCTCTCGTGACGGCTAGTGTAAGACATACATCTTACATATTAGGATAGAAAATAGTCACAGATTGATTATTGTACATTATGTACACAAGTTATATACGCCAGGACGTTCCTAAACTTCCCAAACTTTTTTCAGGAGACTGGATGGCCTCTGACGTGGCGGACATTCGAGATCTTGATGAACTTGAAGTGTACGGTAGCGAAACGCAAGCCTCCATACAAGTCACTTCGTACTCATTTGAGGTAGGTTTACAAAACTGTTTCGTCTCAATTCACGCTGTATCCTAAGTAGATGACTCATAACTTAGACCTTCTTATGAGGCCATAATCACATACGGTAATGCTGGGACTTTAACCGAACAACATCCATAATAAAGCTTTTGACAAATAAAAAAAAATAAAAAAAAAACAAAATGCTGAGAGACGCAACACAATAGACAAAAAAACATTGAAAACACAGCACAAACTGAATAAATGTTTGGATCTGTTTGGCTTGAGAAGTGTCTAAACAATTGTATTGGGATTTACCACCTATTTTACCATATTTTAATTGTTGGTTATGAGTTTTTATACCAGAAAAAAGTACCAATTATTATTTCTGCCCTAAAAGTAGCTATGAAGGAAGTAAAAAAAAATGTCTCTGGATTCGTAAATCCAACTCACCGATTTACGTTGAAAGACATTTCTCACATTTGCTCTAACAAAGTCAGTCTGAACGTTGGTGTAATACCTTCGATAATGCTGAAATTGTTGCAACCTACTGTGGGAAGAGGTATCTCACTGATCAGATGTTGCCCCTAGGTGTGCGACAGTCTCCTGAACATCGGCCCATGCGGCAATGTGTCGATGGGCGAGCCGGCGTTTCTCTCAGAGGAGTTTTCCAACAACTCGGACCCCGATGTCGAGCTGGTCACAACGTCGGGCTATGGCAAGAATGGGGCATTGTGTGTGCTGCAGCGCTCCGTCCGGCCGCAGGTACCTCACCCAACAACAAACGGATAACATTTATTTATTGAGAAATCAGCTAAGTCAGCAATGCCAAATTAAATATAACCTCAAAACATGCATGATATTTTGCATGTCCAGTTTGTTTTTCTTATTTTATTGAAAGTAGTTAGGTCGTAAAACATTTTTTCATGTGGTGTTGTTGGTGAACAATAAAAATTTATAAAGAAATATTAAGAACTAAATAATGATAGATGGCTCTATCCTGGATTTTCTGCATCATGAGCCAGATACAATGAATGTTTTGTAATAGAAGGAAAGCGGTCCTATTTCATACTGTCAGTGAGTACCAATGACCTCTTGTTGGCAGGCAAACTTCAAAATTAGGTAAATAGTAGAATTTTGGAAATATTTGTATTATTTTTATATGAGTTTTTGTAAGAAATAGCTGTTTATTGGTGAATTAGGAGCCAGACATTTTTGTTTTTGTCAAGGATTTTTCAATTGTTGCTATGTTTGTGCCAACCCACTTGCAGTTTCGTTTCCATATCAGACCGTATTTCTGTATTTCAGACAGTCTTTTCGTCTTGTGTTGGACAAATGAATAATAAACACTGTCTGTAATAAGACTTCTTTAAATATAAATGCTTTAAAAAGTTGGACAAGGGAAGTATTAAATACATTATGAATTAGATGTAATAGAGGTTACAGAACAAAGAATAATGACTACAATTGAGCTATGAAAATTAACTGTAAATTTTATTAAAAATATAATTTTATTCCCCAATAATTTTTAATGTGTTAATATTTTATTATTGAAAAATAATAGCCAGGCGTTTGTAAAAAAAAAAAAAAAAACTTGTTAGAACTGAAATATTTCTTAACTCATTTAAGTTTTAACCAATTAAATCCATTATTCATAATGACTGAGATTATTACTTATGCTGTAACAGACATTCTGACATGTACACTAAATAATATACACATAAAATAACATATAGAATGTGTTACCTTACGGAAAGTACCATGGATAACATTTGCAGGTAGTAACAACCTTCGAGCTGACAGGTATAACGGACATGTGGATAGTGGCGGGGAAGGACATAATCCAAGAAGAGTCCCAAGATCCGACTCATGCCTTCCTCATCCTGAGTCAAGCAGAGTCATCCATGGTAACGTTTTATACTGTTTGTCTCCTGTGTTGTATTGATGATCCACAAAAATACAGAGTTTAACGTATTTTCCATGTTCATTTCAATAGTTACTAAGCTGAGTAGTAATAAGCAAATATTAGTATTCGAAACTGCAAATTTTTTATCAACTCTGTCATTAAAAGTAAGGTTTTATTAAAAAATAAAGTGAATGATAAAAAGCGCTTATGAATCAAACAAAAGAACAATAAAAATTTATATCAGAGTGCAAGAGTGTTATGTGTTAAAAAAGGATTTTACCAGACTTTTTCTAGGGGATGTGTGATCTACAGTTAATGGTTTTATGAGCGCATCAATATAATGTATAACAAATATTTGATGATTCCTACAGATTCTTCAAACCGGACAAGAAATCAACGAAATGGACAGCTCTGGGTTCAACACCCAGGGACCGACCATTTACGCTGGAAATCTCGGTTCAAACAAATATATTATACAGGTAAATTTAATTTTAGCGAATTTCCCATAGGGAATAAGCTATTACCGTAGGTCTCATGGTAAGACCTAAGCCCGGGACCATGTTACTTTTTCGTTTTTAGGTGCCCAGAGACCAAAAATAATAGTCATTAAAAATTTTATATATAAATATGTATATATATATATATATATATATATATATATATATATATATATATATATATATATATATATATATATGTATGTATATATGACACGATAACTCTTGTAAAAATGGTCCAATCGACACCAAATTTGGTAGAGATGTGTAATCCTACGTTTATTCGGATGAGTTCGAAAACCAGACATATCGACCTACCGGAAGGGGTAGTTTTGGGGGGTTTTGTACCCCAAAAATGGGTTTTTTGCATTTTTCATATGTAAAATTTAAATATTTTAAATTTTTATTTTGACCATTGGATTTAGCTCAAAAAAACACACAATTTAGTATCTTGAAGCTTTGCTCTATCTCCATTGGTTACCGAGATATTACAAAGTCTAAAGACAGTACATTGTCTTTTAGGGCTCCAATGTTAATCTTATGGAGAATAAGGATGTGTTAATATTTCACTTATTAACCAATATTTTTGGATGAAACTTGGTATTTAGCTTCATTTGGTTGAGATTCATCCATTTAAGGTAAAAAATCTTGGTTTTTGTACTTATCATGGCAGCAAACCTGCATACTCTTTTCCCATGTTAATCATGTGGAGAATAGGCAAACTCTTTTATTTATGTACAGATATTGATGAAACTTACTATATGTCTTTATATGGTCGAAATAAATTTTTTCTATGCTAAAAACCTACTTTTAGTGTCCCCCATGGCAGCATACCTGCATACTCTTTCCCTATATTTATCTTAAGGAGAAAAGACATTTATTTCCCTATTTATGAGCACGTGATGAAATTTTGTTTACAAGTTTAGCTGGTCAAAATTAATATTACTAATTTGGAAATTCGCTGAGTACGCAGGTCTGCTGCGACGGGGGTATTTAAATTTTAATATTATCTGAAGCTATTTCAATGTACTACTTAATTGAAAAAATTGTTTTTAATGTATTGTCTAACTATTTTCCATGAATAAATCCTGCTTTGCTTTCTGCTATAACAAATCCAAAAGTAAATCAAAGACTATTTTTAAATAATGTTTTGGACTCACAGAAGAATAGTGTTGCAGATAATGGGTTGTAAGAAATCAAACATTTAGCCCTATACAGTTTCTGTGAGGTGAATACAGTTCTACGTTTTAATACCAGTTAGATAATTAAGTATAAATAAATAAGATACAACAAATCTTTTAGCCTTCTTCAGTACAATCCTAAGTTGAGGTCCACTGGTTTTAAGGTGTAATGATCTGAGAGAAAAGGAGGATCTGGGAGAAAGTTTACATGGTGCCTCTGCCTCATAAATTATAATTTTCGTACCTTTAATACTGTCTGACGATGCAAAATACTAAACATTTGTGGATGATGGGTATAGTAAATAAGATTATAAGTCTCTAAAATGGTTTTTATTTGTTATTTAAAAAGTGTTCTAGATCATTGCCTAAACCATCCAGAGTCAAAAATTTGGCACATCCCAATAACCTAAAGTCTACTATATTTTAAAATTAAACTTTTAAAATTAAAACAAGTGTTTGGTATTTCTTCTGTTACCCTTTCCTTGTGATTGGACCCCGAAATTCATGGGGCATCAAATCAATTTTCACAATCAAATTTGAAGGTAGGCCTGATGCAGTGTTGTAATGGCAAATTTTTCAATGTGGGAACGCTTAATATATTTGTCAAATTTTCTGCAAATAAGATAAAATTTCCCTGAGTGCGTACGATAGCAATAGCTTTGCGTATTAGGCTATGTATTGTAAGCTAACTGAATTTCCTGAGGATTCAAGAAACTATTTTATAATCTATATGATTTTGAGAAAAGAAAGATAAAAACCAGTATATCCAAACCTATGATATATTTTGATATATACCTTTGTTTATATTTTATACTTAACTAACTTTATTATTTCTCAAAAAAAGGTTGTTTTAGGAAAGGTTGTTTTAGGAAAGGTTGGTTATTAATTTATTTCTTAACTACTTTTATTTTTAACCCCCAAAATATCAACATACATAACCTAATTTTTAAATGACATATTCTATACAAGTATAAAAGCAGAGAACTAAAATAAATTAAATCCATAAAACAGAGGAAAAACAAAATAATTAATTACAATAAAAGTTCATTGACAGATTGACAAAACCATGTTTACAAGTAGTCGGCAAATGCTTCCTCTTCTGTGTAGATGTGGAAGGGATGCGGAAAGACGGGAGAGTGATGCCCGCCACCGTATACCGTAAGGCCTACTCTGTGCACAATACAAAGTTCAAGCGAGAGTGAGGTTATCTTTCAAAACAGATATAGAGTAAAATGGTGTTTACAAAATGCATTTTATTATTGGCATAGACATTTTTTTTACTATTTTTATACTGTTTAATTATGTATTTAGAAATTTATTAGATATTTTCCCGGATTTTCCCTGAACGGGGCACTGGGATTTTATCGGGTTCTTGAAATCCAGCGTGGGAACGCCGTTCCCACGCGTTCCCGCACCACTGCACCACTGGCCTGATGCAAGCAGATGTTTTAGTCTTTAGATTCATACATATCGGCCATTGTTGTTGCAGGTGTCGCAGATGGGCGTGCGGCTGCTGCAAGGGTCGGAGCAGATCCAGCACATGCCACTGGACCTGGGCTCCCCGCTGGTGCACGCCACCTCCGTGGACCCCTACGTGTTCCTGCTGACCGAGGACGGACAGGTGGTGGGGCTGACGCTGAGGGAGACAAAGTCGTCCGCACGGCTCATCGCCAAACAGGACATTATCAACTCGGTAAGCTCAGAGTGATACGTGTGGAATTCATGGACAATAAAATTTCATATATAACATGAAATAACCTATCCTAACCAAAATTGTCTTTCACTAATCATTAGGGGAAAGAAGGGTAATGGTGCGCATCTGAGGGAAAAAAATTCTTCCCAGAAAATATGCGGGCAAAAATTACCAATACATGTGTCAAACTCTTTGGTATTTAATGTAGTTTCTTGTAAAAAATTATCATTATCATATATATTAACATTAATAAAATATACAACATTATTTAAGAATATGCACTTGCGCACGATTTCCCTACCTATTGGGTAATTGTGCGCATGGGGGTGGGTAATGGTGTGCAGGGACGTATAGGTTGAATAATTAGACAAAATGTGTTTCATTAATATAAATTTAATATCAATATAACATATGGAATGAATTAAATCTAAACCATACTTTCTTTGAGCTTTACAATACACTTAACAAAAGTTTTGATTAAAAATTACAAAATTTTTCAAGGGTTAATGTAAAATTAGCTTACATAGGCTAATTTTTTGCTGTGTCTGCACCTGAGCTGTCTGCATGACTCCAGGACGAACAGTTTATGAGCATCTGTAAACAAGAATGTAAAAAGGGGAAGTAATTTTTTTTCTTACCTATAACCACTTGGGAGGAATCGTGCGCACCGCCGCGCACCATTACCTGATGTTGCATTCAAAAGTATTTTATTTTCTCACTATCTTAAGAAGGGATGAAACCATAAATTAATTGGTTCAAACGATAAAGCAAAGACTACAGTTATTGTAATACTAAATAAGTATTAAGTTATCTAAAGATCTGCCCTAACCTTACTATTTTCTCAGGCGTAAGAATAACATGACACACATGACTTTTAGATTTTGGCCTCTCATAACCTCAAAAATTTCAGTGACGAAAACCACGAGGTCGCGTATTAGTTGTTGAGTCCCCTTCTAGGCTGCAGCACATACTGGAGCTTTTTAACTTATTTCATTTATAAAAAACTATGATGCGCACCATTACCCGCCGCGCACGATTACCCTACTCTCCTCTATATATTAAATAAACATTCAGGTCAAAGTCAAAATTTTTTCAAGAATAAATAAGATAGATTTTTTTTATTCTACCTGTTTCACAGAGCCTTTACACCTGTATTTATAATTTATTTAAAATCACCATATAGTTTTGATAAAACCCTGTAGATGTGAATGTTGTTTCTTTTCTGAAAAGCAAATTTCATATTAGTTGCAATACCATAATTTTAATTTCTATAACCAATTTCTCTTGAAGTGCACATTTGTGGTTGTCAAAAGTTTAGAAATCGACAGTTTATGCTCTCAAATCAACTGAATGTGTATAATGTGTAAAAACTGTGAATTTTTATAAATTTTCCATTTTTAGAACTAGAAATGTACCCAAGAACAATTAGCATTAGAAAATGAAACTGATGATGAATTCATTCTAAACTAGTTTTTCAAGAAAGAAGCCCTCATTGACGTTTGCATGCAATCGTGGACACAGTTTAGTGAGTTTGATTTACTTTTTTTTATCTTGCAAATATTTTTGAGCGATTTGTATAAAATTTTACTTAGTATGATGAAAGGTATATATGATCAAGAACCAACCAAATAATGCACTGTACTGAAGTGATCTATGAAACTGTCAGTCCAAACATGCCCCCAGTTTTAATAATTTGTCGTGATTAACAGTGACTATTGCGTTTGTTTTTTTTTTTTTTTTTTTTTTTTTTTTTTTTAATACTTTCTTATTTCAGAAACCTCACATCACTGCAATGTACGCATACCGAGATGTATCGGGCATGTTCTCCTCTCTATTGCCAGAAGCTGACCTTCACATGGATCCCGAACAGCAGTTTGCGAGGGGAAATGTGAAAAGGTAACCCGTGTTTTTTAATAATTTTTTAAAATAACAAACCAATTGTTTTCAATAAAACTAAACAAACTTTTAAGTTGGTTCCAGTTTGCTGATGGGGTGAAAAAGCTTGATAATTAATTTTTAGTCAATGTTTTTACAGTTAAATATTTAAGTGAAAGATTCTAAAAAGTAATTTGGGAACTATCAAACAAAAATTCAGTAATCAGAGCTTTTCTGGTTACTTTTAACATACTTTTCTACTGCCTTTAACAGAATCAATATAACAAAATTTTAATAAAACCTCTTAAGTCCATAATATGTTATGGTGGTAGATTTGTTTCGACTTTGTTTTCTTTTTTAGAGAAGTGGATGATGAAGATGAATTACTTTACGGAGAACCAGGGACTGCCGAGAAGGCTGGACCAACCAAAATGGCAGGCAAAGCCGCTCCATGGTAAGTAAATATTTCAACCTCATTAAAAATGTAATTAAGATAGACTAAAGCCATTCCTTCAATCTAGAAAAAAGTATAAATAACTACTTTTATAATACCCATCAGATGGACGATATTGGATTTTTTGTTCGAGTCAGACGAGAAGAGATTTATTAATTCTCATAAAATTTTGAGACGTGATCGAGACGGGTTTTCCCATCTCATACATAACGGAAAATGTGCGTTTAGAATTTTAATCTTATTTTGTAACATCTTTAAATCCTGATTTATGACAGATATTAAGAACAAATATTAAGTGCCTTGTAACAAATAACTCTTAAACTTAGGCTAAAATATGGCAATAAGAGTAAGGATACAACATTAAATTGCAACATTTTCCAGATTGAAACACCAGTCTTATTAGTAAGCCATTCCTTCAATCTAGAAAAAGTATAAATAACTACTTTTATAATACCCATTAGATGGACGAGATTGGATTTTTTGTTCGAGGCAGACGAGACGGGATTTATTAATTCTCACAAAATTTTGAGATGAGATCGGGACAGTTTTTCCCATCTCGTACATAACGAGAAACGTGCGTTTGGAATTTTAATCTCATTTTGTAACATTAAATTCTGATTTATGACAGATATTACGAACAAATATTAAGTGCCCTGTTACAAATATTTCTTAAACATAGGCTAAAATATGGCAATAAGAGTAAGGATACAACATTTAAATTTCAAAATTTTCCAGATTGAAACACCAGTCTTATTAGTTAAGTATTAAATTAGGTACAATATCAGTCTTGTATTTTTGTTGTATCTAGTTTTTTGTTATACTTAGTTAAATATGTCTTACACTATTCACTACTAGTCACGCTTAACAAAACTTAACTCAATAATACAAAGACAAAACAAAAATTACATTAGGGCCTAAATGACCGTCATAATCATAACTAACTATAAACATAGACCAGAATTATTAATAAAAACTAAAAAAAAAAAATTCCACCACTAAAAAATTTGGGATGTAAATGCATGAATAGGGAAAATAAAACAATTCACTTCGCTTCAAAATCATGTACTGTATTTCCGCATAAAATTGCTAGTAAAATAGGCGTAGCAATTCGTAAATAATATATAGGCCTAAAATTTTTTAACGTTACTCACAAAATATTTCTCGTTTTAAAAAAAATCAAGAAAATAAAAATTTTGTTTCGTTTATCAAAATTTTAAAATTTTTTAAAAAATATCTGAGTCTTGTCCATCCCTATCCATAATGTAGGCTGAGCTTACACCAAATGTTTCCCTCTATTCTCCTCACACAACCAACAGCCAGTACACTGACAGTTGATTCCCGTTGTCTGCGCAGGTGGAGCAAGTACTACATGGAGGTGAAGGCCACCTACTGGCTGCTGGTGACTCGAGAGAACGGCCACCTGGAGATGTTCTCCGTGCCGGACCTGCTGCTGAGCTATCTGGTGGCGGGCATCGGAACCGGGCTGCGTGTGCTGAGCGACAGCCTGGGCGCTATCCCTACTGTTGCACAGGGCTCCGCTCCCAATTACGATCCTGGTGAGTGGTTATGTTTCATGCTACTTTTAAGGTTTAAACTTAAACTGATGTTAAATTGTCGTCATTAACACGTGGAATGCTGAAAATCTATATAGTTGCGTACCAAAATTGTGGAAATATAGTTTTTGCTTGGTTACTAGGTGATTGCTTGTATGTTGCTAAAAAGTCGTCAGAAGTTTTCTAGCCGTCTATATTCTGTCAAATTTCATGACGTCATTTCCGGTACGTAAATTAACATAGTCCGCCGGTGGTGCTGGCGATCGTCACTTATGACTGTCAGAACTCTTGTCGGAATCGTTTTCATCATCAGAATACCAATTCTCTAACAATTTGTCATCATTACCCTGCTTCATTGCACAAATAACACCAAAAACAACAATAGAAAACACTGTGAACACAATCTTTTCGTACATTGCACGCACAGGAGGGACCGGCAAATGATCATCCGCGAACCAAACACATGGACTGTACCAATAAGAGGCGAGCAATATGACCTCTCCCAGCAGTGGCTTAAGCCCACACTAAACGAATAAACCAATGTTACACAATCCGGGAGTGCTACGTAATATTATGGAGGCCGCTGCACGTGAAGCTTCCCTCTCTACTCCTTAATAAATGGCGGACCGGGAAACGAACTACGCCAAAGTGAACACATGCACTGGCACAACAGGCGGTGAGCGAATCAACCTCTCCCGGCAATGGCTAAGCCTATACTGAACCATTATGTATCTGGCAGGAGCGCTACGTAAATTAGTGTAGGCCGCTGTCCCCGCCACTGTGCCACTACGTTAATTATCATATCCCGCACTAAACATATTACAAAATGTGTTCTAGGTTATAAGACAAAATTTTTTTCATGTTCAGATTTACTAGATAAAAGTTCACTCTTTTCAGAAAAATTATCAATATTACTTGAGGGTGAACACTTTGAGCCATCTTGGACAACAAAACACAACCTCAAATAGACTGTTGAATCACTATTTCTGATTTTTTTGCTACCAAAAGGCACTTCTGATTGTTTACTCTATATTCTGTAAATGGTAAGGGGTTTTCCATCTCAACAAAACTAAACTATTGGAAAGTGATGTAAAGCATCAGTAAACCCACAAAGCAAAACATTTTTAACAGTAAAACTCCCTGCAAGCTTAGTTTGGAAACCTGTTGTAAATAATCGTAACCTAACCATTCATTTTGCAAATTATAAACATATTTTATAATAATCTATGTAATGTGTGTAATGTGCTCCTTAAAATAAATGAACTATTTAGCCTTGCAATACAGTTGGACTTTCTGCTATTATTGTGTTCTCTGCAACGGCTGTGTTACTTTTGTAACTTTTTGTAATAATATCACAGTTTCACCCGTTGTTCTACCATGAAAACCAATACTTCCAAACAAGTGTAAAATACTAGGAATGATACATGATACAAAGAGCTCAAAGTATTCTGTTGAACAGGATTGGTTTGGGAAAAGACCAGTGGGTTAATTCAATCAAATATTTACTTGAATGTGCGGTCTATTAGATCCATACATTGAATTTCAACTCATTAGTTTATAAACAATAAACTAAACCAAAAACAAAAATATAACAACAAGTTATATTACAAAATCATCATTGTAAAACACTATTGACTATCATTTTAGCATTGTCAGTACCAGGTTAACCGAGCCTTGCTCGTTGGTTTTAATTCAGTTTTGATATAGTGTCATGGTAGTAAAGCTATTAAATTTCCACGAACAACCAACTATACCTCTTCACATTTAACAGCTGTTTCAAAAGGTCTGCTTAAAATTACTGTTTCTTTATTTTTGTGTACCTTTCGTTGTTATTTCGTTACCAAAATAGCAACCCATAAGACCAATGTTAAAAAATACTATTTTTAAACTTAAATATAGACCAAATTTGATTTTTCCTGGGCTTGAGGCTGTATGTAAACTTATTTTTGGGCAAAAACACTCTTAAATGCAAAGTTTAAGCAAAATCTAACCGCTATATTTAGAGATCGTGGAACACACATCCCTTCAGACATTGCTCGTATTATAGGATAGGAGTATGGAGATCATAACATGGGGCATCACTTCACGATGGGTAATCATTTTATGTTTCCACCAACACTCAAATTGTGAAACAGATTTTTTTATCATATACCAACGCACCGCTATATTTCGAGATCGTGGAACACACATCCCTTCAGACATTGCTCGTATTATAGGATAGGAGTATGGAGATCATAACATAGGGCATCACTTCACGATGGGTAATCATTTGATGTTTCCATTAATACTCAAATTGTGAAACAGATTTTTTTATCATATACCAACGCACCGCTATATTTCGAGATCGTGGAACACACATCCCTTCAGACATTGCTTGTATTATAGTATAGGATTATTTCTCCCCTGATATAACTGACCATAACTTGTGACCTTGCTTACATTTCATCGGTTCTGTCAAAACAGCTGTTACCTGCAATTAATTTTGCAACCTCACTCATTAATCTCATTATAATCTAGCCACTGCAAGTAATCAAAATGCAATTTCCTACCATTTAACTGAAATTCTTTAACAGGGGAACACCAGGTGCGCGAGCTGCTGGTGGCTCCTCTCGGCAACATGAGCTCCCGTCCGATGCTGATCATCCGTCTGGACGACCAGGTGCTGTTGTACGAGGCCTACCGTTACCCGCGCGGCCACCTCAAGATGCGATTCCGCCGCATCCAGCAGAGCATCCTACTCAGGCTCAGTCCCGAGCAGAAGAAACAGCGGTCAGTTTGTAGCCTGAACTGTTGTAGTTAATCAGTTAATTTTAAATTTTGCTTTAAATTTATTTGAACTTTTTTAGAACAATGAACGAAATAGATTCAAGAGATGTTAATCGATAGTTTTCGCTGCAACATGCATTCTCAATCAGTGAGGAAGAGATTATCAGAGCCACTTTACATCAAATAGGTTTTTTTTTGTCAATTACGTATTTTTCTGTAAAAGTTCATACCTCAAACTATTTTTTTTATAATGACCTGTGATTTCTAATTTTTTTTAGAAATGTCAAAAAATCAACAAATGGATTGAATTGTTGACAAATTTAAATTTAAACTACAAAATAACATTAATAAAAAAAAGCAACACTGGTGCAGGAAGTTTCATAAACCTAGATAATGTCAAAAGCCTTGTTATTTTCAGTGGTAAACCAGAAACAGGCCCAAGAGTCAACCAGCTTCGATATTTTGGAAACATTGCTGGATATAATGGAGTAAGTGTACCTTAACTTAAGTATATTTTTATAAAGCAGAATCTCAGAATAAACGTCTGTAAATTGTCAACTGAAACAAATAATTAAGCAGCTTTTATCCTTTAAATTGATGTTATTTTTCCTATGTAGGTAGGCTATTTCCATACTAATTTTAATTGCCAGTTTAGGACTTCAATAGCTAGTTTTAATTTGTAGATTGTGTCTCATTGTGTTATTGGTTGTTTATTTTATTTTATTTATTTACAAAGTCTAGTGACACCCTTACATGCATAAATTTGCGTGGGCAGTAGACGTGTCACAAACTCCTCTTAGTTTGATACTTAAATCTAAAACACATTTAAGGGTCTTATTTTACATGCGATGAAAACACTGAAAAAACACATAAAAAGAAATCAATAGCCACCAATTTAAAAACTCTCACAACATTATATGAAACATGAGTTTGTCAAGCCACTGTGCCGTGATTCAGGTACTCAGAGAGACTATAGAACCACTTCTGACAAAGATAATCTATGGCCAGCTTTTTGAATTTTTTAACAGAAGGTTTCTATAAAATTCATCGAGGGAAACTGTTGTAGATCTTTAGACATGAGTAAGAAGGTGACTTTTCTAGAAAAGTTGTTCTATATTACAATTGCAACATAATTGCAACATTGATATTGCAACATTGGATAGTGCAACATGTTGGCATTTCTGGCTGAATATTGTTGAAGGTGATTATTGTCAAAAAACTTTGCAGATTGGATTTAACAAAGAGAAGGCATTGGAGTAATGAAGGAAGTGGGGAATTTGAAGCTGTCTGAAATGTGGTTTGCAAGATTCCCTTGGACCTATACCAGACAAAACTTTTTTGCATTTTCAAAACTGATTGATTCAGAGGAGTTTCTCCAAAAAATTAGACCATATGAGATCAAAGAATGGAAATAAGCGAAGTACATGACATGAACATTGTGACTGACAGACTGACAAAGCATAGAATGCCTTGCTGTGTCTAGGAAGAAGTGCGTTCACATGGTGTCGCCACGAAAATGTTGAATCAAAATTCAAACCAAAAAAATTGTTTGAATGGACAGAGTTAAATTAAGGGGTAAGTGTGACGCAGAGAGGAATTACTATGGTTGGTATGAAAATTTATGAGCTCAGGTTTTGAACAATTTAGATTTAAACCATATGCGATACACCATGAACTGATATTGTCCAGCACCTCGGAAAGTGATTGAGACATATTCATTTTATTAGTGTTTGAATCAATAAGAGAAGTGTCATCAGCATACATCAAAATCTGAAAATCAGTTGAAATTTCAGGAAGGTCATTGCAGTACACCAGGAACAGAAGAGGCCCCCAAGGTGGAGCCCTGTGGAACTCCTGAAGTTACTTTGCGATAGTCACTCTGAGCACCCGCATTAAACCCTAGTTTTTGCAGCCTCTCTTCGAGGAAGGACTTCAACAAGAAGACTTAAGTTTTTGACAAGTATCTCAATGCTCACCAAGTCAAAAGCCTTAGAATGGTCACAAAAGGCACCACAGTGTACCGAGACTCATTCAAACAGCAGAGACTTCAGTAAACACACAAATCACATGTACAGTGCTCTTGCCTCTTCGAAAACCAAACCGAAAACCTGATAACACATTGTTGTCTTCAAAAAATTCATAAAGTTTGAAACTAAAATAAAAACCCAACCCATACAACAACACTCTTATTGTTGTCTAATCCTTACAGAAAAAAGTTATTGCTATTCCTATTACTGTCTTCTAAATATTAAAAGTTCATTGTTCAATTGTAATACTTTTAAAGGTTTCATGAATGTGCCCCGTGGATTGCAGGTGTTTGTGTGTGGCAACCACCCCCACTGGATATTCCTCACATACCGGGGGGAGCTGCGCATCCACCCCATGACCATCGACGGGGGTGTCACGTGCTTCGCGCCCTTCAACAACGTCAACTGCCCTCAGGGGTTCTTGTACTTTAACCAGAAGGTAAGTTAATTAATACGTTTTTTGTGGTACCGTATTAAATTTTACTATAAAATCTGGTAATGGTCACTCTTTCATAGTGTAATGTTTACAGTTATATGCAAGTATGAATGGTGATTCTAAGTTATGCAACGAGGGTGAGTTTTTGGTGTATGGGGTAGGGTCATCGGATCTAATAACCATGGCAGCAATCGTGAATAAATTCCTTGCTCTCTCAGTTGTTTGTACCATCATAAGTGTTCAATGAGTGCTATCCAAGTGTATGGTAGCAGCTAAAAAAACCTACACCTCTCCAAAAAAGAAGTAACCCATAGTTACTTAATTTCAATACTCATATACTTAAATACTCAATACTCATGTCCAATTACTGAACATGATTTGTCATAATTTAAAGGGTATAAGATTTGAGAGGTTCCGTTTAGTTTTAAATTTCTCCAGGAAAGAAATCATCACTTTTTTTCTTCCAAGTAAAATATGTGCAGTTAAAAAAAAAATGCCAAAAATCTTACTTGCATTATTTTAGACGAATTAAGAACGTCCAGAATCAAACTGTCTAAAATAGTAAAGACCTTCTAGAACGTTCTTGGGTATAAAATTTTTTGAGCAATTAATTATTTGATACAAATGATATAAGAATGACTCTGTAACAGGTTTAAAATAATAAATTAACTCAATATTGAACCTATGGACAGGTTTTAATTCATTGAATAATTATGAGAAGAGTTAGCATTGCACCCACCATTACAGGTAAGGGTGTGGCCTATTAGTGCTGTGAAACGCCACTCTCGCCACCTGCTGTGCTAGCGTCATAACTTGACAATTATCGCGGTTATCACACTTAAAAGCTTTGTAGCAGTGCTTTTGTAGTAGTATTTTACTTTTCTAATGTAAAAAATCAATAGAAACATTGACAACTAAGAACTAATATATAATGAAATTAGGGACAAGGACGTTCAGGAACGTTCCTGAGGAAACGTTAATAGTTCTTGTAATTCAGATTATTTAATATTTAAATTGTTTCATTGTTAATATTTTTTATTTTTATTCATGTTTTAAAAAGTATGTTTATATTCATTATTTATTTTGTTGTTGGATTTAATATTGATGTATTTTAATAAGTCTATCATTAGTGACTTAGGTTATGTTTTTTCTTTTGCATAATTAGTTTTGTAAACCATGACAAGGTCTCAGGCACAAATGTTGTAACATGTTCTTAGACTAATAAAGATTGTGATTGTGATTCTGATTCTGATTCTGAACATCCACACTCGTGAGAGGGTTAATCACATTGGCAAGCCGGAGGTGATAACTCTTATTTTTACCTGTAATACAATCACCTGTGATAGGACAGGAATCTAAGTCAAATCTATACTTCTGCTTACTACGTTATAGTTCCTTTAGTTTACTAATGAGTGTCGCTTTTGTAAACAAACTTATATAATATTTTCTGAGTTTTTACCTCACGCAGGGAGAGCTGAGGATCTGCGTGCTGCCCACTCACCTGTCGTACGACGCGTCCTGGCCTGTCAGGAAGGTTCCACTGCGGTGCACGCCACACTTCATCACCTACCACCTGGAGAGCAAGACCTATTGCCTGGTCACCAGCACTGCTGAGCCCACCAACCAGTACTACAAGTTCAACGGGGAGGATAAGGTATGACAACAGCGGATGACTAATAAACACTTTCGAACAATTTTGGGATTAAGTCAAATCAAATAAAAATATTCATCAGCATTACATGAATACAATTGAACAGTGTAAAAAAATTGACACCAAAATCTGAGAGGAATCACTTTCTTTGGTATAACAATTTATGAGCTCAGTTTTTGAAGGATTTAGTTTTTAATAATTTGCGATACACATGAATTGATATTGTCCAGTACCTCGGAAAGTTATAGAGACATATTGAGTTAGATATTTGCAAAGTTTTAAAGCTAATCGGGGATTTTAAAATATTTATGACATAATCACATTTAGACTGTTTTGAAAATTGGTTAACTGCCTTCATGGGAATCATTTGGGCTGCACTTCGCAGACGCTTGGTGGAACAATCAAATGAAAATCATCGATCAATATATCTACTGATAACTATTGAGATGTACAATCGAATCTATGTATAATTCATGTATGAAAATATCGGGTACTGAAAAGATTCAATAACATCTGCCAACACTCAAACCATATAATCGTCATGGAGGGCCATAAAAAACGGACTCAAATCATCTATCATAGCCGACAATCTAGGCCTAGCTGAATACCTCTATAAAAGAAACATTTAATATCAAAAGCTGATCCATTTTTGCATGTTTTAAATACCACAAAAAGTGTATAACTTATCCCGGTAATCAAAAAAGAGGGATGTTTGCTTAATACCGTATTGTATGAAGTTGTTTTAAAGGTTGAGTATTTTGTTATTTGTTTTTAGTTACAATTTTGATTGTAGATCATGTTGAACTTATGTTTGGTGTTTATAATTTTTAATCAACTTAGTTACAATATAATAAAATTGGCATCTTCACACCAGACATCTGCGGAAGTGCAGCTGTCAATTGAGGAGATTTCTTTTTGTCCGATTCTCATTGTTTTTCTTTCTTTTTGTATTTTAACGTGGTTTTACAAAACGTGTAAAATCGACAGATAATTACAAAGTCCCTAGACGACGAACAAGTTACAGTAATATAACTTTTAATGTTTAAAATAATTTAAATTATATAAAATTTCTTCTGTTAATAAAAAACAAAAATTTGTAATACAAGTTTTCTGGTTTCTTCCAGGAACTTTCAATAGAGGAGAGAGACGAGAGGTTTCCACTGCCAGTTCAAGAGAGGTTCAGCGTTTTACTGTTTTCCCCAGTGTCATGGGAAGTAAGTATTGTTATTTTGTGCGGTGCTGTTTAACTCCCCTGTACCATGTAACGTCCCTGGGCACCAGATTGTATGCAATTAAATCCTGGAATGGATTTTAGCATAAATCCATCGTTCCATTGCTTATTGCATCCACTAGTATTTTTGTTATACACAAGAACCCCCTCTACTCCGAACTAATTGGGACTGGGGCAGGTTTGGGTTACCAAATTTTTGTATTAACAGAGCAATTATGCTTATAAAGGGAAATAAGTTACAAAAATTATAAATATAAATATATACATAACAAAAAATTTAAATGAGATTAATGAAAGGAAAACATTACAACATGTGTCATTTGAGTCTCTGTTGAATAATACTTTTAGATATTTTTCCAACTTACTACACTGGTTGGTTATTGGTGTGTTATTTAATTTGTAAAAAAATAGACAAAAAGCCATAATTTGTTTTTGTACGTCAATTTATTTGGATATTAGCAGTTACGTAGTAGCAGGTCTTATCATAGTCTTATCCCTGTAATAAATTACTACTACCCTCTACCACACGTCAAACAATAGATCGCCAAACATTAGATTGTTCCTGCTGTCAGATTTTTTTTTCCATTTTCTCCCCAACAGTGAGACAGCAGAGCACGCCAGAATTAAACAGCACTTATAAAATTTAGTAAAATATATTTAATACAGTAGCCTATGTTATTATTATCAAACATCTGGAACTGTGAATCAGCTGCTGCCTTTTTTCAATTTTAAAACATGTATATTATTTAGTTCCGTCCTTTCTCATCAATGTTTACTAAATAAAAAAAATATTTTATTTCCGATTGGATGTTCGGATTATCTAAACATTTATCTAAATCAACGGCGTTTGGATCACCGAGTTAGAGTGTACAACAGTCTAAGCTATGAGAATGTGTTTTTTTATTTTTTTTTTTATAATTTTTTTCTGCTTAATACTATTTTTTCTAACATTTTATAACTAACAAATAAAGCCTCAGTCAGGGAAATCAGTGTTAACCAAGCAGGCAAAGTTAGATATAATGATGATAAACTCACTGTATATACATTGTGTCATTTAACTGTATAGACTGACACCCTTGGTGAGCAGTCAAAATTCTCAATAACCTCACAGTGTTTTGACCTAAATTTAACTTTTACCTCAGATCATCCCCAACACACGGATGGAGTTGGAGGACTGGGAACACGTGACGTGTCTGAAGAACGTGAGCCTGGCGTACGAAGGCACGCGGAGCGGACTCAAGGGGTACATCGCCCTGGGGACCAACTACAACTACAGCGAGGACATCACCAGCCGGGGCCGGGTGAGGCGAACCGACACATACGTTATTTAGCTGTGAAAGGGTAGTGTAGGGTGTGTCAAAAAGAATCATCCGATTTAGCTTCTCTGTACGGTACGTGTTTGTTATACATAAGCTACGTAAACCACCTCAAGAGCTGCTATATACAACGTTTAAATGGTGGTCACAGCAGGTTTAGATGTTGCCTTCTGGCTACGGAAGTAATGGGTAGGATTGGATTTTGTATTGAGATTGGGGGCATGAAAATTTATCACTCGTGACAGAGTTGCTACACCTTGTAGTAATCCTGTGCTGGATTGAGCAATGAGCACATTTGACTTGACAGATGACCATTGACCAGCTAATTAGACTTAAATATTGGACAGAACAAGATTCTTATTTTCAAAACTACATGAATTATCTTGCAACGGAACTTGCAAATGTCCACGGGGCCTACTTTCTCAACATCATTATTTACTGTGGAGCCTAGGGCCTCACTTTGTTTGACCAGCTTTTACGTGTTGTTTCCCGCCAGATCCTGATCTTCGACATCATCGAGGTCGTCCCGGAGCCGGGCCAGCCGCTCACCAAGAACCGTTTCAAGATGCTGTACGCCAAGGAGCAGAAGGGACCCGTCACGGCCATGACTCACGCGCTTGGCTTCCTCATCTCGGCCGTGGGACAGAAGGTGAACTAACTTTCAATACTGAAATCTTTAAATTGTTTATTTCACAAATATTGCTCTAAAAAACATGCGAAATAGTACCATGATGTTCTTTTAATTACCTAAACCAGGTATAACCGCAGCATAAAACAAAAAATCTGAAGTATATAACATATATCCTAATATGTTTATGGGATAGATAGTTACAACTAAGATAAATAAAGTAAATGTTAAGTTATCCTAAAATAAATTTATCTCCATTATTAAACCTCAAACAAAATATTTTTTAACCATTTTTTTTAGTTAAAATGACCTAGTAAGTTCTTGGTACTGGACATTAGACTCTTGACAATCACAGGTATGGAACCAGGACCCTGCCGTATTATAGAAAATCGTGAATTTAAGGAAGTACAGTACACTCTTGTTCAATGAATTTGGTGACATAAAAACTCCTCTTCATCAAAACTGATGATCTGGATTTTATTACTATTAAAAAAAATATATATATATATACTTTTTTTTTCTTTTAGTGCCTTCAATTTCTAATTCAGGGTTGTCACAGACATTAAAAGTCAGGAATAGTCAGGATTTTTGGGTTTTGGTCATTAAAAGTCAGGAAAATGTTTGAAAAAACTTCAAAATTCAGGAAAAAAATCCACTGTTGAATTCTGATACTTAAAGGAAGATGGCATTCTAGGAGCGAACCGGTGGACAACAGCCATTTGTCAATTCAATGACAAATATATTGAGTCCACTGTTACTATTGTTCCCTCTCTATTCCTAATAATGTTTCCACCCACTGAGAGAATATTGTTTCTAATCTTTGCCCTATCGACAGATCTACATTTGGCAGCTGAAGGACAATGACTTGGTCGGCGTGGCGTTCATCGACACGCAGATCTACATCCATCAGATCCTCAGCATCAAGAGTCTCATCCTGGTGGCAGACGTTTACAAGTCAATCACACTGCTCAGGTTGGTGTGACAGTTAAGTAGGAGTGACACGTTTTACCACTTTTTAAAATCAAATGTGAAATTTTTACATAGAAAGTGGATGGCAGTTTTTTTTTGCCTTATATTGTCATGTCCAGACATTGTAGATCTCTGCATGAAATTTATTTAGACAAAGCCATATACGAGTCGCTACAATATAGGTGCATGGCACTGATAAAAATAATACAGGGATTCAAACCAACAACATCACTTATGGTTTCAAATTCCATCGCTGTAATTAAACTTTACACCAGCGAATCTAGAGTTTCAACTCATTCAATTGTAACTGTGTGTTTACTTTTTTCAATGCATTGTGTTACAGTCACAAATTATTGCCAAGTAACGGCTGCGATGAATTTTCACATGAATAGCAGATATTTTTAGCCTCGACTTTTTGTATTCAAAATAATTTTCTGTAACCGACCCTCAGATGTTTTATCTGGATCAATTAGTCATTACCTAACTACGTTTCAGAAGGTTTCATAAAAAATAGGGATGGACGGGTCCCGAAATTTCGGGAAAATTTTCGGGAAATTTTCGTCCCGATCATCGGGCGGGATTTTTTTATACTCGGGAATTTATCGGGACGGGAACTGCCGAACGGCGGCCGGCGATCGCAGCCGACGATCTCGCTAACGAAGACGGCGAATGCGGCCGACGATCTCGCTAACGAGGACGGCGATTGCGGCCGACAATCTCGCAAACGAGGACGGCGATTGCGGCCGACGATCTCGCTAATGAGGACGGCGTTTGCGGCCGACGATCTCGCTAACGAGGACGGCGATCGCAGCCGACGATCTCTCTAACGAGGACGGCGATCGCGGCCGACGATCTCGCTAACGAGGACGGCGATCGCGGCCGACGATCTCGCTAACGAGGTCGGCGATCGCGGCCGACGATCTCTCTAACGAGGACGGCGATCGCGACCGACGATCTCGCTAACGAGGACGGCGATCGCGGCCGACGATCTCGCTAACGAGGACGGCGATCGCGGCCGACGATCTCGCTAACGAGGACGGCGATCGCGGCCGACGATCTCGCTAACGAGGACGGCGATCGCGGCCGACGATCTCGCTAACGAGAAAAACACGGCTTAGCTATGGCTTGTATTAATTAGATTTTAGGGTTTATAGCTTTAAATTTACATTGTAATAATTTTTTTCATCATACACTCTTTAATTTTTTTTCTGATGTAGCAAAAAATAGTTAAATGTATTCATTTAAATAACAATGAAAGTATAATGTCTAATAGTTTATTATTTCTTAGTTCAATTTTCTTATTTATATTCTTCAAGGAAGAAACTGTCTCAGTAAAATCAATGAATATAAAAAAAGTGGCAAAATATTTCTTAGGTTTATAAATGGCATTGGCTTGTTGAACAACTTCTTTTCTGAGTGTTAATATTCATTCTAATTTAAAATTGTGTTTTTTGTTCTTTTTTATCTGAGCAGGCCTTATTTATTGTAATATAGTATTGTTTTATTTACAATTTTTCCAATTGTTTTAATCTTTTTTTTTTTTTTTTTTTTTTTTTTTTTTTGCACCGGTACCGTACATAATGTTTATTTTCATTCTTCGTACCAAACGTTTAATATTTCATTAAACAAAACTTGTATTAAATAAGACATGGGCAACATTGTTCAGGGTTGCCACAGAATTTTGGAGGCCATTTTTCCTGACTTTTCCTGACTTTTACTGACCAATCTGAGAGATTTTTCCTGACTTTTTGGAACCGGGTTTACAAATAAAGACTCGTTTTTTGTTTTTAGTGAATTTTCTTTTGAATATTGTTTTAATGCCTCCATTCTCTAAGTTGCCTATCGCTAAAATTTTTATTGAAATACCCCCGTCACAGGGAAGTACTCAGTGAATTTCCAATGGTTTAGTTAATTAACTAAAGAAAAAAAAATTATTTACATATTGCACTAATTAAGCCTTTTGAGATTTTTATTGGGAAATTAAAAAAAATAAGCAATATACCAGGTTTTATTGGTTTCCCATAAAAATTAAATGGAAAACTTGGTTTTTTAATTTTCTCCGTAACCAGTGAAGCTAAGTAAATGATTCAAAATACAAAATTATTTGGTTTTTTGAAGTTGTTTTAAATGATCTCTTTGAAAATTGATGATTTAAAATTTTTAGGGTGAAAAATACCAAAAACCCCTAATTTGACCTTTTTGAAACAACATAAAACCCAATTCCGAATGTACTATCAACCTGGTTTTCGAACTTAACCTGAAGAACGCTGTCGTACACCTTACCAATTTTCATTGAAATAAAAGGGGTCTTTCAAAATTTATTGTGTAAACGGACACATATACATGAATTTGAACAAACGGTGTTTTTGGCTCCTATATGGACCTCAAAACAAAAAAGTAATATGGTCCCGGCCTTAGGTCTTATCATGAGTAATTATCGTAATAGCGTATTCCCTAGAGTTAAATTCGCTAATATTCCCTGTAGAGAAATTGGCTACAAATAAAACAAAGTGTTCCAATAATAAAGTAAAAACTAACATTATAACAATGAAAAACCCAATAGAAATATACATTATTAATAGGTAATTCATGTATAAAATTAATACATTTTACCCACTACTTAGTAATTCTGATTTATGAGAGGGGTCAAAAATCGAGACGGTTGGATTGTGCCTCTGCATATTTTCCTGACTTTTGGCACTTTTCCCCTATTTATTCCTGACTTTCGGCATTTTTTCAAACTTTTTCCTGACCAAAACCCAAAAATCCTGACTATTCCTGACTTTTCCTGACTTTTAATGTCTGTGGCAACCCTGTTTTTCCTTTATGTGTGTTTAGTGATTCGACTTAAATTTATTTGGTTACAATAAAATTTATACTTTCCCATGATCTTATTGCATCCTTAAAATATCAAAACTATATATTTGAATTTTTTCAACAAAAGGACATTCATTGTAACTTAAACAAAAACAAGTGGAACAAGTTGGAAGGAGAACTAGTTGATATTTAACATTAATTTGTCTATATACGACACTCAGATAAAAATCAAAACGAATATTTCCCGAAAGCGTCGAGAAGAGCAATCCCGTCCCGATCCCGTCCCGAAATTGGATGGGAAATAAAAATTCCCGTCCCGTCCCGTCCCGAACTAAAAATCCATTCCCGTCCATCCCTAATAAAAAATCTTAGATTGTAATTACTATGTATTCAATCAGTTTCAACTTGTCACAGGTTCCAAGAAGAGTACCGCACCCTGTCACTGGTCAGCAGGGATTTCCGAGCGTGCGAGGTTTACAACGTGGAGTTCCTGATTGACAACGCTCAGCTCGGCTTCCTCGTGTCTGACAGAGAGAAGAACGTCGTGCTGTATATGTACCAGCCCCAGGCGAGAGAGAGCTACGGAGGTGAGGGTTACAAACATTACCTGCTTAAAATCTCTTACAGATTGTTTTAGTTTGGTTTAATTGTGGTGAACTCATGAGATGATTAGAAGATTTGAAGATAAACTTTAATTAATCAATTCTAACTATCCCTCGTCGTTTGGTAGACCGCAGAATTCGGCATGGGACCAGTCATTTGAAGTAATATTCTCCTCGTATGCTACCGCAAAGAAGGGGGGGGGGGGAGGAATTTATACATTCATCCACCCATGGGGACAATCATCAGAAAGATGACCCTACCAATTTGTTTGCAGAAAGTTGTCCATGGTGTAAAAACATTCCCAGACTAGGAATTCATTCAAGGAGATACAACGTTTCTTTGTGTCCTGGATCTCTCTCAGAGTTTAGGGGAGTTTATTATAAAGTCTGATGCCCTAATGGCTCAGTTTCTTTTCAAAAATTCTAAGGTTGTGTTGAACTGAGGGTCTATTGTTTCTAAATCTGGTGTTGTAGTTGTGTGTTACTGAGTAGCTAGTTTGGTTTGTAATTCTTGCGATTTTTACCGCTTTAAAAATAAAAAAGTGAAGGAACATTTAACAAGTTCAGATGTTTGAATGCAGGAGAGCAATGATCCCTAGGTCTAAGCCCCGAAATATATCTAATAGCCCTATTTTGTAGTTTAAGAATGTTTTGAAGGTGATTTTTTTTTATGAGGAACCCTGCAAGTGAGCTTCGAAAATCTCTAAGTAAACTAATTTGGACAATTTAAACTAATTTAAACTTACGAGAGTCTCAAGATATCTGTGCTTGTCGGAGCATTATACCGGTTCTTGTTAAGTAAAACTATCTTGAAGGGTAAAATTTTTTCTGTTTTGAATACCAATTGTCTGAGACGCAAATATGATCCAAGAATATTTTATATTATAAAAAGAATTTCTCATAAAAAACTACCATATCAAATAATATAACTTATTTGTATTGACATTTGGTAATTTCATTCTTCACCACTTTTTTGTACAAATAACAAAAACCAAAGAACGGTGAAATAATAAATGAGATTACTGTTTTCTTTTATTCATTGTTCTGTTTGGATCGTAACATTTCACATGTGTTTTAGGGCAAAGGCTGATAAGAAAAGCAGATTTCCACGTAGGCCAACACATCAACACCTTCTTCCGAATCAGATGCAAGATCGAGGACGGGGCCGTGGAAAGAAGGCATCAATTAGGGGCTGAGAAGAGACATATTACCATGTTTGGTAAGAGAAGTCCATATGAATTTTTATTGAATATAAATTGATTTAGTTGGAAGAACGATGATAATTGGGTCCTCCGTTCCAACTAAGGGGATGTTTATTCCTTCAATGTGTCCTATGTTTTGTCGTCAATTTGATTTAGCATCAATGTTCTGAAAATACAGTTTTCCTCATAGAACAGAAGATTTATGAATAGTTCATTAATTATCTTGAACTGCTAGCTATACAGAATGTTAATCCTAAGTTAAAGAAATTAATTTTCGAAATTCGTAAAAGAGAATGGCAAATTTATATTTTTTCATTAATTTATTCATGCAGGCCGTATTGTTAAATTTTAAGTCTCTGATTTATGATTTGTTATTAAACTGTCTCCAAAGATGACATCAGAACCCAGCTGTTTGCAGTTTGATCCCGGGTGACTACATTACATGCACAAACAGGTGTCATCCCTCATGTCCCCTAGTTGGAACATGTGTTCTTGACAGCGTTGTGGGGGCTTATTGGTCCATGGTTACGAGCAGTGGTGTTTAACAATGCTGACTTGCAATTTTGGTAATAACCTCATTTTGTTGCATCAAAGAGAAGAATTTTCCACCCTAAGGCTACGCATCATGTGAAATTTAAAATGTTAAAACAAACTTAAATATTTTTTCATATTTGGAAAAATACTAAAATGCTTTTATGCATAACAGGGAGTGGCTGTTAAATGAGTAACAGTAAATCCCGTTTCTACTGTACTGCCATTTCAAACAATTACATTATTTAAAATACATTTCTTTGTGTATAAAATTATTTCCTCTGAAAGCTAAATGCAGTAAATCGACTGTTTTGTCTTTATACATAGCCACTCTGGATGGAGCGCTAGGATATCTACTGCCACTTCCAGAGAAATCCTACAGGAGATTGCTCATGCTTCAGAACATATTGGTCAACCACTTATCCAACACTGCCGGCCTCAACCCTAAGGCTTTTAGGTAAATTTTGTGCTACACTAAAACCAACCTTTTTTCAATTTATTAATTTTATAATGTACTTAGTGTCCCCAGGTATGATGTAACTTTAATTGAAGGACTGGTGAGCATCTTTAGAAAGTTGTACCCTTCAGTCATAATCCTTAAATTTAACACGGCGTTTCGTCATTAACCAATATTAACCAGTTTGTTCACCATTAATTAACGCACTTTAAGCACAATTTTCATTACCCAAGACATTGCCTTAGTTTGTTTGAAAAATCTCCATACTATGATCAACCGTCTCCCTGCTTCACAGAAAGTAATTGATAATGTGCTACAAAAAATAAATAGTTGTAAAGAGTATCTGTTGGATAAAAGCTATTATCCTGTGGATGAGTATCTCAATGACAATGTTCACTCTTAAGTTTGTTACTCAATCATTTACACCATTATTTAGTATTAAGAGGGCTATTCAGAAAGTAAGGAACGTTTTTGACTTACGCCGTTAGGCGCGCACTTATCGCCTATATTAGGGTATGAGAGCACTCGGGGCCTCAGTGGCTATCCAACCATGACACTAGGAGCATCGTCGCGCTGCTAGTTTTCTTTATTTTTAAATTCAAAATGGCCGCTCCCATAAAATATGCCGCCAGTTGCGAAGTGCGATTGGTAACACGGTTTTTGTTGGCAAAAACCTTAAAACCGATAAAGATTTATCGAAAAGTATGCGAGGTGTGTGGGAACAATGTCTTGAATGAAAGTTTTGTGCGTAAGTTGTGTATTCAGTTTACAAATGACCAAACCAGTACTTGATGAGCAGTAGAGTGGACGACCGAGCATTGTGACTGGCGAACTGGTCACTAAAGTTGACGAGAAGATCCGTGAAACCCGCTGCTCCTCCATAACGGAGTTTTCGTTATCTTTCCCTCAAGTTTCACGGACTTTGCTGTGTTGAAATTGAAGGAATAAAAATCTATAAATCTCTATCAGTTTTTTATTCGGTTTTAAATTTTTTGCCAACAAAAACCGTGTTATCGATCGCACTTCGCAACTGGCGGCATTTTTTACGGGAGCGGCCATTTTGAATTTAAAAATAAATAGTGTCATGGCTGGATAGCCACTGAGGCCCCGAGTGCTCTCATATCCTAATATAGTTGATACGCGCGCGCCTAGCGGCGTAAGGCATAAAAGTTCTTTACTTTCTGAATAGCCCTCGTATTAATTTTTATTTTTATTATTTTATACAAATACCACCTGTTTTACCAACACATCTGGAACCCTGTAAGGCCTTATGTGACTGAAATTAATTTATTCTTGTACAAAAATCCAAATTGTTGAATATAAAATTACAGTCCTTTTATGTAATTGCAGGCAATACAAGAGTTGGAGCAGGCTGATGGGTAACCCAGCCCGAGGCGTCATCGACGGGGAGCTGGTCTGGCAGTACCTCAGTCTGCCGGTCTCGGAGAGGCAGGAGATCGCCAAGAAGATCGGCACCAAAGTGGACGAGATTGTCGACGACCTGGGAGAGATCGAACAAGTCACTGCTCACTTCTAAATGGGAATTGGAATGGACCTTTCGGCAAGGCTTAGTTGTGAATAAGTTGGAGGTGACTTCAGTCCATCTCAGATAAGTTTCTGGTCTAGGTCAAGAGTGTGAACTTTTTCATGTGTATAAATGAGAGAACTTCATGACAGCTCAGCAACTAATTTTATGTCCCAACAACTCAAATTTAGTTTAAAATTTTGTATTCGGTGAAACTATGAACTGAAGGTGTATGAACCAATCTATCACGGGGATTTGTTTGTGGTTGATTTTTACAAATTGCATGCATTATACCAGATTTATTAATATGTATTGCATAAAAGTTTTTAGTGTATTATATCGGTGTTTATGACTGAGCCGCTAAGGTCAATCATATTTAAATAATAATTTTTTGTACTTATATCAAGCATCTTCTAAATTTGTTATCAGGGCTGAGGCTTATCACTTACCGTTAGAAATTATTGTTGTTCAAAATTGTTCTGTTAAATATGTTTCTGAGCTTTTTTGAAGTTCTATAGAGTGCAGCCATGTTGAGTCTTGATGGACCTTACCTAATTTTCTTCACATTGAAAATGATCAAGAATGTTATGGAGTGTACAGTTTATAGCAGTAAAAATGTGATAATTTTTATCTTGTAAATATTTTAATCTTTAGTACTGTATTATTTTGTATTCTCAGGTATTACAAAATCAATAATTGAGACTGACAGTTTGTGATTTTACTATTTCCTCTTTCCTGCGGCAACATTTCTTAGTCTTAAGAGTGTCTTTGTGTTGTTTAATTTACTTTTATAGTTTTTAAAACTATTTAAGTCATACTTCTTTTACTTATTATTACTTTCAATTGTTGTGTCTCTAAATGTTTTACTTGCTTGTGCACTATTTTTTTGATTGCTGTAAAAAAATGCTGAAATAAAGTATTTTTTATTGACTAATATTTTTTATATTTTGCTAAGTGACAGATAGTTGTGCACTGTGCACACAATAAGCATATAGACACAGGTGCACATTGTTTATGTTGCTGGTGCTTGTTTAGTCTTACTGTACCGATAAAGCTTATCACTCAGTATGTAGTGCACTAGAAAACACAAGCTTGGAATTTCAATAGTAACATACAAATAAGATTTTTAAGCCAACAGTTAATGTATTCCAATTTAAGTGCAGAAAAATATTATTATTTCATTCTTTGATCATATGATTTCTCAAACGGTTGTTTTAAACATATAGGCCTATTGCTATTTTTGTTATGCATAGTCCATCTATCCCAGTAGATATCTGCACGGTATCAAAATCAGAATAAAATCATGGAAAAAGGCAATCAAAACAACAATACTAGTGCACCCATTTATTACGCGGCTTTTAGGAATTCTAGGTGACTAAACAATTTACAAATTCACAATACAAATATGGACACATTTAAACAATAAAAACATCACATTAAATACAA
The DNA here is from genome assembly GCA_030545055.2 of Neoaliturus tenellus. Classification (NCBI taxonomy): domain Eukaryota; kingdom Metazoa; phylum Arthropoda; class Insecta; order Hemiptera; family Cicadellidae; genus Neoaliturus; species Neoaliturus tenellus. The sequence goes on from CM061536.1 coordinate 28,651,102, forward strand.
CTTAAATATACAACATTTGTACAGCACAAGGTTTCAACAGTCTGAAGTTCAGCCGGGGCTGACTACACTCGGTGACTCCGGTATCACTCTAACAGTCTTTGGAGGTTACTTTGCGGAGAAGCCATCCCCGGTCGGGTCCAGGATCCAGGGGTAGTTGTTGGGGCACTCCATGCACGTGAAGAGTCGGATTGTCTGCCCGGGCAGCTCTCGGGTGGTCAGGGGGCAGGGGTTGGGCAGTGAGCAGTACGGCTGGCCCTTCACGTCACACTTCTCCTTCCATTCTTGGAAGTCTCGCAGGGACGTCAGCTCTGTGGGATTCTGCATCCATTGGATCACCTGGAGAACAATTTGGGTTAATTTTGACAACATACAGTAATACTTACTTAATTTACCTAGGATACACAATAATGTGGAACTAAAAAATGTAGAGAAAATCTAGAGGCTAAACGTTTTTCCAGTTCAGGAACTCCCTCACATAATTGAAAGGTGTTTCAGGCAGCCATGCATAAGAGATATGTAAAAGTCTTGCTTGGTTTTCTCCTCAGTGTGTAAATCAGTTGTTGGAGTTGATGGCTTTTTTGTGGGATACCTGACAAGCAGAAAGACGTGTAAAAGATGATATGCAAATAATGTGATGTTACATGATCAGGTGCTTTGGATAATTTGTTGACGATTAATTTCTTGTCTAATATCTTAAGCTGTGCCCATTTCTCATTAAAATAGTCACATATCAGAAAATAGTGTAGCTAGATAAAACTAGATTTCTTATGGTCGCTTTCTCCAAGTCAGTTTAAACTTAAAACTTAAACTCAAGATTAAACAAAGTTAACTTTATGTTTAACATTGAATAAACTATGTCTTGGTTCAAAGTGTTTAAGGAAATCAACCTTTGCTGTAGCAACTTTTGCCACAGTAACATAAAAATTATCTGTTAAAATAATTCATAAAATGATTTTTTCAATACAAAAAAAATACATTGTAAATTTAAGATGTTACAGAAAACAACTAACTCTGGGTTATAACATTTGTAACATCAATAACTACTCACCATTTACTACAAAATCAATGAAAAATTGCTAATTTTGTGTACAGTCGCAAGAGAACTTAATTGATTGTAAAAAACACTTGAACTCATCTCACCTGCAGCATGGTCACGAAGTAGACTTCGTTCTTGTCCAACATCTCCTCGATGAACTTGATGAGTTCTTCCTTGAACTCCTTCTTGCTCTTGAGCCAGGACGCGTGGAAGTGCAGACCCAGAGGGGCTCGGTTGGTGTTGAAGTGACGGTTGAAGTTGTGCCTCAGAAGGCGGGCGAACTGTTCCCCAGTCTGGATGTTGGAGCAAGAATCGACCATGTGACAACCGGGCAGGCTCTCGTCGAATGTAGGGTCGTCTCTTCGGTCCAACTCATTCATCACCATCTCCCAGATCGGGTGGCTTCGGCTGGGGCAGTTCTGGGCGTTTCCGTTGCACTTGTGCGGCATCCTGAAGTACAGCGTGTAGGGCCAGATGGGAACACGGCCCAAGGGAGCGGTGATGGAAGCATCGTAAACAAAGTATTGGTCGGTCATCATCTCGAACTGCTTGTTGCCGCCGACTCTCAAGTATGGAGCTCGCATTCCGATGATGGATCCGTCAGTGATGTTGGCAAACCTTGAAATAAAAAAACAATTTTACATTTCATGCTCAGTTATCAAATTATCAGAGTCAATACAATGCAATAGCTTCGGACAATATAGTATTTTTCAGTTGGTAAAAGAAGACTAACCAAATAAAAATTTGCTACAAAGATGAATTTCAGAATTTTTTTTAAAGAGGTAATATGCTTTTAGCTTTAAGTACTTATTTAATTATTTTTACATTTTCTGTTGTCTACATCTTATTTATTATTGCTATTAACAACAATTTTTAATATTTCATTCCACTGGAAAGTATTCTAATTAATGCCAACATGGGATCACCTTTTCATGCTTATTTTTGATTTTGTAAAACTTAGGGCTGTTTGCACCATATTAGTTTAAACCTGATCTTCAGTTTAAACCTAAGTTTAACCTAAAAGTCAGTTGCACATGCATAGTTTATACTTTCAACTCCTGCTGATTTGAACTGAATTAATTTAGATTATATTTAATCCGGTTTATCATTATTTATGCAAATGGCGCTTATTGTCACTATTGCTTTCAAGTTGTCTGCAAATGGTTATAATGTTCTTAATGCACTCCAATATATAAAGATTATTGCTTCTTGTGCGGAATTTGTAATCTGTTTTTAATATTTATTTAAATTCCTCCAATAGACAACGATGCCATATCTTATAATATGAGAGTGTATTCTGTGAGCATTTAATTTATTTTGAGTATATAATTTGTAACTTCATATAACTACATTATCTCGAGAGAAAAACTCCTGTTTTTTAACAATATATTCTACATGCAAACCCCAACTATGATTTTTTCTATCATTAGAACAAAGAATTTTGTCATTTAAACATTTCCGCCTTTTATAATTGGCTAAATATATGGCTTGTTTACCTTTCAATGATCAAACGGCCTCCAGCCATCTCAGCCAGCCAGTCGTCGTATGACCCTCCGGTCCAGTATTTCGGGTCGTCCTTGTGCGTCAGTGAGAAGACGGCGATCTCGTGTCCCTTCCTGTGCAGCTCCTGTACGGCCGCGTAGTTGGAGTACTTGTGAGACATGAAGAACGTCCCCCGCACTTGGCAGCCGTTGGGGTTGAGCCTCTGGCCGTTGAAGATCTCATCGTACAAGTCGATGTTGTCCACGTTGATGGCTCCGTTGAATGTGATCGTGATCATCTGTGGCACCTGAGGAAAAAACGTACTAATGATACAGAAGCACTTGATGCCGATTTTATTTACCTAAAAAAATTGGTATACAGTTTATAAAACAAATGTTAGACAGTTTAAAATAAGTTAAAATTTGTTTTTTTTAAGTTGTAAATACCATTCATACATTTTATTTTATTAATTCTGTTATTTAAAATTGATTGAGAGCCTCTTTATTCAGCCTTATTAAACGTTTTAGTGGGACAAAATATCTTTAAATACTTTCTTTGCTAACGTCTTGATAGTTAAATACATCTGTGCTTATAAGACAATTTCAATGGATTGAAAGCTGTAAATCTCAATCGTCGTATACATCATTTTAATGTAGTCCTACACTTAAACAGTTCAAAAAAATTACATTTATATTTTCATAATCTGAAAATATTGTGTGCTCTTTAATTGAGTGTATAACTCAGACTATTACTTATTGATTAATCATTACTTAGACTACTATTTTACTTTAAATTTCAAGGATTTATCAGTATTTCTTTGTAGAGCATGATAGCTCAAATTTAGTCAGAAATTTTAATATTGTATTAAATTCTTTTTAAAACTACCCTGGGACAAGAAAAAACTTACTTTAAACTTGTTACAAAAATTTATCCATTTTAGATTCTTTTTTACAATAGCTTTGGATGAATAAATTATGATTATGTTTTATCTCAATAATCCATGAGTGCTCTACCTGGTTGGGCTCGATGTTCCCGGGTATTCTAGTTCCGTCGGCGGAACAGAAGCAGTCAGGCAACACACATTGCGTCGGGTCACAGTCAGGTGCTCGGTTGGGGTCGGTCTCAACAGCTAAAACACAAAGTTGAATGAAAATATTTCATCATGACCTTATCAAATATTGATCAAAATGTTGATCAAATTTATAAAGTTTGTCGAATTTTCACAAATAATTTTTGCAGGCGAGAATGAACTTAACCATGGTTGTAAAAAACAAGTTGATCAAAATTCATCAAAAAATATTCAAATTCGGCAAATATTTCCGAAGGTTGATTGAAACATTTAGATATAGCTGAGTCACGTATGGTGATCGTCAGATTGAAGATAAAGGTGGTAGTAACAAAAAACATTGGAATAAACATTTAAATAATAATTTTACTAATTTATTGAGATGGTCTTTAAAGGATATTCTTTGGTTTTTCTGTGCCTTTCCTTTAATTTCTCTCTACCCTTAATGCTAATTTACTTTATTTTATTTAACAGTATAGTGATATAAAAATCATAGCTATTCTAGTAGACTATTGTTAAATTTTTTTAACAAGAACAGCTTTACGTTTGATTTTTTAACTCAAATAACTTGAAATGATAAAAAGCATAAAATTATTTAATATGGCTTTAATAGATGATTTTACCCAAATAGAAGGGCCAAAACTTACAGCAAGCATTCTCGTCAGACTCGTCCTTGCAGTCAGGTTTGTCATTACAGAACAGCTCCTTTTCTATACACTCGCCGTTACCACAGGACAATTTACCCTCAGGACAGACGGGTTCATCGGTCTTCAGGATGGGAAGGACTTTGCGTGGCTCTGGAAGAAAAAAAAAAATCAACATCAGACACCTCTCAACGGCCGATGTGAGCTGATCTGTCAAACACTGAATGTATTTGGTGGCCAAGAGGAAACTGAGAAGATAGGGAAATCTCTGGATCATCAGTAAAAGCGAAGAAGAGAAACAGACTGTGCAAGACACACTCGAGCTATTGTGAATAAGGAAAAGTTAGTTGTCTAGATGAGACTTTTTAAGATCATAGAAGGTAATGGACACAAAGGAGAAGAGAATATTGAGAAAGGTGAAGTGAAGAATGGGTGTCAATTAGTTTATATTATTTTTTTAAGTGCTATTTAGAATTAGTCGGAAATCTTGAATACTATTAAAATGACGGTAAATCAGAAATTTTGGTTGCAAGAACTCTTCAGGAACATATTTTTATTAAAATCTAAAAGAAGGTTATAAAACCCTAAAGAAAGTCTTAAGTCCTGAAGAATTATTTAAGAAATTTATTAATTGATTGTTAACTCTAAATTATTACTTTTCTAAAAAGAGATTAAGAAGAAAAACTGTACACCTTAACTTGAAGTGTTAATCTAAAACCTACGACCAGCAAGGCATGTAGTTTCCAAAACTCATCCTAAAATATTAAAAAATACTTGTAGCCAATGGTGGAAGTTTGTTTGTACAACAAATTTAAAACGCATTAACAAGTTTTAATTGTTTGAATTCAATTTTAAAAATCTTCATGTGGTTAGTGTTTGATATGTCCAAAGGATTTTTTATTAAAGTAGGAAAAACTCAAGAAATAATGTGTTAAGAAGAGAGAAAAACAATGAAGCTAAAAGTTTATTAAAAGACAAAAGCAATTTAAAAACTTAGAGAGTGGTTCAGAGGCATGGAATTGTATCATTTTAAACTGCAATATATTATGAAATTTAAATTAATAACATTTTAAACCATATTCTTTTATGTCTCTTGGTACTTTCTTCAAATTTTCATAACGATTTACTTGATTGATTGACTTAAAAAAATATCCTCTTTTATTACTTTTTACTTTTACTTTTTAACGTTTTAAAACTATTAACCATGTTATATTGCCCCTGACTATAACTACTAAGTCTACTACAGCATGCAAAGAAGTACAGTAATATTTCATCATGCCTAAGAACAATGTTCTACTACAAGTATTCTACTTCCAATCACCTGGGTGAAGTGTATGCTATACAATATACTACACAGTTTTTGAAAGCGGTGGAAAACACATGCAGGAGGACAGGAGTGCCACCATTTTAACAAAATATAAACCAAAAGTATGATATGAGTGGCTCTTCTACTGGCTTCTACTTTGTACACTGAATCCCTGCCGTTTGGTTAGTTTGATTAAAAATTTTTCCCTCAAATTTTGTTGAGGCATAGTTATGTATATGTCAATAACAAGGCAACAAAAACCATAGCAAATACATTCATAATTAAAAGTTGACAATATTTTTTAGTTAAAATTGAAAAAAAATATGATAGCACTGGATAAACGTAAGTAGTATATTTATAAAACAAGGTAGCTAGACATGGCTTGGACTTGCATGTTCAAAATATTTACTTAATTACATACAATTTTGTTTTTCATAATTACTGTTTTTCTTTGATTTACTATCTGTCGTTGAATTTATTCATACTTTACTTTCGTCCTTTATTCGGACATTAAAATAAAGTCAAACCGATGATGCAATTTTTGTAAATTCTTGGTCCTTTTTAAAACAAACCCGAATTTATTTGATCAAGTCTAAATAGATTTGATCATGCAATTTTAAAACTGATCAAAACTTGACATTATCAAATTGATTTATGGAAATAATATTAAAATTCCATCATTAGGTCAAATTTTCTGTCAAGGTACAAAACCAAACGGCCTGGGATATCTCCCCAACTCGCAACAAGCTGTCAACGTCTACGTAAGTGTCGATCTCTGCGTCTGCGCCACTTACTGTCGAGTTTGTCACAGTTGTTGACTTTACCCTTCCAATCGCACGTTTGCTTATCTATGTCGAAAGCCAGTCCTGACGGACAACTAATTTGCTTCATACCGGCTTTCGTGCACCTGGAGAAAAAAATGGCAACTATAGCTATTTCTTGGAAAACGTGAGGCGAGCCACACCAAGGCACTTCGAGTTGTGGTTTGGATGGGGAGTGAGACCAAGCTAAAGTAGCTGGATAGGACTGTTTGTCACAGATTTATTTGGTAGTCTACAAATATCAAAAAGGCCATAGCAGCATTCAGCAGCAAATTGGGAAGAATGTCAAAAAACGTTAAAAAACATGCAGTTTGGATAAAATTTTTCTTTTGAGTTTTACTGGGAGTTTTTTTTTTTTTTTTTTTTTTTTTTTTGAGTTTTATCTGGAAGACCGAGATGAATTGGTTTCCTGTGATGATGAGGGGTCTTTTATGATTAACAAAACAGAGAAATGAAGAATGAAGCAATCTAAAGGAATGGAAGAACGAGTTTACCTAAAAAGAAGTTTAAAAAGTTGATGTTCTGGTCTCAGGCATGATGCTCGAACTTTGATCAGAGGTTACCATTCCCGTTAGGAAAATGTAAATAACCCAAAAAATTAAAAAAAAAATCACAAAATCACACACAACCCAAGACCACAACCGAGGACTTGTAGCGACTCGCCTCGCAGCATTTGAAGTACTTACTCTCTAGCTCTCCACAATTTTTAACATTGGTTTTCCAATCACAAGTCTGACGGTCAATATCAAACGCAAGGCCGTTGGGGCAGCGCACGCCGGCCAGACGGGTCTTGCCGTTTTCCGCGGCCTTATCGCACCTGTAGCAAACAAAATCTCATCCAACATCCAACAAAAATCTGGAAAATATAATTTTTTAACCATCTTAACCATAAAAATCACAAATTGATTTTTAAGTATTTTGTATTGATTTGTTAAGAATATTTATCCATAGTTCAAGATATATATATATATATATATATATATATATATATATATATATATATATATATAACAAGGCAATATTAAACAAAAATATGTCTGTCCGCCTCCTATTGCATGTAGTCGTAGACGCTCAAATTATCTCAAAGTGAAAATATATACCGTTTAAGTCCTAAGATTTGCAGTAAAAATAAAAGAGATCCAAACTTTGAATTATAACCTTTTCGTATAGTTTACAAAAGTTGTCATTTCCCTACAGTCATCTTACAAAAGCCACACAAAGTAGGTAAATGTATCTCCAGGACTATTTTACGTTTCAATTTAAGATAAGGCATTGAGTTTTGCGGGGATTTAAGTCTAGTGATAGTCAATATCCCATTGAGTTTGTTATGACTCATTAATCAATGAAGTTGTTCCAGAAACCTTCAAAAATATTACTCTGTCTTGGAACTGAAACTTAGTAGAAATTATTTTTTCGTTATTTTATAATATTGTGCATTGTAAATTATCAATTGTATGTGTTATGGAAAATAAACGAATTTGATTTGACTGAGACTCTGCTCATTGTTCACTTTGGAGGCCAGTGTGTTGTGGTTCCTATTGATCCTCCCTCCCCCAGTGTCGGCACCTACCTGACTACGTCCCTACAGTCGCCGGTGGTCGTCAGGCGGAAGTACTCGTCTGGGGGTCGGTCCTTGCAGAGCTCGTCTACGGACTGGTCAGGTTCGTCCCCTCCCTCGTCGTCATCTTGTCTCTTTTGGCGATGGGCTGTGACACTGGCTGTAACAGAGATGAAAACTTCAAATTATATTTGTGGTATAGATCTCTGAAAGGAATAATTAACATCTAATTTGTCCCAAAAGAAACCACGCCGTGTTTGCTGGAATAATTCTATTTATTTGATAAACTTAAGTGGTCTGAATGATGGCTTACAATAGACCTTTAAATATTTGAAACGAAATCCTCACGAAAAAATCGACAGACAGACGACAGTAATTCTGTTAACTTTATTTGTTAAAAGCTTAATCGCATACATTAACGAGGGTAATGTGTTTGCTTTAGCTTTAGTAAAAAACGAGAAGACTGTAAAAATTTTATGAACATTTAAAATAAAATGGTTGGTTAATTAATTTTTCTGGAATCCAGATAGGAGTCGAAATCCATCGTGAGTTTTAACGAAAAAAGTAAGAAGAAAGAATGGATTTTCAATCATTTTAATTCGTTCTATCACTTTTTCGAGCCTTTGTAGTGAACTTTAGACGCATAAAAGAGGAATTTGTGTCAAACTCCAAAGAATGGCTGTAGAAACAAAAGAACGAAACTCTACCAATCAAGCACGTCAATATAAATTAAAATATAAACTTAGAAAATTAATTAGCCTACTATGTAATGATGATTGCATGATATGATTTAGATTTTGGTTTAGAAATAATTATCACTTGCTGGACTCTATAACCAAGCCAAGGATTTGACAACCATAGGATATCCTTCCAAAGGTTAACATTTTCTTGTCAAACATCGATTTTTTATGGGTGTTGTAAACATATTTTTTAGGTTTTTAAGTCGTTTCCAACTGATTATAAACGTGTATAGAACGAAATAGAGATCCTTAAAAGGACTGACATCAACAGTTAAAAAGAAGATGGATTAAATAAGTTATCCCATTACTAAAAATTAAATCAGACCATGATCAATTTTAAAATACTAGATTTTGATCCCGAGACTACCTGTTTTTCTAGGTTACACAAAAGTACCTTAGGTCAAAGCCTGTGCCAAACTCTTACAATATACAAGCCATCACTTCTCATTTAAACTATGTACATAAAATATTTAATCTTCTGTCTACAACAACCTATATAGCTTCAACCTATTTATATTTCCTAAGGAAAAATCGAAATGATAATGCAAATTTCACTTACTTTTTTATAAAAGTTGTGCCAAATCTATAAATATCGCGACAAAGTTGCCATTTCGAAACGGTTCCACATACATAATTGGCGTGTTGAACAGAGAACGATGTAATTATGCAAATATTACAAGGAAATTAGGAAAGTTGTACAAGATATTGGAGTTATGTAAGCGTCGGTGGGTTGAGTCACAAGAATGTGGATGACCTTTGGGCACTGCAAGAGTTAGTGGCGTATGAATAAACAATCAAGGGGGAGATTGTTGGTGTACAATGGTGCAATATGTCTGGCTGTCTATTGTAGATTGGTGAGGACCGTTATACGCCCATTGTTGACAAGGAATTCGTGATTGGAAGTTCCATAACTAACCCGGGGGCATGGCCATAATCTAATATTGAATAAAGACTGCATGTGAGATTGTAATATGCAATCTGAATCTATTCTGTTCTTGAAATGATGCGAAGTTGATATCCTGTACTGTACTCTAAAACAAGCTCTGTTTGTACGGGCAACATTTTTTTCGCCAAGGATTTTTTTATTTTTTGGTTGAATTTGGATGTTTTAGCAACGAGAAATCGACTGGAACTGGTCCCATGTCTGGGAAAAATATGGTTTTCGCGCTAGAGTCCTTCAAAATTCCTATGTATCCTTTTGGAGATTTTTTAATTGAACAAAAATCAGCTGATAAATGTAGATATAAACCAATGTGATACATCTTTAACCTGTTTAGGAAAATTATACCGAATCGCAGCACCAGTCAGCCAGGTGAGCGAGCGAAGCGAACGAGCTCGTTTTAAAAAGAAAGAGGGCGAGTGAGCGGAGCGAACGAGCTCTGTATGACAAACGAAAGTAATAATTTTACCAAGCATAAGCTCGGTCTCCCTGGTTCATTTAATAAAATTTAGTCTTTTGATAGTTGCCAATACATTTTTATTATTTGCTATCAAAAGCACGTACTTAAAGATTCGAAGCATTTAATGTTATTGACATTCTCAGTTTCCTTTAGCAATGCTTAAAATAGAAATCCGAATTTTTCCGCAATTATTGTTTGCTTGAATTTGTATTTAAGAGGAGGTCTCCTGTTACAAATATTTGTTTGTCAACTGTTAGTTAGCTTAAACTAAATACTTCAGATGTTTGTTGGTAAAAGGAAACTCCTGCACTGGCAAAAATATCTTGGTAAATAACAAATTCACCATAAGAATAAGTTTCTAAATTCACCATTTTTGTAAAAGTAACAAAGAATCTTTTGGAAGTCTCAACGATTATTGCAAATATGCTAAACAAATGTAGGTAAAGTATATTAAGAGCCCGATAATGTTAATCCGAACGAGTTTTTATTTAAGGGCATTTTCAAAGAAAACGTTTATTTGTTTTGTTTGAACAAATGACAAACATGAATATTTGCTTTTATAGGCTATATTTTGTAAATTGGTTTAGGCTACTTGTTTAGTAACCAAGACTGATTTATCACTATTATGTGAAAATATGTGTCAAATCCATCAAGAATAATTAGTATACAGGAGAGAGTAATAAGGGTAAAACTTTTGTTCATTTTGTGGTTAATAGGTCTACCACCGGACCTTTACCACCGGATAAAACTTTTATAAAAATGCTTTATTTTGTCCCCTTTGGTAAGTAATCTACCATTTTAATCCTACATTAGAAATAGAAACTATTAATTTTAATTTAAAAATAATACTAGTAATAACAAAAAAAGGTGATTGCGTGTGTTTATAATCTTATGTAGGCCTTAGACCTACTGGAAATTTGGGCGGATTCAACTGAATAAGCCAAACAATAGCATATTTTGTAGAACAATATCCTCATCAAATTATTGATTTATTTTCTGATGTACGATTTTTATGTTTACGTGCTTATGTGATAACATCTCCGTCGCACGGTTTACAATGACTACGTATCGCAGCTGAGCGAAACCACCAGTATGGCACGGCGAATTCCCCCACACCGTTTCAATATGAACCTAACAAGCCGTGTGAACGTGGCCTGTTTTGTCCACGTAGTCAATTGCATAACGAGGTATATTTTAATGCAGGTTTCTAATCCAAGATGGCGGTCGGGGTAGGGTATGGTTGGTACTGCCGTGGGCGGGGGGGGGAGGGGGGGGGCGACCTCCATCCCAGTAGACCAAAGGAGAGGTACTGACTGCACGGACCTCTCTAGAAAATCAAGCTGTCTAGTGGCGGTTCTAGCCATTAGGCTTCATACCTTCGAGCTTTACCTAAAAAAATATTTCTTTTACCATTAAAGATTAAAATTTACTTCAATTGAATTTAAGTATAAATGTCTATGTTGTTTGTGATTACACATAAAACATACCAAAACACGTGTTTGTTGATTTCGCATGCATTTTTTATAAATCCTGAAAATTTGCTTTAACGAATGAAATACTCGTGTCATTAAGAAAAGAGTGGATATCGGAACAGTAAAATTGTAGGATTGAGATTTTTTAAGATAACCGAATACTGTTTTGATTCCGTTATACTAGTAAGAAAAAATACCCGTTAAAAATAAATAATAAAAATACTTCTATTAAATTACAAGTGTCTAGTACACATAAAGACTAATCACTGATATGAAGTAATAAACTGAATTAATGAATAAAAAAATAAAAAATGTTATTAGATAATCCCACAATTTTCTTCTTAATTACATAATTAACGCACATAAATAAATTGCTTGGTCTAAATATATAATTCAGGACAGCAATATCTAACTGTATGTATTTCCAAACTACATTACCTAGTCTAATAACGTAAACAAACATTCCACCCCCCAAAATACATAATTCCTTTTGACCTTAACCCTCAAAAATAGACTATAGGTTATCTATAAATAAAGAAATGATCTCTGCTCGATCTATTTTCTCTCGAGTGATCTATTATAGGCTATAAATAGTGAACTGAGCGGTACTCACACAGAGCGAGTACGAGCAGTAGCCACGGCGCTAGTCGGCGGAGTCCCATCTTACACTGGACCCTTGAGAGGCGGCGCGCAGCTTTCCTTTTTATTTATACCGGCGTGGTGCGCATGCGCGGTCGACTTGCGCGGATCACTTTCACTGCGTTGTGACTCTAAGTGCGCGCCGCGCCGATGCCGCCGCCTTATATTGTAGGAATGAGAGAGGGGATGAGCATCCGGGGTGGATAGGGGTGAGAAGTTTGGGAGGAAGTGGGGGAAATTTTAAGGTAGAGGGTAAAAGTTGGGGGTGTTAATAAGCAAACGGACTCCGCTTTTTTAAACGAATCCAAAGTATACAAACTCCCAAGTGTAATTTGGACACACATGAGATGTTTTTGTGTTACAAGGTGCGTAAAATAAAACGTGAAAAGAAAAAAAGGGGGAGCATAATTTTAAAATGCATGCCAAGTTTGAAATTTAAGGTTAAGAGAGCATACGAAAATAGAGTTAGAACAAGGTGGATGTAAGTCCGTGACATTTATGGGAATTTATTTACAGAAAATAAAGAACGTTTTAAATAGGAACATTTAGATGAAGTAAAGGATTACGGAGGAAATTAAAGGGTAACTTATGAATTTCATGAAGGACATTAACTTACATATTTGGGTTTTTTTGTTAAAGCAGAATAAGAGTAGAAGAGGGTTAACTTCAACGATTGTCTTTTCTATAACTGCTATGGGTACATCATTGAGACATAAAACGGATTTCGAAGATGGAGAAGGTGATAAACGAGATGCTGAGAAAAACTTATGGGATATTTAATGATGCATATAGAAAAGAGTATATTTAAGGGGTAGTTAGGAAACTAGGCGAGGATGCAGGGATGAAATTTGAAAAGACAAATTTGAGGGTAAATAGGAAAGAACATGAAAAGGTTAACTTAAGTGGAGGACTGCATTAAGGGATGAGTTGATGGAGATGATGGATGACTTGATTTTTAACTTAAGGGTATGAGTTGATTAAGTCTATAAGACATTCAAAATAACGAATTAAGGACTTATCACAAGTATTTCATTAGGGAGGGAATTTAACAACTAATATATAAATAATTGTAATTTTAATTAAAAAATAGTTTTTACTTGAAACAAAACAGCAAACAACTAATAGCTAAAGTCAATCAAGTCAATTGTTGCAATTGTATTGAGTACCTCTAATGTATGTTCAGAAAAGTGTATGAATAATAAAAATACATACAACATTATATATATATATATATATATATATATATATATATTTAATATACACTTATATTTTTTTCAATATACTATATGCACTATCGAAACTATAAGTGATAATTATAGTTTGATAATTTAGAATGGCATTATAATGTTAAGGTATGAAATTATAATGAAGCAACTCATAATATTGTAATTAATTAATTCATCCGATATTTCCTCAACAGTCCCTCCCTTATTGCCCATAAGCCATAAGGATATGGGTAAGGATATTATTATAACCCATAAGGATTTAAACGATTTATACTGAAATCATAATGTTATGTAAGTTAGAAAATCCATTTCCGTTGTGGCATTTGCCTCTAGATAAGAAATAAAAATTGGTTGAATAATTTTGATTGATGTCTCACTAATTTTTAACTGTCGTATATTTCAATTCTACGAAGTTATATGTGTGATATTTTTTTATCAAGGACGATTAAAATTCAAAGAGTGTAAAATGGATATCGTGGAACAGTACGTTTTAAACTAAATCGACTACAGTATCAATTGCATTTTCCTTTTCTTGTGGTCCTCGTTTCAGTTAACATGACTTTGTTGCTAATGTGTTTCATACAGTATTATTCACCATTAGAAAAAATCAGAGTAAGATGTCAACTAATACCGGGAACTTACCTAAAATAGTAAGTGAAATCGATTTTAATTGACATGGAATTTGCTACTATTTTTTACATTTTCACGTTTCACGTATTTTTATATCATGATCTTAAACAATAAAATAAAATTTTAGGATGATTTAAAGAGAAAACTAATAAACTCTCGTTTTGGTGTCAATAGATTTCTCTTGACATCTAGGAAATGGGAAAATATATAATCTAAGGGAAAATGCTTTATTTTGTTGTCTATTTCAACACGCTTGGCTTTTTACACTTTTATAGAACACTATTGAAACCCTGGCCTGGTTACTATATAATGTCATATTCAACTGGAGTTGTGTATAGTGTTTGTCATTAAAGCTGACCACTCAAATTTGATAAACAAATTTCAAATGAAAGGAAAAATTGCTGTTTTAATAAAATGCCATTTAAAATAACTATTTAACCTCTGACGCTAAGTTTTTGTTATTAAATTTAGAATTTTGTTTACAATATTTAGTTATATTTCAATAATCACACTAGTGGAGTTTTTATAAAACACAAGTATAAAAATCATATTTTTCTATTATTATACAATATTTTAAACTATAGTATCCTTTACTCTAATACGAGTAGGGTATGTATGTATTTGAATGTATGTATGAATGCACACGGATCTGGAAAATGGCTTTAACGATTTACTTCAAAACTTTGAAAATCACTTATTTCTGGGATGAAAATAATTTTATATGGTAACTATGCTAGAAAAATCGTATTTACTTATATAATCTTCAGTTTAAATCTTACCATTTTTAACATTGTTCTGTATGTAAAATCATAACAAAATAATTGATGAAAAATGATGACATAATTTTCAAAGTACGAACCAGGTACTTAAGAATAAAAATGTGGTTTCATTGTAGCCAGTTACTGAATTACTGAATGGTACAATAATAACAAAATTTTAAACTTTTAAATCGTAATACTGTTGATTATGATTATTTAGAAGAAAAAAAGTAACGTAAAATAATAAGAGAATGGTAAGCCATTTATAGAATTGAAATTTAATTTTTTAACAAAAGAATTGGTAACGATGATGACATCTGGGGCCCAATTTTTCAATCGAGTGAATAGTGAGTTACTTCTTACCAGTTTGTTCATTACAGACGTGCTTGTATGGTAAAATTGAACGTACCTTGTCAAAATAATAAACATCATTAAATATTGCCAGTTTTATTAATTTATATATTCTATATGACTTGTAATGTTATGTCATAATGACAACTTTATTTAATTTTAAATATTTTACAACACAATTGAAATTTTTAACACACATTTAAGCCAATTAATTAAAGTAAACATTGCGTAGTCGATCAAAAAGGAAGAATGTTTTTATTGACGAATTGAATTATTTCCTGATGAGATGATCAAGAAGAAGAATCTTCAACCTCACGAAAGTTCATTTCACCACTCACATCCTAATTAATTGTTAGGTGAGTTACTGAGTTTTTCTGCATAAAATGCAATTTTATTCATATGATCGACATTAATGAATGCAAATATCCCTTGAAATACTAATGGCAGTTTTTATTGAATGGATGCGTATTTTTTTACAATACCTTAAAATTGAATTCATTGTCGCGTGTACCTAAAAGGGTAGATGAAAATTATTAGAAAATAAGCCAACTGACCAACCCACTACTATATAATTCGATTGAAAAATTAGGCCCCAACTGTTAACCGTCGAAGTAGAATCCATGTGTTGCAGATTCAAAATGTGGTTCAACTATAATTTATTTCATAGTGCAGCACCTGAAGGCCTCTATTCATATATTCTAGAGCGAAGCGAATGAGCTCATCTCGAAAGCGAGTAGGCGGAGCAAATGAGATCGTCTTGTATAGAAACAAGAATTTTTTCACTTGGCACCCCAGTGCACTGACTGTGACTGATATTATTATTTACGAACGAAGAATTGTTTAAGTTTAACAAGCAAATGCTCAGCTCTATCAACTTATGATTCTTAATTATTATTTGAGAATGCCATGTAGACATATGTTTTAGAATATTTTCAAAATATTACTTTTCTCACTGATATAACTGATATTCATATTCTCATTGATATGGAGATGGAAATATCTAAACTAATAATTTGATTATGTTGTCTGAAAATTGTGGAGAAAATTCTGTGGCCAGTAAACCTTAATGTATATTTTTTTCAAGCGTTTAATAGTCAAAAAACTACCATACCTTTTTGATGGGTTGTCATGTAGTATATATAGAGGCCTGTATAAAAGTAGGTACTGTAATGCTAAGCCTCAGCCGGCCCATGGCGCCATCGGTCCTACCGCGCATCGAGGTCTCTGTGGCTTTGATCAAGCTTATGGTCAACACTCACATCTTTAATATTTTCGTTCCCATATACCGTAGTATATTTCATTATATTGAACAGCATACTCGGAAGTAGTGAACTTTGTTTTAACTGTATTTATGTAGGCTACAGACAGCTTTAATGAATGGTATCTACTCCCTGTTGCAAGTACTTTATGCCGAACATCGCAAGTGTGATAAGAAAGGGGTTTTAGAGAACCGTGCTATTCAATTCAGTAAAACTAAAAAAAAATTGTTGTATAAAGTTTATAATGTAACAATGCTTTTATACAGTGTGATTGAAAAGCCCCGGAACGGTGAAATATATTTTTTACCATTATAGATGAAGTAATGAAACTTGGTAAACCAATAATGGCCATAAATATCTACTCTTTTAAGCTATTATTACTTTTGTATCCCTTTAGGTGGAAATCCCACGAGGAGTCAGGCAAAATTCTAAAATAGCAGCATAGGTAGAATTTGGTATCAAATTAAAGGTCTTTCTTAGCAGAGTACAATGCCGCAAACTAGATTTCAAATGGATTACCGAGACGGAAATGACAGCCAAACAAAGTTCCCATAAAAATAATGTGGGTAAAACTTAAAAATGCAATAACTTTCTTAATACTCAACCTTTGGACATCGGGTTTGTGGCTTATTACTCCACAAAGACGTTTAAAATTACGTATCATATGACAAGGGACAAAGCAGATTCCTTTAAAACTTCAAAGACGGACATCCTTTAAAGTGTGTGTAAATGGAAATTTCTTTGGGCCTCGTCACATCATACACCAACTTAAACGTCTTTAAACAACTTAAACAACTTAAAAAAAAAAACTCACAAAAAACAATTTTTTATGTTGAAATATTTCAAACACCAATAACAGATTGCATCACTAAGAACAGGTCCAAGGTAAGGGAGCGGAATAGTAGCGATCTATACTTAGACTTGAACCAACTGATTCCTATTTTGAACATTAGATGGTTTTGGAACTTCTAACAATTCCCAGCACATATATGTTTGGAGTTGTTACATATGTTAAAGAACACAATCTTGTAAAGGCACATCAGCAGAAATCTGAATTTAAATCCATCAATTTCTCATATTTAAAAACTTTTTTGGTGTAAACCAGAATGCAGTGGTCTCAAGCTCTTCTCTCAACTCCCTTATTGTGTTTCTCAAATATACAATTTAAGCAAGTTAAAATAAAGAGCTCAAAAAGTATTTAATAGATCAATGTAACCTCACACCCAACCTAACTGCCAATGACAACATCCAAGAAGGATAGCAAACTCAAGATAAGATTACAATTGAAGATTTTTGACTGGCCTCATGCCATGAACTTGGTCAACTGGGACGGCGCGGGAGTAAAATATATTTCCATTATATCAATAGTGAACATTAAAGGGTTTCCTCATTAACTTCCAGGGCAAATCAAGGGCGACATATTTTTACGACTATTTTTATTAATGTCTACAACATACAATTAAATGGCTGGTATTACCATACTGATTTAGGTTTATTCTTCTGTATTTTTTAACTTTTTTATGTTTTAGCGAATTTCCCTTAGGGAATAAGCTATTACCGTAGGTCTCATGGTAAGACCTAAGCCCGGGACCATGTTACTTTTTTATTTCTAGGTGCCCAAAGACCAAAAATAATAGTCATTTAAATATATATATATATATATAATATATATATATATATATGTATATGTGTCCCTAGACACGATAACTCTCGTAAAAAAGGTCCGATCGACACCAAATTTGGTAGAGATGTGTAATCCTACGTTTATTCGGATGAGTTCGTAAACCAGACATATCGACCTACCGGAAGGGGTAGTTTTGAGGGGTTTTGTATCCCAAAAATGTTTAATTTTTTTTTTTAAATTTTTTATATGTAAAATTTTTATTTGAAATTTTTTTTTTTGACTTTGGATTTAGCTAAAAAAACACACAATTTAGTATTTTAAAGCTTTGTTCTATTTCCATTGGTTACCGAGATATTAAAATGTCTAAAGACAGTACATTTTATTTTGAAGCTCCAATGTTAATCTTATGGAGGATAAGGATGTGTTAATATTTCACTTATTAACCAATATTTTTGGATGAAACCTATGGCTGGTATTTAACATCATTTGGTTGAGATTCATCCATTTATGGTAAAAAATCTTGGTTTTTATGCTTATCATTGCAGCAAGCCTGCATACTCTTTTCCCATGTTAATCATATGGAGAATAGGCAAACTCCTTTAGCAATGGACAGATATTGATGAAACGTATTATATGGCTTTATATGGTGGAAATTGTTTTTATGCTAAAAACATACTTTTAGTGTTCACCATGGCAGCATACCTGCATACTCTTTTCTACATATCATTAGGAGACTATACATTTATTTCCCTATTTATGAGCATGTGATGACATTTGGTTTACAGGTTTATCTGGTCAAAATAAATATTAGGCCTACTAATTAGGAAATTCGCTGAGTACGCAGGTCTGCTGCGACGGGGCGTATTTGGTTATTGAGTAGTGCACCAATTTTTTCCATTTACAAATCATTTATATTTTTGCTGATTGGTATAAAACCATTAGGTCCCTAATACGGCAAAAATCAATGATAGCAATAGCAACCTTTTTTCATACAATGATCGGAATTTTTAAATCAGTTCACAAATTTTAACGTAGGTTATAAAATGAAATGAAATTGTGGAAAATATAAAATATTTCAAGTATAAGCGACTATACAAGCTTCGCCACGTAACTTGAAGAATAAATTTTCACTACTATTCAGTTAAAATTATTGTGTTCCATGAAAATTAGCTTAGTAAGCTCGATGTTTTTGGAAACATGCCCCCTCGCCCTCCCACGCCAATCCCAGCTGTTTGTGGGCATTGCAGAGTTACTAGTGGTGAGGGGGACATAACTGCTATAAAATATACATTGGACTCTTCCACCATGCATCGGACTATTCTCGTGCATCTTACTATAGTAGATTGTGTAGTCATTCGAAGCAAAAACATTTTTATTATATTATTGTCACATTATGTGATTAGTGTAATTTTGATAATCTTCACACATTGTATTCCACCTGTTTCTCGTATTTAAATCAAAACGTATTGTTCTAATGTACGCAAAGCAGATGTTTTTTGAATCCCTATGCTAATCTTATGGAGGAAGTTTTACTTTATTTCTGATTTACTGGTAACATTGTGGACACGCTGATATTTTTCCTTTGCGCATGGGACCAAGACCTTTAATTTGAGACCCCTCCCATCTTCCTGAAATTTGTGAAACGCTCATAATTTTGGTCAAAACCTTTCTCTCAATGAAATATATATACAGATAGATAAGCCAACGCCCTTTTTTAAAAGTATAGATTTTTAAAATTACACGTTACTAAAAAAAAGAATAAATATTTATTTTTAAAAATTTAGGAATAAAAATCTCCCCCCCCCCATTACATAGGCTTGAAAAGTTTCAATGTTAATCTTATGGGAGAAGGACAATTGATTGAATCATTAGACAGCTGTTGTAATAACAAATGATAGCAAATCAGGAAAGACAGATGCTTCATAAATTTAAACATTATTGTTTAACATATTGTTTTAACTAATTGGGTCCAGACTATCCAGATCAACTAAAAAAATGTTGGTTGAATTTTAACCTCAAGGCTAGTTCTTTTAAAACCACATTCTATTCTAAATTGTCAATAAACTTATTTAAATCCCTTTCTAAACTTTCAGCGTGGAAAAATAAAATAAAACATTTATAATTAACTTATTAACATCTTTCCTAATCACCTTTCTCTTCGGCTCTCATGTAACAATGCCAATAATGCCCCAAATATGACAAACAGCTGTAACAAGAGAACAATAGGAATGCGAGGACAGGTTAACAACACTGTTACAAGCAGATGATTACTGAGGCGGGCGTTTCAGAGGTCCAATTTAGAGCTAATTAGCCATGGTGCAACCAGAGCGCGACAAGACCGTGCCACTGGCCCATCTCCCTGCAATCTGATGGAGAGGGTAGACCGTGCCACTGGCCCATCTCCCTGCAATCAGACGTCGAGACAAGACCGTGCCACTGGCCCATCTCCCTGCAATCAAGACCGTGCCACTGGCCCATCTCCGTGCAATCAGATGGCGAGACAAGACCGTGCCACTGGCCCATCTCCCTGCAATCAGATGTCGAGACAAGACCGTGCCACTGGCCCATCTCCCTGCAATCAGATGTCGAGACAAGACCGTGCCACTGGCCCATCTCCCTGCAATCAGATGGCGAGACAAGACCGTGCCACTGGCCCATCTCCCTGCAATCAGATGTCGAGACAAGACCGTGCTACTGGCCCATCTCCCTGCAATCAGATGTCGAGACAAGACCGTGCCACTGGCCCATCTCCCTGCAATCTGATGGAGAGACAAGACCGTGCCACTGGCCCATCTCCCTGCAATCAGATGTCGAGACAAGACCGTGCCACTGGCCCATCTCCCTGCAATCAGATGGCGAGACAAGACCGTGCCACTGGCCCATCTCCCTGCAATCAGATGTCGAGACAAGACCGTGCCACTGGCCCATCTACCTGCAATCAGATGGCGAGACAAGACCGTGCCACTGGCCCATCTCCCTGCAATCAGATGTCGAGACAAGACCGTGCCACTGGCCCATCTCCCTGCAATCAGATGGCGAGACAAGACCGTGCCCCTGGCCCATCTCCCTGCAATCAGACGTCGAGACAAGACCGTGCCACTGGCCCATCTACCTGCAATCAGATGGCGAGACAAGACCGTGCCACTGGCCCATCACTCTGCAATCAGACGTCGAGACAAGACCGTGCCACTGGCCCATCTCCCTGCAATCAGATGGCGAGACAAGACCGTGCCACTGGCCCATCTCCCTGCAATCAGATGTCGAGACAAGACCGTGCCACTGGCCCATCTCCCTGCAATCAGATGTCGAGACAAGACCGTGCCACTGGCCCATCTCCCTGCAATCAGATGGCGAGACAAGACCGTGCCAATGGCCCATCTCCCTGCAATCAGATGTCGAGACAAGACCGTGCTACTGGCCCATCTCCCTGCAATCAGATGTCGAGACAAGACCGTGCCACTGGCCCATCTCCCTGCAATCTGATGGAGAGACAAGACCGTGCCACTGGCCCATCTCCCTGCAATCAGATGTCGAGACAAGACCGTGCCACTGGCCCATCTCCCTGCAATCAGATGGCGAGACAAGACCGTGCCACTGGCCCATCTCCCTGCAATCAGATGTCGAGACAAGACCGTGCTACTGGTCCATCTCCCTGCAATCAGATGTCGAGACAAGACCGTGCCACTGGCCCATCTCCCTGCAATCAGATGTCGAGACAAGACCGTGCCACTGGCCCATCTCCCTGCAATCAGGTGTCGAGACAAGACCGTGCCACTGGCCCATCTCCCTGCAATCTGATGGAGAGACAAGACCGTGCCACTGGCCCATCTCCCTGCAATCAGATGTCGAGACAAGACCGTGCCACTGGCCCATCTCCCTGCAATCAGATGGCGAGACAAGACCGTGCCACTGGCCCATCTCCCTGCAATCAGATGTCGAGAAGAGACCGTGCTACTGGCCCATCTCCGTGCAATCAGATGTCGAGACAAGACCGTGCCACTGGCCCATCTCCCTGCAATCAGATGTCGAGACAAGACCGTGCCACTGGCCCATCTCCCTGCAATCAGATGGCGAGACAAGACCTTGCCACTGGCCCTTCTCCCTGCAATCAGATGGCGAGACAAGACCTTGCCTTTGGCCCTTCTCTCTGCAATCGGATGGCGAGACAAGACCGTGCCACTGGCCCTTCTCCCTGCAATCAGATGTCGAGACAAGACCGTGCCACTGGCCCATCTCCCTGCAATCAGATGGCGAGACAAGACCGTGCCACTGGCCCATCTCCCTGCAATCAGATGGCGAGACAAGACCGTGCCACTGGCCCATCTCCCTGCAATCAGATGGCGAGACAAGACCTTGCCACTGGCCCTTCTCCCTGCAATCAGATGTCGAGACAAGACCGTGCCACTGGCCCATCTCCCTGCAATCAGATGGCGAGACAAGACCGTGCCACTGGCCCATCTCCCTGCAATCAGATAGCGAGACAAGACCTTGCCACTGGCCCTTCTCCCTGCAATGAGATGGCGAGACAAGACCTTGCCACTGGCCCTTCTCCCTGCAATCAGATATCGAGACAAGACCGTGCCACTGGCCCATCTCTCTGCAATCAGATGTCGAGACAAGACCGTGCCACTGGCCCATCTCCCTGCAATCAGATGGCGAGACAAGACCGTGCCACTGGCCCGTCTCCCTGCAATCAGATGGCGAGACAAGACCGTGCCACTGGCCCATCTCCCTGAAATCAGATGGCGAGACAAGACCTTGCCACTGGCCCTTCTCCCTGCAATCAGATGGCGAGACAAGACCGTGCCACTGGCCCATCTCCCTGCAATCAGATGTCGAGACAAGACCGTGCCTCTGGCCCATCTCCCTGCAAACAGATGTCAAGACAAGAACGTGCCTATGGCCCATCTCCCTGCAATCAGATGGCGAGACAAGACCGTGCCACTGGCCCATCTCCCTGCAATCAGATGACGAGACAAGACCTTGCCGTTGGCCCTTCTCCCTGCAATCAGATGGCGAGCCAAGACCGTGCCACTGGCCCATCTCCCTGCAATCAGATGGCGAGACAAGACCGTGCCACTGGCCCATCTGACTGCAATCAGATGGCGAGACAAGACCTTGCCACTGGCCCATCTCCGTGCAATCAGATGGCGAGACAAGACCGTGCCACTGGCCCATCTCCCTGCAATCAGATGTCTAGACAAGACCGTGCCACTGGCCCATCTCCCTGCAATCAGATGTCGAGACAAGACCGTGCCACTGGTCCATCTACCTGCAATCAGATGGCGAGACAAGACCGTGCCACTGGCCCATCTCCCTGCAATCAGATGGCGAGACAAGACCTTGCCACTGGCCCATCTGACTGCAATCAGATGGCGAGACAAGACCGTGCCACTGGCCCATCTCCCTGCAATCAGATGGCGAGACAAGACCTTGCCACTGGCCCTTCTCCCTGCAATCAGATGGCGAGACAAGACCGTGCCACTGGCCCATCTCCCTGCAATCAGATGGCGAGACAAGACCGTGCCACTGGCCCATCTCCCTGCAATCAGATGTCGAGACAAGACCGTGCCACTGGCCCATCTCCCTGCAATCAGATGTCGAGACAAGACCGTGCCACTTGCCCATCTCCCTGAAATCAGATGGCGAGACAAGACCTTGCCACTGGCCCTTCTCCCTGCAATCAGATGGCGAGACAAGACTGTGCCACTGGCCCATCTCCCTGCAATCAGATTTCGAGACAAGACCGTGCCACTGGCCCATCTCCCTGCAATCAGATGTCGAGACAAGACCGTGCCACTGGCCCATCTCCCTGCAATCAGATGGCGAGACAAGACCGTGCCACTGGCCCATCTCCCTGCAATCAGATGGCGAGACAAGACCTTGCCACTGGCCCTTCTCCCTGCAATCAGATGGCGAGACAAGACCGTGCCACTGGCCTATCTCCCTGCAATCAGATGGCGAGACAAGACCGTGCCACTGGCCCATCTCTCTGCAATCAGATGTCGAGACAAGACCGTGCCACTGGCCCATATCCCTGCAATCAGATGGCGAGACAAGACCGTGCCACTGGCCCATCTCCCTGCAATCAGATGGCGAGACAAGACCTTGCCACTGGCCCTTCTCCCTGCAATCAGATGTCGAGACAAGACCGTTCCACTGGCCCATCTCCCTGCAATCAGATGGCGAGACAAGACCGTGCCACTGGCCCATCTCCCTGCAATCAGATGGCGAGACAAGACCGTGCCACTGGCCCATCTCCCTGCAATCAGATGGCGAGACAAGACCGTGCCAATGGCCCATCTCCCTGCAACCAGAGCGAGACAAGACCGTGCCACTGGCCCATCTCCCTGCAATCAGATGTCGAGACAAGACCTTGCCACTGGCCCTTCTCCCTGCAATCAGACGTCGAGACAAGACCGTGCCACCGGCCCATCTCCCTGCAATCAGATGGCGAGACAAGACCGTTGCACTGGCCCATCTCCCTGGAATCAGATGGCGAGACAAGACCGTGCCACTGGCCCATCTCCCTGCAATCAGATGGCGAGACAAGACCTTGCCACTGGATCTACTCCCTGCAATCAGATGTCGAGACAAGACCGTGCCACTGGCCCATCACCCTGCAATCAGATGGCGAGACAAAACCGTGCCACTGGCCCATCTCCCTGCAATCAGATGGCGAGACAAGACCGTGCCACTGGCCCATCTCCCTGCAATCAGATGGCGAGACAAGACCGTGCCACTGGCCCATCTCCCTGCAATCAGATGGCGAGACAAGATTGTGCCACTGGCCCATCTCCCTGAAATCAGATGTCGAGACAAGACCGTGCCACTGGCCCATCTCCCTGCAATCAGATGTCGAGATAAGACCGTGCCACTGGCCCATCTCCCTGCAATCAGATGGCGAGACAAGACCGTGCCACTGGCCCATCTCCCTGCAATCAGATGGCGAGACAAGACCGTGCCACTGGCCCATCTCCCTGCAATCAGATGTCGAGATAAGACCGTGCCACTGGCCCATCTCCCTGCAATCAGATGGCGAGACAAGACTGTGCCACTGGCCCATCTCCCTGCAATCAGATGGCGAGACAAGACCGTGCCACTGGCCCATCTCCCTGATATAAGATGGCGAGACAAGACCGTGCCACTGGCCCATCTCCCTGCAATCAGATGGCGAGACAAGACCGTGCCACTGGCCCATCTCCCTGCAATCAGATGGCGAGACAAGACCGTGCCACTGACCCATATCCCTGCAATCAGATGGCGAGACAAGACCGTGCCACTGGCCCATCTCCCTGTAATAGAAGGCGAGACAAGACCGTGCCACTGGCCCATTTAACTGCAATCAGATGGCGAGACAAGACAGTGCCACTGGCCCATCTCCCTGTAATCTGATGGAGAGACAAGACCGTGCCACTGGCCCATCTCCCTGCAATCAGATGTCGAGACAAGACCGTGCCACTGGCCCATCTCCCTGCAATCAGATGTCGAGCCAAGACCGTGCCACTGGCCCATCTCCCTGCAATCAGATGTCGAGACAAGACCGTGCCACTGGCCCATCTCCCTGCAATCAGATGTCGAGACAAGACCATGCCACTGGCCTATCTCCCTGCAATCGGATGTCGAGACAAGACCGTGCCACTGGTCCATCTCCCTGCAATTAGATGTCGAGACAAGACCGTGCCACTGACCCATCTCATTAAAATCAGATGTCGAGACAAGACCGTGCCACTGGCCAATCTCCCTGCAATCTGATGGAGAGACAAGACCGTGCCACTGGCCCATCTCCCTGCAATCAGATGTCGAGATAAGACCGTGCCACTGGCCCATCTCCCTGCAATCAGATGGCGAGACAAGACCGTGCCACTGGCCCATCTCCCTGCAATCAGATGGCGAGACAAGACCGTGCCACTGGCCCATCTCCCTGCAATCAGATGTCGAGATAAGACCGTGCCACTGGCCCATCTCCCTGCAATCAGATGGCGAGACAAGACCGTGCCACTGGCCCATCTCCCTGCAATCAGATGGCGAGACCAGACCGTGCCACTGGCCCATCTCCCTGATATCAGATGGCGAGACAAGACCGTGCCACTGGCCCATCTCCCTGCAATCAGATGGCGAGACAAGACCGTGCCACTGGCCCATCTCCCTGCAATCAGATGGCGAGACAAGACCGTGCCACTGACCCATATCCCTGCAATCAGATGGCGAGACAAGACCGTGCCACTGGCCCATCTCCCTGTAATAGAATCCGAGACAAGACCGTGCCACTGGCCCATTTAACTGCAATCAGATGGCGAGACAAGACAGTGCCACTGGCCCATCTCCCTGTAATCTGATGGAGAGACAAGACCGTGCCACTGGCCCATCTCCCTGCAATCAGATGTCGAGACAAGACCTTGCCACTGGCCCATCTCCCTGCAATCAGATGTCGAGCCAAGACCGTGCCACTGGCCCATCTCCCTGCAATCTGATGGAGAGACAAGACCGTGCCACTGGCCCATCTCCCTGCAATCAGATGGCGAGACAAGACCGTGCCACTGGCCCATCTCCCTGCAATCAGATGGCGAGACAAGACCGTGCCACTGGCCCATCTCCCTGAAATCAGATGTCGAGACAAGACCGTGCCACTGGCCCATCTCCCTGCAATCAGATGTCGAGATAAGACCGTGCCACTGGCCCATCTCCCTGCAATCAGATGACGAGACAAGACCGTGCCACTGGCCCATCTCCCTGCAATCAGATGGCGAGACAAGACCGTGCCACTGGCCCATCTCCCTGATATCAGATGGCGAGATAAGACCGTGCCACTGGCCCTTCTCCCTGCAATCAGATGTCGAGACAAGACCGTGCCACTGGCCCATCTCCCTGCAATCAGATGGCGAGACAAGACCGTGCCACTGGCCCATCTCCCTGCAATCAGATGGCGAGACAAGACCGTGCCACTGGCCCATCTCCCTGCAATCAGATGGCGAGACAAGACCTTGCCACTGGCCCTTCTCCCTGCAATCAGATGTCGAGACAAGACCGTGCCACTGGCCCATCTCCCTGCAATCAGATGGCGAGATAAGACCGTGCCACTGGCCCATCTCCCTGCAATCAGATGGCGAGACAAGACCTTGCCACTGGCCCTTCTCCCTGCAATCAGATGGCGAGACAAGACCTTGCCACTGGCCCTTCTCCCTGCAATCAGATATCGAGACAAGACCGTGCCACTGGCCCATCTCCCTGCAATCAGATGTCGAGACAAGACCGTGCCACTGGCCCATCTCCCTGCAATCAGATGGCGAGACAAGACCGTGCCACTGGCCCGTCTCCCTGCAATCAGATGGCGAGACAAGACCGTGCCACTGGCCCATCTCCCTGAAATCAGATGGCGAGACAAGACCTTGCCACTGGCCCTTCTCCCTGCAATCAGATGGCGAGACAAGACCGTGCCACTGGCCCATCTCCCTGCAATCAGATGTCGAGACAAGACCGTGCCACTGGCCCATCTCCCTGCAATCAGATGTCGAGACAAGAACGTGCCACTGGCCCATCTCCCTGCAATCAGATGGCGAGACAAGACCGTGCCACTGGCCCATCTCCCTGCAATCAGATGACGAGACAAGACCTTGCCGTTGGCCCTTCTCCCTGCAATCAGATGGCGAGCCAAGACCGTGCCACTGGCCCATCTCCCTGCAATCAGATGGCGAGACAAGACCGTGCCACTGGCCCATCTGACTGCAATCAGATGGCGAGACAAGACCTTGCCACTGGCCCATCTCCCTGCAATCAGATGGCGAGACAAGACCGTGCCACTGGCCCATCTCCCTGCAATCAGATGTCTAGACAAGACCGTGCCACTGGCCCATCTCCCTGCAATCAGATGTCGAGACAAGACCGTGCCACTGGTCCATCTACCTGCAATCAGATTGCGAGACAAGACCGTGCCACTGGCCCATCTCCCTGCAATCAGATGGTGAGACAAGACCTTGCCACTGGCCCATCTGACTGCAATCAGATGGCGAGACAAGACCGTGCCATTGGCCCATCTCCCTGCAATCAGATGGCGGGACAAGACCTTGCCACTGGCCCTTCTCCCTGCAATCAGATGGCGAGACAAGACCGTGCCACTGGCCCATCTCCCTGCAATCAGATGGCGAGACAAGACCGTGCCACTGGCCCATCTCCCTGCAATCAGATGTCGAGACAAGACCGTGCCACTTGCCCATCTCCCTGCAATCAGATGGCGAGACAAGACCTTGCCACTGGCCCTTCTCCCTGCAATCAAATGGCGAGACAAGACTGTGCCACTGGCCCATCTCCCTGCAATCAGATTTCGAGACAAGACCGTGCCACTGGCCCATCTCCCTGCAATCAGATGTCGAGACAAGACCGTGCCACTGGCCCATCTCCCTGCAATCAGATGGCGAGACAAGACCGTGCCACTGGCCCATCTCCCTGCAATCAGATGGCGAGACAAGACCTTGCCACTGGCCCTTCTCCCTGCAATCAGATGGCGAGACAAGACCGTGCCACTGGCCCATCTCCCTGCAATCAGATGGCGAGACAAGACCGTTCCACTGGCCCATCTCTCTGCAATCAGATGTCGAGACAAGACCGTGCCACTGGCCCATATCCCTGCAATCAGATGGCGAGACAAGACCGTGCCACTGGCCCATCTCCCTGCAATCAGATGGCGAGACAAGACCGTGCCACTGGCCCATCTCCCTGCAATCAGATGGCGAGACAAGACCTTGCCACTGGCCCTTCTCCCTGCAATCAGATGTCGAGACAAGACCGTGCCACTGGCCCATCTCCCTGCAATCAGATGGCGAGATAAGACCGTGCCACTGGCCCATCTCCCTGCAATCAGATGGCGAGACAAGACCTTGCCACTGGCCCTTCTCCCTGCAATCAGATGGCGAGACAAGACCTTGCCACTGGTCCTTCTCCCTGCAATCAGATATCGAGACAAGACCGTGCCACTGGCCCATCTCCCTGCAATCAGATGTCGAGCCAAGACCGTGCCACTGGCCCATCTCCCTGCAATCAGATGGCGAGACAAGACCGTGCCACTGGCCCATCTGACTGCAATCAGATGGCGAGACAAGACCTTGCCACTGGCCCATCTCCCTGCAATCAGATGGTGAGACAAGACCGTGCCACTGGCCCATCTCCCTGCAATCAGATGTCTAGACAAGACCGTGCCACTGGCCCATCTCCCTGCAATCAGATGTCGAGACAAGACCGTGCCACTGGTCCATCTACCTGCAATCAGATTGCGAGACAAGACCGTGCCACTGGCCCATCTCCCTGCAATCAGATGGTGAGACAAGACCTTGCCACTGGCCCATCTGACTGCAATTTAGATGGCGAGACAAGACCGTGCCATTGGCCCATCTCCCTGCAATCAGATGGCGGGACAAGACCTTGCCACTGGCCCTTCTCCCTGCAATCAGATGGCGAGACAAGACCGTGCCACTGGCCCATCTCCCTGCAATCAGATGGCGAGACAAGACCGTTCCACTGGCCCATCTCCCTGCAATCAGATGTCGAGACAAGACCGTGCCACTTGCCCATCTCCCTGCAATCAGATGGCGAGACAAGACCTTGCCACTGGCCCTTCTCCCTGCAATCAAATGGCGAGACAAGACTGTGCCACTGGCCCATCTCCCTGCAATCAGATTTCGAGACAAGACCGTGCCACTGGCCCATCTCCCTGCAATCAGATGTCGAGACAAGACCGTGCCACTGGCCCATCTCCCTGCAATCAGATGGCGAGACAAGACCGTGCCACTGGCCCATCTCCCTGCAATCAGATGGCGAGACAAGACCTTGCCACTGGCCCTTCTCCCTGCAATCAGATGGCGAGACAAGACCGTGCCACTGGCCCATCTCCCTGCAATCAGATGGCGAGACAAGACCGTTCCACTGGCCCATCTCTCTGCAATCAGATGTCGAGACAAGACCGTGCCACTGGCCCATATCCCTGCAATCAGATGGCGAGACAAGACCGTGCCACTGGCCCATCTCCCTG
Organism: Neoaliturus tenellus; assembly: GCA_030545055.2. Lineage (NCBI taxonomy): Eukaryota > Metazoa > Arthropoda > Insecta > Hemiptera > Cicadellidae > Neoaliturus > Neoaliturus tenellus. The sequence goes on from CM061536.1 coordinate 28,681,136, forward strand.
CAATCAGATGGCGAGACAAGACCTTGCCACTGGCCCTTCTCCCTGCAATCAGATGTCGAGACAAGACCGTTCCACTGGCCCATCTCCCTGCAATCAGATGGCGAGACAAGACCGTGCCACTTTCCCATCTCCCTGCAATCAGATGGCGAGACAAGACCGTGCCACTGGCCCATCTCCCTGCAATCAGATGGCGAGACAAGACCGTGTCAATGGCCCATCTCCCTGCAACCAGAGCGAGACAAGACCGTGCCACTGGCCCATCTCCCTGCAATCAGATGTCGAGACAAACCTTGCCACTGGCCCTTCTCCCTGCAATCAGACGTCGAGACAAGACCGTGCCACTGGCCCTTCTCCCTGCAATCAGATGTCGAGACAAGACCGTGCCACTGGCCCATCACCCTGCAATCAGATGGCGAGACAAAACCGTGCCACTGGCCCATCTCCCTGCAATCAGAAGGCGAGACAAGACCGTGCCACTGGCCCATCTCCCTGCAATCAGATGGCGAGACAAGACCGTGCCACTGGCCCATCTCCCTGCAATCAGATGGCGAGACAAGATTGTGCCACTGGCCCATCTCCCTGAAATCAGATGTCGAGACAAGACCGTGCCACTGGCCCATCTCCCTGCAATCAGATGGCGAGACAAGACCGTGCCACTGGCCCATCTCCCTGCAATCAGATGGCGAGACAAGACCGTGCCACTGGCCCATCTCCCTGCAATCAGATGTCGAGATAAGACCGTGCCACTGGCCCATCTCCCTGCAATCAGATGGCGAGACAAGACCGTGCCACTGGCCCATCTCCCTGCAATCAGATGGCGAGACAAGACCGTGCCACTGGCCCATCTCCCTGATATAAGATGGCGAGACAAGACCGTGCCACTGGCCCATCTCCCTGCAATCAGATGGCGAGACAAGACCGTGCCACTGGCCCATCTCCCTGCAATCAGATGGCGAGACAAGACCGTGCCACTGACCCATATCCCTGCAATCAGATGGCGAGACAAGACCGTGCCACTGGCCCATCTCCCTGTAATAGAAGGCGAGACAAGACCGTGCCACTGGCCCATTTAACTGCAATCAGATGGCGAGACAAGACAGTGCCACTGGCCCATCTCCCTGTAATCTGATGGAGAGACAAGACCGTGCCACTGGCCCATCTCCCTGCAATCAGATGTCGAGACAAGACCGTGCCACTGGCCCATCTCCCTGCAACCAGATGTCGAGCCAAGACCGTGCCACTGGCCCATCTCCCTGCAATCAGATGTCGAGACAAGACCGTGCCACTGGCCCATCTCCCTGCAATCAGATGTCGAGACAAGACCATGCCACTGGCCCATCTCCCTGCAATCGGATGTCGAGACAAGACCGTGCCACTGGTCCATCTCCCTGCAATTAGATGTCGAGACAAGACCGTGCCACTGACCCATCTCCCTAAAATCAGATGTCGAGACAAGACCGTGCCACTGGCCCATCTCCCTGCAATCTGATGGAGAGACAAGACCGTGCCACTGGCCCATCTCCCTGCAATCAGATGTCGAGATAAGACCGTGCCACTGGCCCATCTCCCTGCAATCAGATGGCGAGACAAGACCGTGCCACTGGCCCATCTCCCTGCAATCAGATGGCGAGACAAGACCGTGCCACTGGCCCATCTCCCTGCAATCAGATGTCGAGATAAGACCGTGCCACTGGCCCATCTCCCTGCAATCAGATGGCGAGACAAGACCGTGCCACTGGCCCATCTCCCTGCAATCAGATGGCGAGACCAGACCGTGCCACTGGCCCATCTCCCTGATATCAGATGGCGAGACAAGACCGTGCCACTGGCCCATCTCCCTGCAATCAGATGGCGAGACAAGACCGTGCCACTGACCCATATCCCTGCAATCAGATGGCGAGACAAGACCGTGCCACTGGCCCATCTCCCTGTAATAGAAGGCGAGACAAGACCGTGCCACTGGCCCATTTAACTGCAATCAGATGGCGAGACAAGACAGTGCCACTGGCCCATCTCCCTCTAATCTGATGGAGAGACAAGACCGTGCCACTGGCCCATCTCCCTGCAATCAGATGTCGAGACAAGACCTTGCCACTGGCCCATCTCCCTGCAATCAGATGTCGAGCCAAGACCGTGCCACTGGCCCATCTCCCTGCAATCTGATGGAGAGACAAGACCGTGCCACTGGCCCATCTCCCTGCAATCAGATGGCGAGACAAGACCGTGCCACTGGCCCATCTCCCTGCAATCAGATGGCGAGACATGACCGTGCCACTGGCCCATCTCCCTGAAATCAGATGTCGAGACAAGACCGTGCCACTGGCCCATCTCCCTGCAATCAGATGTCGAGATAAGACCGTGCCACTGGCCCATCTCCCTGCAATCAGATGACGAGACAAGACCGTGCCACTGGCCCATCTCCCTGCAATCAGATGGCGAGACAAGACCGTGCCACTGGCCCATCTCCCTGATATCAGATGGCGAGATAAGACCGTGCCACTGGCCCATCTCCCTGCAATCAGATGGCGAGACAAGACCGTGCCACTGGCCCATCTCCCTTCAATCAGATGGCGAGACAAGACCGTGCCACTGACCCATATCCCTGCAATCAGATGGCGAGACAAGACCGTGCCACTGGCCCATCTCCCTGCAATCAGATGGCGAGATAAGACCGTGCCACTGGCCCATCTCCCTGCAATCAGATGACGAGACAAGACCGTGCCACTGGCCCATCTCCCTGCAATCAGATGGCGAGACAAGACAGTGCCACTGGCCCATCTCCCTGTAATCTGATGGAGAGACAAGACCGTGCCAATGGCCCATCTCCCTGCAAACAGATGTCGAGACAAGACCGTGCCACTGGCCAATCTCCCTGCAATCAGATGTCGAGCCAAGACCGTGGCACTGGCCCATCTCCCTGCAATCAGATGTCGAGACAAGACCGTGCCACTGGCCTATCTCCCTGCAATCAGATGTCGAGACAAGACCGTGCCACTGGCCCATCTCCCTGCAATCGGATGTCGAGACAAGACCGTGCCACTGGCCCATCTCCCTGCAATCGGATGTCGAGACAAGACCGTGCCACTGGTCCATCTACCTGCAATCAGATGTCGAGACAAGACCGTGCCACTGACCCATCTCCCTAAAATCAGATGTCGAGACAAGACCGTGCCACTGGCCCATCTCCCTGCAATCAGATGTCGAGACAAGACCGTGCCACTGGCCCATCTCCCTGCAATCTGATGAAGAGACAAGACCGTGCCACTGGCCCATCTCCCTGCAATCAGATGGCGAGACAAGACCGTGCCACTGGCCCATCTCCCTGCAATCAGATGGAAAGCCAAGACCGTGCCACTGGCCCATCACAAGGCAATCTGATGTCGAGCCAAGACCGTGCCACTGGCCCATCTCCCTGCAAACAGATGTCGAGACAAGACTGTGCTACTGGCCCATCTCCCTGCAATCTGATGGAGAGACAAGACCGTGCCACTGGCCCATCTCCCTGCAATCCGATGTCGAGACAAGACTGTGCCACTGGCCCATCTCCCTGCAATCTGATGGAGAGACAAGACCGTTCCACTTCCCCATCTCCCTGCAATTAGATGTCGAGGGTAGACCGTGCCACTGGCCCATCTCCCTGCAATCCGATGGAAAGCCAAGACCGTGCCACTGGCCCATCACAAGGCAATCTGATGTCGAGCCAAGACCGTGCCACTGGCCCATCTCCCTGCAAACAGATGTCGAGACAAGACTGTGCTACTGGCCCATCTCCCTGCAATCTGATGGAGAGACAAGACCGTGCCACTGGCCCATCTCCCTGCAATCCGATGTCGAGACAAGACTGTGCCTCTGGCCCATCTCCCTGCAATCTGATGGAGAGACAAGACCGTGCCACTGGCCCATCTCCCTGCAATCAGATGGCGAGACAAGACCGTGCCACTGGCCCATCTCCCTGCAATTTAATGGAGAGTGTAGACCGTGCCACAGGCCCATCTCCCTGCAATCAGATGTCGAGACAAGACCTTGCCACTGGCCCATCTCCCTGCAATCAGATGTTGAGACAAGACCGTGCCACTGGCCCTTCTCCCTGCAATCAGATGTCGAGACAAGACCGTGCCACTGGCCAATCCACCTGCAATCAGATGGCGAGATAAAACCGTGCCACTGGCCCATCTCCCTGCAATCAGATGGCGAGACAAGACCGTGCTACTGGCCCATCTATTGCAATCAGATGTCGAGACAAGACCGTGCCACTGGCTCATCTCCCTGCAATCAGATGTCGAGACAAAACCGTGCCACTGGCCTATCTCCCTGCAATCAGATGGCGAGACAAGACCGTGCCACTGGCCCATCTCCCTGCAATCAGATGGCGAGACAAGACCGTGCCACTGGCCCATCTCCCTGCAATCAGATGTCGAGACAAGACCGTGCCACTGGCCCATCTCCCTGCAATCAGACGTCGAGACAAGACCGTGCCACTGGCCCATCTCCCTGCAATCAGATGTCGAGACAAGACCGTGCCACTGGCCCATCTCCCTGCAATCTGATGGAGAGGGTAGACCGTGCCACTGGCCCATTTCCCTGCAATCAGATGGCGAGACAAGACCGTGCCACTGGCCCATCTCCCTGCAATCAGACGTCGAGACAAGACCGTGCCACTCTCCCATCTCCCTGCAATCAGATGTCGAGACAAGACCGTGCCACTGGCCCATCTCCCTGCAATCAGATGGCGAGGGTAGACTGTGCCATTGGAGTATCTCCCGGCCCTCAGATAGCGAGATACGACCGAGGCCCATTTCTGGGCCCTTAGATGTCGGTGTCTTGAAGTTGGGTGCGGAATACCAATATCCTGCACTAATTTCCTTAAAGGTGTCTTGAAGGTGGGTGAGTTTTCCAGAAATTCTGTATTTTTTCATTTCCCTTGAGGAGCCTTACAAATGTGTTCGGGACCCCCGAAATCCTGCAGAGTGTGTCATTTCATTAAAGGTGTCTTGAAGGTGAGTGAGGGCTTTCGAAATCCTATAATGTCATGTCCTTAAAGATGCCTTGAAATTTGCGTGAAGGCCACCAAAATCTTGCAGTTTAGCCTGTTATTTTTTACAGTGAACTGAGGTGGGTGGGGATCCCATAGTCCTGCATTGTATGTAATTTCCTTGATGTCTTTATGTTGGATGAGGGTTTTCGAATCTTGAAGTGTATGTAGTACTTGAATGAGTGTTAACTATGGTTTATGGAGGTCCAAAATTTAAATTTAAATTTCACTAAAGGTTCTAAAGTTGTTTGTTAATTTCAGTAAAATCTCCATAGAAACCGTCGTTTATATCCCAGTACTGTTGAATAGATTTAAATCATTCAAGATATATCAATAATTTATATTTTAAAAATAAAGAATCCGCTTCTTTGTTTTCCTAAAGAATTTTGAAATATAAACTTTGTGATTCTTGCAATACTCACTCATAGTGAATATCTGTGTAATGACATCTGATCCATTTTAGAAATGAATGGTATTTCATATAGCCTCTAGTGAGGAAGTGCAATAGAAACACTTAACGGTTGTTTTTGTGCTTAAGGTGTATTTATAGAGTTTTATGGTGAAGATCGAAAAATTAGTTACCAATTTATGAGTTCTCTTTAACTGATCAATAACTAATTCGAATTAATTAACTTAATCTATATTTAAGACAAACAGTAATCAACAAAATAAGTTATTTCATGCTAATGTGCTAACTAAAGTGCATAAATAGATACATAAAAAATAATAATTACGTGCCGAAGTACATTCTACTGTACATGCTAAGTTTATGCTAACGTGATGGACTTTGAAAACTCAACAATGAAATAAAAGGCAAAAAATCCAAGAAAAGGAATGAAATAACAAAAACATAACAAAGAAAAACAAACAAAGGGACCTCTTGCACCCAATGTCAACCATGCTCAGCCACCCAATAAAACACTTGCCTTCGAAACTTCTGTAGGGATTCGCCAAAGGATTCGTCTGCTGCGCTGTTTAAAGAGCGCAGCAGACGTGGAATTAGGCCTACTCTGTGGTAGGCGTAGACAGTCTGATGTGAGTGCCTGGTGAAATGTTGTAGAAGGCGGGTTCTAGCAGGTACATGAAGGTCTATGCGAAATTGAAGTTCGGGGCAATCGATCAACCCATTGACAATCTTGAATAATATAATATTACCAGGGGGACCGAGCTTAAGCTCGGTAAAATTATTACTTTCGTTCTCACACAAAGCTCGTTCGCTCCGCTCACTCACCCTCTTCCATTTTAAAGACGAGCTCGTTCGCTTCGCTCACTCGCCGAGCTACCGGTTAAAGATGTAACACATTGGTTTATATCTACAGTTATCAGCTGATTTTTGTTCAATTAATAAAATCTCCCTAAGGATAACATGGAAACTTTGAAGGGCTCTAGCGCGAAAACCGGATTTTTCCCAGCTATGGGACCAACTCCAATCGATTTCTGGTGGCCAAAAACCCCCATATTCAATCAAAAAATGAGAAATCCTTGTAGCGAAAAAAACTTTGCTCGGACAAACGGAGCTTGTTTTAGAGTATATATAAGAGTACCAGGGGGACCGAGCTTAAGCTCGGTAAAATTATTACTTTCGTTTCTCACACAAAGTTCGTTTGCTCCGGTATGATTTGCCTAAAACCACAGGTTAGAGATGTAACACATTGGTTTATATCTACACTTATAAGCTGATTTTTGTTCACTTTTAAAATCTCCATAAGGATGACATGGAAAATTTGAAGGGCTGTAGCGCGAAAACCGGATTTTTCCCAGCTATGGGACCAGCTCCAATCGATTTCTGGTGGCCAAAACCCCCATATTCAAAAAAAAATCAAAAATCCTTGGAGCGAAAAAAACTTTGCCCGGACAAATGGAGCTTGTTTTAGAGTATAAATAAATAAGATAATAAGATAAGATAAGATAAGGTCAAGAGCCAGCTATCTAGATGGCAGAGGAAAGAAATAATAATATTGAAACATCATCACGTGCAAGAGGAGGGTAACTCAGGAGTATAGTTCAATCCCCAAAGAGGTTGACCATGTTTTGCCAGCCTAAAAACATTTTACTAATTTAATAATGGTTTAGGAAATCTAGTATTAGAAAATTGATGTTGCAACCTTCGCGTCGAGGGCATAACATGAGGATGCTCTAGGAGTAAATCAAAGAGGAAACTGTGTTAGCCTATTTCACGTTGTTGATAACTTTAAAAGTCTTTGAGTGTAGAACAATATTTCAAAACCCCTATCTTAAAAGGCCAAATATGTTGCGAGTGATTGTATGTTGAAATTTCTTTAATATGTTTTCAATGCAAAGTTTGACTGCCCACCATTTCTGACTTGGACATCCATTTGAGGTCGGGATTGTGTCATAACTCTCTGTTCTTGTGTTTTTATTGTTTGAAAAGTTAAAACAGACCGTTGAAATTAATTTAAAGGTCTCTTGCAGCCCTTCATTTGCTGTCCCCGATTGCAACGTCGTTTCCCCCTCCAAGGTAGGAGCAGAATTCTGCGAAATAGAAGTAATGCATATTTCCTTAGGGGAGACTATATAGCTGATGATAAACGGAAGAGCCGTATACATAGGAAATCGTGTAGGGTTGTAGGCATTGGAAAACAGTAGGGTGCACAGTTTGTTACATAAAACTAACTGAGGAGATTTGTAAGCTTCTCGTTTGAAAAAAATCTGGATTTTCACAAGTGAATCAGAAGTAAATCGTAATAAAAAATTAATGTACCTATTTTTGTATACTGTACTTATGTAAACACTTACGCAAGCTATAGCAAAAATCCATTGAGACAAAATTTATAAAATTAGTTAAGGGCAACGTTTTTACGAGTTCTTCACGTGTGTTGATGAACGAACAAAAGAAAAACAATCCTTAATTTTAAGCTATTTAAAAAAAGGAAAATGTTGCACATAAAATATCGATTCACACATACTACTGATGACTTAAAACTGTTGCAGTAAGTTTTTGTTTGTATTTTTTATTATATGTGCTTTTGGATTATTTTATTTAATAACAGATTGTATTTTCTGTAGTATTAGAACCGGAACAAATATTTTTCAAACCCTTTACTCGGTCTGGCGAGTATTGAAGTTTGTTGAAACAAGTATCTAAAGTATCATTTCGAATAGAAATGGTGATTTGGAGAGGGTTGAGAGATAGTTTATCGTGGACGGTAAACCAGCACTGATCTCAAGTAATACTCTCAAGTTTTTAGGTGTCACTCTTAATTCCAATCTTAATTTTTATATGTTTTGGCAACTCATCACTAATCGAATAATACAATAGTATTTAATAAAGCTATATTTCAAAACATTATCATGGTTCATCTTCAGGCAAATGATAACAAACTGATAAGTCAGTATAAATGCAAACAATTTTCATTGATTTAAAACATATGATAAATTAACTGGTATAGTAGTTAATATAACTAGGACGGAAAGTGGCTTTTTATGTGCGTAATCGTGTTTTACAGCGAAACAGTGATTAAACACAAACAGCGATTAAGCACAGAAAAAAAACACTTTCTGTCCGAGTGATGAACAACGTTTTCCATCATACTGCAAAAAAGGAAAAAGGATAACTCATTTTAATAGTAGTTTTCATTACTAGTCTCGAAAGTGACTCATTGCGGGGAGAGATTGCATTTACGCGCAAGGCGAATCCGAGTGATGAAAAGGCTATCGAGCCCCGCAATCGCACTTTTGAGACGAGTATTGAACGTTATTTTTCATTACGATATCGAAAAATTTGTAAACAACATGAATATTTTTGTTTGTTCAAATTAGTATCAAGAAACAACCGAACTCATAACGCTGAATTTCCGTGCTTATATCGTGGTACAGACGCGCCGAAACAAAGAGTTGTGCAACAGCTGATCGGCCTAATGCAACAGCTGATCGGACTGCACCGCAAAATCCCAACGGTTACTTCCCGTGCACCACATACGTACGGAAAGTAAACGTTATGTTAGTTTTGCCGTGCAGTAGCGGAAATAACCTATTTTCTTAGCTCATTTTACATTTAGAAAGTATACTTTCGTCATTATCTGTTTACTTTTATTAGTTGACTTCCATCTTAATTTAAATATTCCTTATATAAACAGCTGATATATACGTTGAATTAATGAAATGTCAAAATCTTGCATTAAAAATTACTACTTTATTATTCTGCACGAAATCAGCCTTTTTTTTTTTTTTTCTCTCAATAGTACCAAAACCGATTCTTTTCTGTCCTATGACTGAAAAGTCAGCCGTTTACTAATTGTATTATTATTGATTTATTAATGGTGAGGAGCAGAATTTTTAAATTCAAACGTTATAAAGAGCATTGTTTGTAAATAACAGAAATTTAAACACTGCTATAACTTATCTAATAAACTATACAGCCCTATGTGTAACTGACTGACTGACTGACTTATATGGGATACGAATTTCTGACGTAACTATTTAAGCTAGAGACTTGAAATTTGGCATACGTCTAGCCTGAACGGTCAATGCCAAATGTAAAATCTTAAACTTGCAAACTTTTAGTTTTAACCTACAAAAAAAATTCAAAATGGCGGATTTCCGAAATTGTAATTTTACTTTTTTGACTCTAGCGGCCAAACGCTTCGTCCTATCTAAAATCTGAGAACAATACTACGATAGGGAATTTAATTTTCTACAATTTCGGTCCTTTGACTTTTTATCGTATCTCGCACCGTTAAGCCTCCAGAGCGTTTTTAATGAAATGCCATTTTCGGCTTTCGGGCTCTAGTGACTAAACCGATGGTCGTAAAAATTTTCTTGAGGTTCATTTCGATAGATCTTTTTAATATCTACAATTTCTTCCCTTGTATATTTTGCCGTATCTCTACTCGTTTACTCACAAAATTCATTTTTCACTTTTTCCGGATTTTGTGAACGTAAGTAGTGGGAAAATGCCGGTTCTGGTCCACTAGAGAAATCGTAATTTTAGTATTTCAGCTCTAGTGGCCTAACGGTTAGTCTTATCTGAAATATGAGAGCATATTACGATAGGGAATTGGATGATCTACAATTTTGGACCTTTGACTTTTTGTCGTACATTGCACCGTTAACCCTCCAAACTGATTTTTGTGAAATTTATATTTAGATTTAGGGCCCTAGCGACTAAATGGTTTGTCCTACAAAAATGTTTAAATGACAACTTTTATAAGTCTTTTTAATATCTACAATTTTATTCTAACATACTTTGCCGTATCTCTTTCCGTTTACTCTCAAAATACATTTTTCACTTTTCCCCAGTTTTGTGATAAATAAGTAGTGGCTTTTGGCCAACTAGAGAACTCGTAATTTTAGTATATTTCAACTCTAGCGGCTAAACGGTTAGGCCTTTCATAGATTTGAGACTACTACGGTACTGAATTGAATGAACTACGATTTTGGTCCTGTGACTTTTTGTCGTACATCGCACCAATTGCGTGAATCTCCAGACTAATTTTTGTGCAATCGCATTTTCAGTTTTTCCACTCTACTGACAAAACGATTGATCCTATTGAAAAATGTTGCTGAATATGACTGAAATATTTTATTAATGGGTTACAGTTTTCAGAACATTTTGCCGTATCTCTACACATTAGCTCTCAAAACAGATTTATTACAGGACCAGAATAGTTACCGAAAACTTGAAATTGGGGACCTTGCCTTCTTTTAAGAGACAATTAAAAATATGAATTCAGCTATTGTCGGGGTTGGTGTTACTAATTTACATACTTTTAGTAAGTTCCTCCTCGGATTTTAGGGAATCTTTTTAAAACTTTGGAGTCTTTTGAGATTTCTATCTCGTTTATCAGATTTTATATTATTTCATTTTAATGTTATTTTATTGTTTTCACTGATTTATTGCAACAATTTTTGACGAATTTAAAAGCTTTAATTATTATTGATTGTGAGAAGTGTGCATTAGCCTTTTGTTACTGTCTTGTTTGTGCACTTCTTTGGTAAAGCTAACCTGTTTAACACTCGACTTTTTTACTTACATAAATTACGGAATAGGGGCAACAAATTAGGTAGTGGACCCTCCATTCAGCATAACACCCAGAATAAATAATTATTATATCACACTCAAAATATTTTAACAAATTTTAACTACGAAGAGTTATTAAAACCGATTCATAGGAGATTAGCTTTTTTAACTATCGATTGTGAATTGTGTGTATTAAACGGTTTTGTTACTGTCTTGGCTGTTCAGTTCTTCCGTGGAACTAACCAATTTCATACTTGACTTTTTATTAATTTACGAATTTAGGGACACCCCTAAGGGGGCATGGGGGCTTTCCACTGTACGGGTGTTTCTTGGCGACCCCGGGGTACCTGAGCCAAGCTGTGAGACCCTCCTCACAGTTCTTCCCGAGCTAGGGCCTTTCTTCTCATCTTTCAGGTCTTAGCTCACCGTCTTTATTCTTTCCTGAGCTAACCTTGCTCACCTTCTTGTTTTCGACCCCGAATCAAGGGTGTCTTTCCACCTTCTTTCGACCGGCGCACGCTGGGGGGTCCTGGGAGTGTCCCTGTTGTGTTGCAGGGACTGATGTGTGCCTCGCACTGCCGATGGTCTCCTCCAGTGTGTCGTCAGAAGCCAGCCGCTTCGGACCTTAGTCAGGAAGTGCGGCATGGATGCAGAGATCGGACTCTGCATTGCCACGGTGCGACCCCCAGCACGTCCGGCACATTTTGTGTATCGGTGCTGGGCAAACGGAGGTTTCGGGCCCCAGAGTCCTGGGGTAGGGGTGTCTTATCTCCTACGGGGGGTAGACCTCCGAGGGTGTACCCGCTCCCGGCCAATGAAGGGCCGCCTCTTGCCGCACGATGCGCTGGTGAAACAAAAGTATGGATTTTCAAAACCAAAACACGAAATTAAAGGAGAATGAGCAGGCCGCCTTTAAGCGCAGCTCAAAACTGCAGAGGTCTCCGACCTCGAAGACTGGGACGCCGACGGGGGGAATTAAAGCCTCCCCTCCGCCGATCCCGTTCAAGGCTGCTGGTGTCGCCGGATCGTCGGCCGTAACCGGAAAGGAGAAGGATGAGGTTAAGCTGGGTATGGGGGTGACTGAGCCGGTAACACCTCTAGCCGGGATGCAAGGAATTCCTCCCAGGAAGAGTCCTCTTCGTCCGGCATTCGAGATGCAAATGCTTCGGCAGCAGCAGGACGATGCCAACGAGGAGGAAGACTCATGTCTGAAGAAAATGAACGATCTTTTGAAGGAGATGGCCAAGGCTCTCCTTATTCAGAAGAACGTCAACAAGGCGATTAAGGACGGAATTCCAAAACTCGAGGATTTCCTTGGCGAAATCGAGGAATGCCGGAAGATCAGGCTGAAGGCAGTGAAGCAGGAGCGCGACGTTATGAACCGAGTTATGTCTGCTTCGCCTCAAGCTCATCTGGCTGAGTCCCAGACTCAAGCCAGAAAGCGAAAGAAGAGGCAGAGCGGTTCTTCGCCGGAAAGCCCTGAGCTTGTTGAGGTGGACTCAGTGCCGAGACCGGTTTTTGTCACTGCGGCATCGCAGACATCTCCTGTCCAGGCTACTCAATCCGCCCCGGGCGCTGTCGCGATTCCAGCGGCTACTCCTGCAGAGGTTCCTGCTCCGGCGGCTAATCCTGTCTTGGCAGCAAACTCTGCCTCAACACCTTTGGGGGGCTGGAAGACGCGCCTGTCTAAGAAAGAAAGGAGGAGGCAGAAGCAAGTGGAGGCAGCTTCGAAAAGTGCGTCGAGGGTGGAGCGGACGCAAGTCTCAAACCCGGTGGGGGAGGCCTCTGGCAAGTCTGTCAGAAAGCCTAAACAACCCAGGCCTAAGAAGCCCAGGACGGAGGCAATCTTGATCAAGCCCTTAGGGGGGCGATCTTTTGCTGATGTTCTGGGTCAGATTAGATCGCAGGCCAAACCGGAAGAGACCGACACCGTTATCAAGTCTATTCGGCGAACCCAGAACGGGGATGTCCTCCTCGAACTGGGGAAGTCGAGTGACAAGATCGGTTTTGCCGCTTCCCTCAAGACTGCACTTGGGGACAAAGGCTCCATCAAGGCCCTAGAACCGAAATGTTCGGTCGAGATTCGGGACCTTGATGCCCTCTCCACCGAAGATGAGGTGACCCGTGCGATCCAGGTGGCACTCCCGGAGATACCGGCTGATGGAGTGAGGGTATGGCTGACAAAGCCTAACCGAAGTCAACTCAGGATGGCTGTTGCTGAGATGGGCGAAAAGCACGCCAATAAGCTGCTTAGCCTTCAGCACCTCAGAGTCGGTTGGGTCAGTTGCAGGCTCAAACGGAGGGTGGTAGTTTCGAGATGCTTCCGCTGTCTCAGTTTCGGCCACTCCTCCCGAAACTGTAACGGGCCCGACAGGAGTGCCAACTGCTTCCAGTGTGGAGGCCAGGGCCACAAACGCAAGGAATGTTCCTCGAGCCCATCCTGCTTCCTCTGCAAGGATTCAGGCTCCAGTGCCCTCGGTCACTTACCCGGGTCTGGTCAGTGCGGTGCCTTCAGAGCCGCACTTGAACAGGCAAAAGGCAGCGGCCGGTAATTCGCATCCTCCAGGCCAATCTTCATAGATCCTGGGGAGCTGATAACCTTCTAGATCAGCTCGCCCGAGAACTTGGTGCTGACGCGCTCCTTATCAGCGAACAGTATCGGGACAGAGACCCAAACATTTGGATCTCCAACAGCCTCGGTACTGCTGCATTTTGGGCGCGTAATACACAGGATGTCTTGGTGCGGAGTCACGGGCGCGGCCGAGGATTCGTCTGGGTTCGGTGTAGGGACGTGACTATCTTCAGTTGCTACCTCACACCCAACGAGGCCGTCCAGGACTTTCGCGACAAGATAGATAGCCTAGAGGAGTGCGTTCTCGGCACCACCGGGCATGTCGTCGTTGGTGGCGATTTCAACGCCAGGGCCGTCGAGTGGGGAATGCCCTCTACCAGCTCCCGGGGGAAATACATCCTGGATTTCATCGCCAGGGCCGGTCTTGTCGTCCTCAACCAGGGCGACACACCTACTTTTCGGCGCCCCGGGCAGAGAGGCACGATCCCTGACGTCACCTTTGCGTCTGAGTCGCTCCTTCCGAGGATCTCTGGCTGGAGGGTTGTCGAGGACTACACGGGTAGCGACCACCAATACATCGTGTTTGACCTGCATGATCAGGCAAATCGTCGAGTTTCCGCATCTCGGGAAGGGCCACGCCGGTGGAACACCAACAAACTGGACGTGGTCAAGTTCACCGAAGTCATCTCTCGGGGAGCGCAGGGGAATCCGGGTGAGGCTGGAGCCGAGGCACTAGTAACATCCACGATGGAACTTATCGTCTCGGCCTGCGACCAGTCTATGCCGCGAAGGAAACCCCGACGCGACAAACAACCCGTTTACTGGTGGACTGAAGAGATTGCGGAACTCAGAAGAACATGTTTAAGAACTAGACGAGCCGCCACTAGAGCGAGAATTCCCGCAGACAGAGTTCGTAAGTCGGAGGCCTATAAAGCTGCGAGAAAATCTCTCCGCCAGGCGATCAACAGGAGCAAGGCGAATAGCTGGAGGAGACTTCGTGACGACGTTGATTCCGACCCGTGGGGCCTGGGTTACAAACTTGTAACACAGAAACTCGGCGCCCGCTCTCCACCTTCCATCATGGAGGGCGCCACCATGGGGAGGATCGTCGCTGCGTTGTTTCCTGAACATCCACAGCGACCGCCGGTTGACTTCGGACGGGTAGAGGACGTTCCACTTTTCACTTTCGAGGAGCTGGAAACCTCCGTTCTCTCCCTGAAGAGCAACAAGGCTCCTGGCCCGGATGGGATTCCCAGTGAGGCTTTAAAGAAAGTATTTTTAATCAACGCTGACTTGTTGTTGAGAATGTACAATGCCTGTTTGGTAGAAGGGGTGTTTCCGGCTCCCTGGAAAACAGCCAGGCTTGTACTGATCAGCAAGGGCAAAGGTGATCCCGAGCTGCCGTCGTCCCACAGGCCTCTCTGCATGTTGGACACGGCTGGGAAGCTGTTCGAGAAGCTGATCCGTTCCCGCCTGACTTCTGCCGTGGAAGCTGCCGGGGACTTATGCCCCCGTCAGTACGGCTTCAGAAAGGGACGGTCAACGATCGACGCTGTCACCGAAGTTCAGAGAGCTGTGGAGAGAGCCGAGAGCCACAACCATTTCTCCCGCCGAGTAGTGCTTCTTGTTACGCTTGATGTCAAGAATGCCTTCAACTCGGCGAGGTGGGTCGATATGTTGGATGCGCTTCGCAACACCTTTCGTATTCCTGCATATCTGTTGCGGCTCGTCGAGGATTATCTACGCTCTCGAAGCCTGATTTATGACACGAGGGACGGAACGCGGACGATGGAAGTCACTTCTGGTGCCGCACAAGGTTCAATACTCGGCCCGGATCTCTGGAACGTTGCCTATGACAGCCTCCTGAGGTCCGAGATGCCTGAGGAAACCACTTTGGTTGGGTACGCCGATGACGTCGCAGCTCTCATTGCTGCACGCAACGTTGAGCTGGCCCAACTGAAGTTGAACCGAGTTATGCGGGTGGTCAACAACTGGATGTCCGATCACGGTCTCTCACTTGCTCTCAGTAAGACGGAGATCGTGATTCTTACGAAGAAGAGGATCGACACCGTCGTCCCGTTTCGAGTGGGAAGGGAGGTGGTCACATCAACTCGTGCCGCCAAATACCTCGGGGTTATGGTGGACACCAAGTTAAGCTGGAGGGATCAGATCTTCCGTACAGCGGACAAGGCCGCTAAGGTAGTGACTTACCTTAGTAGGCTGATGGCCAATGTCGGGGGTCCCCGATCCAGCAGAAGACGTCTGTTGATGTCCGCGGTCCAGTCCGTGCTTCTTTACGGGGCAGAGGTGTGGGCAGGCGCTCTAGATAAGGAGTGCTACAGGTTGCGACTCGCCCGGGTTCAGCGTCAAGCTGCGCTCCGGGTGTGTTCCGCCTACCGGACAGTGTCCGAGCCTGCCGTCCTGGTGGTCGCCGGAGTCATCCCTGTCAAGCTCTTGGCAGGGGAGAGGAAAGCGATTTATCAGAGACAAGGCGAGATCGGCAAGGACACGGCAAGAACAGAAGAGCGCTCCCGAACCTACCAGCAGTGGCAACACAGCTGGGAGCACGACACCCGAGGACGATGGACTGCGCGACTTATCAAGCAGGTCCAACCATGGGTGGAACGGCGGCATGGGGAGGTGGACTACTACCTGACCCAATTTTTGACAGGTCACGGCTATTTTCGGTCGTACCTGAACCGTATGGGAAAGACCGGTTCACCGGACTGCATTTATTGCCCGGGTGTTCCCGACGATGCGGAACACACATTCTTCCGCTGTCCCCGTTGGGAAGGGCCCCGCCTGGAGGCCACACAAATCTTTGGTGCATTTTCGGTGGACTCGGTCTGCCAAAAGATTTTGGAGGATGAGGGCAACTGGGATTGTTTGTCACAGTTCGTCCGGGGCATCCTCCTGGAAAAGAAAACCGATCTGGACCGTGAAGTGGCCCAGATCCCTTGATCGAGCGGCTGGATAAGGAGCGAGCCCCACGGGCGTAAGCCAAATTTAGGCCTAGCCTGACGTAATGTGACAAACAATTCCAGGTTAGATTCCTAAAGAGTAGAGGAGGTTTTTTAGTGGGTAAACTCGTTTTTAGGGGAGCCCCACACTACAGGCTGGCCACCTGTGTGCGTAATGCATTTTTCCGCCTCTCCCTCAAAAAAAAAAAAAAAAAAAAAAAAAAAAAAAAAAAAAAGGGGGCATGGGGGCGGAGCCCCCATCGAGCCGTAGGCGAGTTTTGTAAATATAATCTCGAATGTACAACTTTATAGTTAATATTTTTAAGGATAAAAAGTGTAATTTCGCATTATGGTAAAAACTTTGTTCGTCACTCGGAGCAAAAGTGTCTTTTTTATGCTTAACACGATTACGCACCAAAAAGACCCACTTTTGCTCCTAGTGATGAAAACTACTATTATATAAAAGCGCTACTTATTTTTGTTTATTAACAAGTCTACAAAAATATCTTCTCAATTCAATCATGTAACTATAGATTGACTAAATGTTTTTATTGTTTTTTTTTTTTTTAAGTTGTGTTCTTTTTTGTGTTTTCAAACTCAGTTTCATATACTGTACTGTGGTTCTTGGGAGGCACACCAAATACTAAGAATTATTAATTTCATTATTAGTATTATTAAATTATTATCTGTATCCAATGTCAATGCTGTAGAGCAGCACGGGTTCTCTAGTTTGTTTTGAATTAATATGGTTTTTGTTTAAGAAAACAACAAATTTTGAGATTAGCGCACGGAAAAAAATTAACAGATGTTTTTTCGGTGCACTTTTAAAAGGTTACAAAAAACGCCGACTTTGTCGACTAAGTACATACCAGAAAACGGCTGTTCTACGTGCAGTATGATGAAAAATAAAATAAAGTAGTTTAAAATGTATAAAATGGTCGATGCGTATATATAAACGTTTGAAATGCTTTTACTATCGTGTTGCTAAGCCCCTAATGCTTTTGCAAATTGTATCTTCTTTTTAATCTCTTCTAGTATTTATTGGTGCATACTTTTTGCTGGATATGCTGGTTTGTGATATTGTACTTTTTCAATCAACGAACATTCGGCTTCTATTATACTTCGGATATTCCATTTCCTTTCTTTATATAAAATACTAGTGTTAGACCAATCTACTTTATGTCCTTCTGAGAAAACATGCTCACTGTGTTTTGAGTAATTTTCTTGTTTTTTTATTATAGTTTGCTTATGCTCATTAAGCAGTAAAAGCGTCGCGATTATGTACTGATTATCACAATATTGGTTACTAGGGATTAATTAATTAACACCCCCGTCGCAGCAGACCTGCGTACTCAGCGAATTTCCAATGGAGTTTTGGTATATTTTCTATTTCCCCATAAAATCCATGGGGATGAGAGTATGTAGGTTTGCCGCAAATATGGGTTTTGTTGGTAAATATAAGTTAAACCCTACCTAGTGAATGTAAATACCAAATTTTATCAGGTTAGGGCCTATGGTTCTTTTTATTTTCCCCATAAACCCCATAGGAATGAGTGTGTAGGTTTGCCGCCATATGGGTTTTCTAAGCAAATATAAGTTAAACACTTCCGAATGAATGTAATTACCAAATTTTTATCAAGATATGTCAATAAATAAGCAAGATAGAAGGTTTTCTTTATTTCCCATAAGAATAACATGGACATAGTTTTTGGATTTTCTCCATAACCATTTAAGCTAGGTAAAAAATTCAAAATACTAGATTGGTTGTTTTTTTAAGCTCTTTTAAATGGTTTGAGTTAAAATTGTTGAATTTTATAAATAAAAGTAAAAAAAGCCAAAAAACCCTTTTGAAACCCCATAAAACCCCGTTCCCATGGTCCGATCATTCTGGTTCGCGAACTCAATCTAGTAGATGCTGGCTTACACCTCTGTACCAAATGTCATCAAAATCGGAGGTTCCGTTCAAAAGTTATCGTGTTCACGGACACATACATATATATATCAATTTGAACAAACGGTGTTTTTGGCTTCGAGGGACCTCAAAACGAAAAAGTACCATGATCCCGGGCTTAAATCTTACTGTGACTACTACCGTAATAGCGTATCCCCTACAGGGAAATTCGCTAAAAAAATAACTAGGGGGCCTGTGCAGCGCAATGCGCTCCATTTATTAAGGTACCAGGTGATCAAACTTTGCTCCATGGTAACACTTTGAAAAAAATTTCATTATAGTGAAAATCAAATAGAACATTATTGGTGTTTCATCGATCGATCTTCATTACCAATTTTCCAACTTCCCAATGTGATAGTGTTGAGATGTGATGCTCGTTCTTTTAGGTCTGAATTAGCCAAGATTACGTAGTTGCTCTTTTGCCGATATTACTATGTCTTAGGGCCTTTGTCTAAACCCTCCTATAAAATTTAGAATAAATTCACAGATGTTGGATCCACATAGTTCATCAAACAAAAACGTAAAAGACAACAGAATAAAAATCAACATTCCATTACTCCCCGGTCCAGTATGACTTAATCAGCACTCACTGCGGCTGTTTTTGTAGTAGGCCTACTACTGTATGAGGTAGTCAATGACATAGTGAATGAGTCCACATTACTATTTATTTATAAATCCTCTTTAACTTAACTTTCCATGGAATTACAAAATTTAAATAAAAAAATCACAAAAATTAAGAGAATTTACATCTTTGTTGGTGTGGTCCATTTTGTTTTTAGTGGCATTTTTATTTTGGTTAAAATTTATCTTTATAAAAACCATTTTTGTAATAAGGTTGTTTTCTATACTGGAGGTAAAAAACTTTTAAATCTTGTCTTTTACACAGGTTTTTTAATCAATCGATCAATCAATCAATCAATCAACATTTATTCGGCTTATAATTAAGAAATTGCATTTTCGTCACACTGTACGGGAAACAGCTATATTCATCACCAGCTGAGAGTGTAGAAAACCCGTTTTCCCTCTCTAGAGAGGGAAAATCAGCTGTTGATTTCCCACACTAGTATAGTTATTTGTGCTTCTAGGGACTAAAGTACAATGTTTTCTCCCTGAAGGGAAAGTGTTGTCGCCCGAAGGCGAAGCCGAGGGCGACAATTTCCCTGAGGGAGAAAAGTACTTTAGTCACTTGATGCACACAACATTTTTCCTCCACCTACACCAATAAAATTTAGGCCTAATAGGCCTACCGTAGATAATTTAACTTTACCTTCGTATGATCTCTTGCTTCGGCAAGCTGGATCTGTTACATCAAAATAAAAAACACACAAGGTAGGCCATATCAATTTTGAAGAACACGAAAAAACAAAATATAATTTAAGCCTAGTCAAAAGTTTTACACTTATGTTTTGGACTTCTTAGGTTAATAGCCTACCCAAGCAAAATGTAAACAAACACCTACACTGCCACGGCCATCTCTAATACTAGAGATGCTGCTCACCCACTGCTGACTGAATGGTCAGCAGTGGGTGAGCAGCAGCTACAGCTGCTATTAGTCAACAATGAGTAACGAAACAAATACAAGTAACAGCTGACTGTGGCTCATGTTCTTTTTAATCTCTCTTTTAATGTTATTCTTATGTAACTAACTTTAGCCCCGTGGTACGAAAAAACTCGAGTTTTCCCTAGGTAGAAAGATTAAGTATTCAAGTCACATGGGATAGAAATTAGTACTTTACTACTCTATTCCAAGGAGTAAAATACGGCTTTAGATAGTAGGTGGAGGAAAATTAGTTATGATTACTGACACAAGTAGCACTAGCAGTGCTAAGAGTATATTATTCCCTAAATCAGCTGTTCTCAATAATGTAATCAGCTGTGTAAAACATAATCACTGTTTTCATTGTACTGCGGAAATCAATTGAGCATCCATAGGTGGTTTCTTAAACTTGCATTATTTAATTAATTACTATTATTAATTATCTACAGTGTGATGAAAAATATCGTTCATAACTCGAGTAGAAAGTGTTATTCCGTGCCTTGATCGAAATTCCGCGCTCGGCTAAAGCCTCGCGCGTAAACTCGATCTCGGCCCGGAAAAGACACTTTCCACTCTTGTTATGAAATATACTATAACCAATACATCATAAACTTATCTATAATACCTAAAATTAATTTAAAATTCATAATTTCTTATTTTATATTGTAAAAGTCTTCCATTGAATAAAAGCTCTTGTCAATAATATATCTTCTTAATTTCTTCTTAAATGTGTTTGTGTCTGAATTCATATTCTTAATTTCAGTAGGAAGGTTATTGTATATTTTGGCATAGTTATATTTAATATGATTTTCATAAAATGATGTTCTATGGATAAAAGGCTGAAATTTTATTAGTTTTTCTGAGATTCATGTTTGTGTTATTGGTTTCTATAGTATGAATTTTATGTGTAATGAATAATATGTGTAGCGTTCTGCTTAAAACATGTTTATACTATAATAGTAAATAAAAAGGTTGTTACACTTACAACCAACTATCCCTTTTCCTTATAGTTTATAGCAGTTTGAAAACACATGCACACAAATTTAGTGATCTATTTTAGTATTTGTTACCTATTATTATTGTTTCAATACCAGTCGGACGACCAATAAGACCCATGTCAAAAATTTCAATTTCCAAAATTGTTTTCGTAAACAAAAATTAATTTTTCTAGGGTTAAGTTACAAAATTTATTTTTTTGCCCAAATGCGCGTTAATAAAACTTTCAAGAAAAATCTACCAGCTACATTTTGAGAAAAGGTTAAAAGCTCAGATTAGACACTCCTCGTATTAAAGTATGAAATAATTTCATACTTAATTTCAACCAAGGAATCTAGATTCCTTGATTTCAACATAATTATCTATCGTACTAATTCCGTAAGGTATTTCTTGTGAGCAGCAAAACTCTCTTGTTATGTTGATATTTCAGTATCAGTTCCATTTGCTTCTATTCAGCTTTTAACATATGTGTTTGTTTGTTTAACTATTAACAGCTGTTTTATTTAGCAATTCAATATAAATTGTTCCCCATGTTAATCTTTAGGACAAAAAAAGAACTTTGAGGGCTTCCCGTGAGCTTCAGAATTAAAATATCAAAAATCCAAAACCTTGTTGCAAAACTACGAACCGAGACCATTCTTTTGGCACCTCAAACTTTAAAATTGATCCAGAAATAAGGGAGCAGTAGTGTTAACAAAAAAAGGGCATCACGTACTATATATATAGAATAGATAGATATAATATTTTGGCAATTTCATGGGATAGCCATATTAAATTGTTAAATTAAACAAAACGTAGGCTACATTATTTGATTACAATCGTATTATTTTTTATTTCCTTTATAGGAAATAACCATACCTCACTGTGAGGGCTATTTATATCAAAGATAAAATGGAAGGCACTATATATATAACTAGAATTAAAGGCGAATAAATTAGTTCATTTGAGTGTATTTAAAATTTTGAGCTGTGAAAAGAGATAATTATTGTTTGTTTTCTAACTAGGTACCACTGTTTTAAATGGATATTATTCTTTCAATTGTCGGAGAATGTTTAGAATTGAAGCAAACTATATGATTAAATCTTACCAGGATGTTTATCGTTAAAAAATTCTTCTACTTAAAAATAACAATTGAGCTATATTTCTTATAAAGCCAATTAAGCCTACTTTTCGATATTGTTAGGTAGGTTACCTGACAAAATTTGTTTTTTAAACTGTACTATGTGATTTATTTATGAAATAGAACCTTTCAATAAAATGTCAACTGTAATAAGATTATTATATCTTAAAACACCTTTCTCGTAGTAGAAGATTTATTTTATTGTTCACATTTCTTTATAATTGAGCTCATTGGATATTTTCCTTCAACATACCTTGTTAAAAAACCAACCACTAAATGTTTATTACGAGTTCTGTTAAGTGCAAAGAACAGGTTTCACAACTTGCAAAATGACGTGTTCTTGGAAATCGCTTATGCAAAAATGAACAGCTTGCCACCTTTGAATTTTCAGGACCTGAAATTTGATAAGATGGCCAATCACGTTATAGGCCACTTAGCATCATTTATAATAGGTTGAAATTATTCGTAAACAACTCAGGAATCGCTGATCGGGAAGGATGTCGGACAGCCTGCGCTCAGGGCCACCGGCTTTTTGTTCGTTTTGTTTCACCTGTTTTGTCTTTTAAGGCATTTTTGTCCGAGGAGGGCCAGGAGCAAAGTTGCCTGCAGTGAACAAGACAATAAGCAAAACCTCTCCTGAGTTATATAAGAACAACATTAATCGAAAATAATTCAACGTTAGTCATTCTGTACCAGATGTCAATTTTTCTTCAGAAAACATTGATGTAAAAATTTTATATGTTATATTATAGAACCAGGGGGACCGAGCTTTAGCTCGGTAAAATTATTACTTTCGTACTCAGACAAAGCTCGTTCGCTCCGCTCACTCGCCCTCTTCCATTTTAAGGACTAGCTCGTTCGCTTCGCTCACTCGCCAGACCGAAGGGTGCTGCACTTTGCTATAATTTTCCTTTAAAGATATATAACACATTGGTTTATATCTACAGTTATCAGCTGATTTTTGTTCAATTAAACTCTCCATAAGGATAACATGGAAACTTTAAAGACCTCTAGCGCGAAAACCGGATTTTTCTCAGCCATGGGACCAGCTCCAATCGATTTCTGGTTTCTAAAACCCCCATATTCAACCAAAAAATCAAAAATCCTTGGAGCGAAAAAAAACTTTGACCGGACAAACGGAGCTTGTTTTAGAGTATAATATATAAAATAATAAGATAAGATATTGATCCTAAACTGCTTAATACATCTGTTGCAAGTTTTTTTTTACTTCTATAGGGATTATAAAGGAGAATCTATAATAAGGAACAAGGAGTATAGTCTATATAGTAGGAGCATTTAATAATAAAAGGGAAATTGTATCGGGTTTTAAGGCAATGATGTTTAGTTTTTTCCTAAAACATTGTTTTGCCAATTATTGTTAAATGGTATTTTAATTTCTATTATGCTTCTAGGAAAAATAACGAGGTTTCTAAAACAATGATATCTTAAGTGTAGAATACTGTGAGTAGGCTTAGGCCTATACAAAACGTAGTAGGCCTGAGGTCGGATACAATTTTGACTTCCAAAAAATCAAATACCTAGATTCGAATTAAGTAATTTACATTATCTGGTATAATGCACATTTTAGCTAACTCGTACCAGGGGAACCAAACTTATGCTTGGTAAAATTATTAAGATTAAAATTTCTTTAAAAGCTCGCTTCTTTTTTAAGACGAGTTCGTTTGCTTCGCTCACTCGCCAGGCCAAATGGTGCTGTACTTTGGTGTAAATTTGATTAACCACAGGTTAAAGAAGTTAGTTTGGCTTACATCTACAATTATCTGATGGTTTGTGTTCAATTTATTTGCTACAAAAATCTCCGTAACGATTTTCAACATGGAAACTTTCAAGGGTTCCAGTGTGAAAACTAGATTTTCCCCAGCTATGGGACCAGTTACAATCGATTTATAGTGGCTAAAACCACTTTTAAAGATATAAATAAAATAAAAATCCTTGGTTAGAAAAAAACTTTGACTATACAAACATTGCTTGTTTTAGAGTTTAAGATAATTTAAAGTCAATACTAAGCATTATTTACAAAATATTTAAAAGAATTATTGTTTATTTGAAATTAATTTGTTTATTATTGAAAAAATCCTCTATTGAATAAGGTTTATATAAACCTAAACGATAATGTTTGAAATCGACAGCTATGTTTAGCATCTTAATGCAAGCCACTTACAACGCCCTAGGTGTTGTACATTGAAAGTGAATTACCCGAAATGAAGTGTGAACATTGAAAATTAAATATGGGTAGTTGTGATTAAAATTGACTATTGCACAAAGCAAACAATGTTTTGTGCTGAACACTGAACGTTACAAAAGACGAGTAATCGACTTTAGCTGAATATTGAACATTCAGCGAACAATTCCCTGTGCTGAACATTAAACATGGCACTCAGTTAGCAATATCTGATGCAGAACAATGAACATTGCAATGGACGAGTAGGGGCTAATGCCTTGTCCTAAAAATTGAACATGGCTTACTGCGAGCTATACCTTGTGCATTGAACATTGCACACTTCCAACGATGGCTTGCGCTGAACATTGCACGTTGCACACAGCGCCTCGCTGCGGCATTGCACCCAACCTCGGTCGACAGGTTCAGCCGTTCCGTTACCCGAAGGTGAGACAGTCTTCCTGTACTGCGGGTATTTCCATGAGCGCCAGACACCCTGTCAAATAAGGCCTTGCAAGATTGGACTTCTTTTAGCATTGGCAAACCAACTACGTCTTTGAAGACAGTTCAGTTCAATATTATGTTTCCTAATATAAAAGTTATTTCATAAAATTTGTATATGTATTAAATTGTAGAAACATATATCAACTACAAAAACTGATACATTCATTTGTATAGCTTTTAAAGCTGCATTTACTTTCAAGAGTAGGCCTATTAAAAGAGAATATGCACACGCACATAAAGTATTGAAATTGAAACTGAAAGTAAATAAAAATTGAACGAAACCCACTTTTTACAACTGCAAATTGGTAATTTAACTTCGGGAAACTTGCGGATGTTTTGTAGTTTCGCTAGTTTTAAAAGTAGAGCGGTAAAAGAGAGTCTGTGTGTCTTGTGTATTTTTGCACAAGTTTGCACTTGATTGAGGCGTAATGGTGATTTCTCTTCAGTAATGTACCAATTTATTTTCTCAATTTCACAGGAGAGGAAATTTTAATTAGACTTACTACAGTTTTTGAAAATTAAGTGTGTACCGTATCAACAAATATATATATATATATATATATATATATATATATATATATATATATATATATATATATATATGCTTATTGTAGGCTGAAAACTGCAATAAAAATTTGAAACGTGATCATGATTCAATTGGTTGACATTTTGAAACAAAAAAATAATACACATGAATTTATTTATTAATTTTTTTAATTTATTTACTTATTACTTTTAATCTAAGATAAACCATGTAAAGGTTAAAAAAAAATTCAGGAAGGAGAAAATTAATTGTTTTGAATTTTGTATATGCTTGAACTGTTTAACTTCACCATAACTAGCTTTGTTATTTTAACCTCTTCTTATTGTTGACGTGATGCTTTATTAACAAAAAAGTAATACTGACACAATAATTAAATTTCCTCAAATACTAATTGCTAAGTTTTTAAATATTACTTTGCTTAAAAACTATTTGTTATTAAACAATATTTAAAAAATTACTATAAAAATGTTCTAAAAGTGGTCAGTAATGTCTTAGCAAAATTTTGCTGCATAATCTCAAACGTACGATGTTGAAAAGAACTCAGCCCAACCAATTCACATTTTAGAAAGTTAAATGCCTATAATGTAAAATTTACCAGCACTTTGTTATATTAGCATAGATTCCTATTATGATAAGGGGTCGTCCATAAATTACGTCATCTGAAAATAGGGGGGAGGGGTCCAGATTGAAAATGACGGTAGAGTGATGTGCAAGGGGGGGGGGGGTTGGCTTTGATATGATGCCATTTAATAAAAGATGTTTTAAATGATGTTTTATTTAAAATTTAGGCAGTAAAACAATGATAGGTTGCACACAATTTAACTATTATAAAATAATTATCGAAGAAAATGCATTAGACTATTTTTAGGCGTTTTTTATAGTTTATTTTCCAATGGGGAAAGTCATTTTCCCATGTATAATACATACATAAGTAGTGTAGAAAAGCCACTCCTGGCCCGGAAGTGACGTCACCGGAAGCCACATGCCACGGCACGTGGCTTCCGGTGGGCCAGAAGTGGGGACAATAGATGTCGGGGTGGAGATGGCGAGAGCGTCGGCGGTCGGTTGAGCGAAGAGTGCGCATAAAATAGAAGTTAGTTGAAAATTGAAATCCGTCGGTGTTAGTAAAAACTCTAATAGTTGAACGAAACGAAAAGTTAGTGTAAAACTGAAATTCAACAATCGGGGTGTTAAACTAAATTTGCGCACAAATTAAAAGTTGGTTCAAAACTGAAATTCAACAACTGGGAGTTGAACTAATTTTGCGCATAAATTAACCGGGGTTGAAGTAAAAGTAAGTTCAAAATTGTAATTCGAAGGTGTTAATAAAAACTCTAATAGTTGAACGAAACTAGAAGTTAGTGTAAAACTGAAATTCAACAATCGGGGTGTTGAACTAAATTTGCGCATAAATTAAAAGTTGGTTCAAAGCTGAAATTCAACGATTGGGAGTTGAACTAAATTCGCGCATAAATTAACCGGGGTTGAAGTAAAAGTAAGTTCAAAATTGTAATTCGAAGGTGTTAATAAAAACTCTAATAGTTGAACGAAACTAGAAGTTAGTGTAAAACTGAAATTCAACAATCGGGGTGTTGAACTAAATTTGCGCATAAATTAAAAGTTGGTTCAAAGCTGAAATTCAACGATTAGGAGTTGAACTAAATTCGCGCATAAATTAACCGGGGTTGAATTAAAACTTCGCATAAATTAAAAGTTAGTTCAAAATTGTAATTCGACGGTGTTAATAAAAACTCTAATAGTTGAACGAAAATAAAAGTCAGTTCAAACATAGCGCAGTCATAACAAGAGAGAGAGAAGGTAAATAGAAGTGTTAAGTTCCGCGGATAGAACGAGAATGAAGAATGAAACATGACGCGTCGAAATATATGCGTGACTGTGGATGTCAGTTAATGGAGGGTCTAGAGCTTCCGGCCTGTCAGATGGTGAATTAATCAATGGGGGGAGTGGAGATGGCGCTCGGTTGAACTAAAACTGCGCATAAATTAAAAGTTGGTTCAAAACTGAAATTCAACAATTGGGAGTTGAACTAAATTTGCGCATAAATTAACCAGGGTTGAAGTAAAACTTCGCATAAATTATTAGTTAGTTCAAAACAGAAATTCAACAACTGGGAGTTGAACTAAATTTGCGCATAAATTAACTGGGGTTAAATTAAAACTTCGCATAAATTAAAAGTTAGTTCATGTTAGCTGAAGAGTGTACAGGAGAATGAAACAGGAATTGTCGTGAGCGCGCTTATATAAAGAAGGGTGGGGGTAAAATATGAAAACCTGCTGAACACAGTCGATAGGTGTAACAAGTTCGAAGTTGTGGAAACGTAACATTGAACGCAAAATGTTGTGAATAACACCATCGTCATCGCTAACTTGCGAAGTTCTAGCAGAGTATAACGGGTTAAAACTTAATTTCTTCCTGACTTTTGTTAAATTAGTTTTAATCTTTGAAACAGAAGGTTTGGAATTACTTCGTAATATATGTTGTGTCCGCAAAAGTTTCAATTTCAAACATTGCGTATCCATCACAAGAAGTATATCAGATGTGTAGAAGTGAGAACAAGACAGATGAATGAGATATAACGTCAAGCACGCGAAGGTGATTCAAACAGGACGACACGTGCTAATGTAAATGAAATTTTAGGTTAGTAGCAATTAGACTTGTATAATGAAGTTGGCGAAACGTATATGTAATGAGTAGGAAGGATGCGAACAACTCAAATGCGAGTTAATTAATGGTCGCGGCGCGATGAACAATCTCCTTTTTATAACGGCTATCGCGTGGGAAGATCAGTTCCGCATGAGCGCCCAAGTGGAACCTCCCGTGTTCACTCAAGCGGAACCCCCCCCCCCCCCCCCGGTGACTAATCAAGCGGAACCCCCCCCCCCCCGGTGACTAATCAAGCGGAACCCCCCCCCCCCCGGTGACTAATCAAGCGGAACCCCCCCCCCCCGGTGACTAATCAAGCGGAACCCCCCCCCCATAAAAAATGGAGATTAAATTCCCCCCCCCCCTCCCCCGGGTGTTCACTCAAGCGGAACCCCGCCGGGTCGATGACCGGTCAATGGTCGGTCACGACCGGTTGCTAACCCCATCTAATTACCACACTTCACATCCCATGCCAGCCATGAATTACTATTGTTTGAATGAAACAGAATTAAACATGGCAGCCACCATGGAAAATTCTAACCTCAAACCTTGATTTTACGTCACTGCGCATGCGCCGCTCCCACTCCTTCGTTTATTTTATGCTGCTATAACTTGTACTGGAGTGAGCCAACTTCACGCTACGGCGCCTAGTCCTGTATTACTCACTTTAACGCTACTGCGAATGCGCCTAGTCTGTATTACTCACTTTAGCGCTGCTGCGAATGCAACGAGTTCTCCGGATCGGAATCACTCCTCGCTATTGCGCATGCGCCGAGTCCTGTATTACTCGATTTAGCTCTACTGTGCACGGAAAGTTCTAACCTCAAACCTTGGATTTTACGTCGCTGCGCATGCGCCACCCCCACTCCTTCGTTTCATTTTTACACTGCTGCGAACTGGAGTGGATTGAAGACCGTACTGGAGTGAAATGAGTCCCCCACCACTGCATTAATTACTCCCACCACTCGAAAATCCGAGGAGCGATACGAGCCCAATTTTCGCGTCAGTCGTCAACGAATTTTCATAGCGAAAAGTCGTTGACGACTCGGTAAGAGGTTCAAATATATAGTAGGCCTATATATATTTGAACTTCTTATACTACGTTGCGTTCTTTAATGCAATGTGGTATGTGTGTGTGTGTGTGTAAATATTAGTTGTAAGTTGCACTTAATTTTAGAATTAATTTGCGCATTGCGATGTTAGTTATAAGTTGTGTTTAGCGTTAAGGTGTATTAATTTTAAGAGGTGTTTAGCATTAAGGTGTATTAATTTTAAGAATAATTATGGTATTTGGTTGTGTTGAATTATTTGATATTTAATAATGATGTGTTGTTAGTTTTAAGTGTTGGTATTTATAATTAATGTTGTTGTTTTGCCTTTCAGCTAGATGATAGGGGGTAGATTAACTGTAAATTCAGAAGTTCCGTTGAACTTCATTTAGAAGGGGTGGGACATCCGCAAATTGCGGACTAGGTTTTTGCATTTTGTTTAGGAATATGATGGGTGGGATTAGTTGGGTGGGTGTTAGAGTTGCGTTTCTGCATTAGGTGTTCCAGTTTCCCTTCGAATTCACGGTTACGGATGGACCCGGACCGGCCCGTTACGGATGGACCCGGACGGGCCAAACAAAATTGCGTCGATGTCCCTCGCAGAACGTAACTAGTGGGTTGGGAGTGGGAACCGTTAGGCAAACAGGGTGGTGGGAACAGTTACTACTGTTCCCATCACCTTGGTTCTTTATAAGTCTTGAATGACCTTGAACCACTTTCGGAAGGGTCAATGAGACTCAAAGTCTCGTGACCTACTTTTCTGAGGTCGTTGTACAGTTATATGGCCTCTCTGACTTGCATTGTTTGCCGGTGTAGCTTCATATAGCGTGCAAAGAATGGTTCCTAATGAAATCTCATCAGCATTCAAAGACAGAGACTGTTGTTTTGCAAGTTAATTAGTCTTGAAATAATGAAGTAGGAAACGTATATGTAATGAGTAGGAAAGATGTGAACACCGCAAATGCGAGTTAATTAGTGGTCGCGGCGTGATGAACATTTGTCTTCATTATCACACAACGACTATCTCGTGAGAATATCAGTTCCGCATGAGCACCCAAGTGGAACCCCCCGTGACTAATGAAGCGGAACCCCCCCCCCCTGGAAAATTAAAATGCCTATAACTCGATAATGGATTGACGGATTAGGACAAGCGATACATCATTGAAAAGGTCTATGTAAGACCTAGTACATTTTAGTAAAAGAAGAATTTAGTTACTTTATTTCAGTCAAAAGTTATACGAATTATTTGAAATAAACACCCCCTCTCTTTCCTTCCCTCCCACCTTCCCCCACTTAACGCCTGTTAACCCCTCTCATTAGCATACCGTTATAAAAGACGCAGCAACCACGGCTAGATTTTCATTCTGATTCCAGACGTTACGCTGCAAGCTGCGAACAGAACTACCACGATGTCATCCCTGCCTACTACAACTTCCACTACAGAATGTTCTTCTATTACAAGTTTAACTTCTACTTCTACTACGGCTTCGACTCCAGTCAAGAAAACTCTTCGCTTGAAAAATGCTTCCGACTGGTATAAGAAGCAACTAGACTCGAAACCTTCAACTTCTGGAGCTCTTCTTCCGCTCACTATGACTACTATATTTGGCAGCATATTTTCACCGCCTCTACCTTCAAACGACTCCACACCATCTCAACAACAATCACCGCCGCCATCAAACAACATGCCGCCACCGCAAACAGTTCTTCATAAAGACCACACCTATTCAAAAAATAAATCCTCTAAGCCTGCTCCTAAACCTGCTCCTTCAGAGCGCTTTCAATTATTAAAAGAAAAGCGCCGTAGGGCATTTAGCCTTCCCACTACTTGCCCTGAAGTGCTGACTAGGGGAATTAAGAAAGGATCAGCTTGTGGGAGGAAATGTGTTAAGAACGAACGTTTCTGCCGTGTACATGTCGTGAAACATCTTTCCGAACCACAACTGACAGAAACCCCCACTGTTGAATACCAATCCGAAATTATTGCTGTGAAAGGAAATAGGATTAAGAGAAGTTGTCTTTATTTTTTTGAAAGTGTTATTGACAACGAACACATTTTGGCAAATTGTAACGGCAAAAAATATAGTATTAAAGTTATTGAATCCTTGCGTAAAGAAAAATCCGTTTATGAGTTAGACTCTAAAGACTATCTCCTCAGGCATAAAATGGATGGTATTACAAGGTGGGGACGTAAACAGTAAATTCACATAGTTTTTCCAAATTTTGCTTAAAAAAATAATGGGGGAGAAACACAATGCGTTAGAGCGTTGTGTTTCTCCCTCATTATTTTTTAACACTCTAAGTCTCGTGACCTACTTTTCTGAGGTCGTTGTGTCCACTCAAGCGGAGATTAAATCCCCCCGAAAATTTAAATGTCTATAACCCGATAATGGATTGACGGATTATGATAAGCGATACATCATTGAAAAGGTCTATGTAAGACGAACATTTTAGTAAAAGAAGAATTTGGTTATCTTATTTTAGTCAAAAGTTATGCGAATTATTTTAAATAAATACCCCCCCCCCCTTACCTTCCTCTTCCCTCACCTCCCGGGTCAATAATCGGTCACGGCCAGCTGTTACCCCTCTCATTAGCATACCGTTATAAAAGCGGAGCGAGCGTTGTTCATTCCTCATTCCGCTTCTACACGCCACTCTTGTTGTTTCGTCTCAGCTGTTTACAATATTACTTGCTTTAAAAATGCCTCCTCGTCTTAATGAAAATTTCAATTCTTCCGAAATTTCTGATGTTTTTGAACAACCTGAAGACACTTTAAATAACGACAGTGACAATGAAGATGATGATGAAGATGATGATGATGATTATAGCGTTAAAATTAGTGAAGAACTGAAAGTTATAGCAATTGATCCACAATTCCCATTCGATACAATAGAAAAATTCATGTCTGAAGCTCATAAATGGTTGGATTCAGGATCTTACGTACGAATCGGCTCTTTTATATTATATGATGATTGTAATTCTTTTCTCGTAACACCAAATGATAGAGACCGCATGCGGCAGTGGGCGCAAACAATGAAGGAGTGCTACGAACAAGATGTGGATGTTGGCGGCTATTTTACAGCGCAAGTGGTTTAATAACCAAATAACCCTTCCCCCACCCTACACCTTATCCCTTCCCAATCCTTATTCCTTCCCCCCTCCCCATTTTTAAAACTCATAAAAGGCGGGCTATGAACCTCCAAGTTTCTAGTCTGTACTTGCACCTTGTGCCGTCAAGATGCTTACCACTTTGTGTTTTAATAGTATTACAGGCACTGAGCAGAAATTCTATAGAAAATTTTGTTCTCTACTTGATAAACCGCAAAAACTACCTCCAAATACTTTCACCTACAAGCTACCTCTGATGGACAAGGATGATGTAAGCAAAATACCATTAGTTCAAGCGAAATTTCTGGAAGAAAAAAATCTTGTTTATGTAAGAGAAGTGTATCATAATGAATATTCAAAAAGATTGGCTTACGAATTCATTAAGGAACATGCAGGACGTGAAAAAGAACAGTATCCAGGACCATTTTATTTATATCTTTTTGAGAATGGAGCTAGTGTAACGGTAGAAATAAGTATCAAATTAATGTAATTCTCCCTATCAAATTTGTGGGGTGAGGGTTTGAAGTAGATTTTCGCATAAATTAAAAGTTAGTTCAAAACTGAAATTCAAAAATTGTTGGTCAAACTAAATTTGCGCATAAATTAACCGGGGCTGAATTAAAAGTTCGCATATCTTCCTATCAAGTTTATGAAGTTAGAATTTTGTTTTGCTGTAAAGTTATCGAAATAGTATTTGTATAAGGAAAATTCATATTGAAATACATGTTGTAATTTACTCGTAGCGATGTGTACTGTACGAAAGCTGGATTTATAGTGAGTCGGCGCGACAAATGAACTTGTATTTATGCAGATTGTTAAAATGGAATAAAGAGATGATAGTAGCAAAACGCTCGAAGTAGAAAGTGTGAATAATGTTATATAAAGAAATAATAGTTAGACAAGGAAAATATTGAAAATTCAAACTGGTATTAAAAAATATGAACGGACAATCAATTTTGTAGAAGGTTAATATTTTGTTGAAAACGTTTGATTTTCTTGGATAGTGAAGAAGAAGAAGATGAAATAGTGGTAGGGGGACCGTTATAAAAGGAGGAATGTGAGAGCCCATTTCATTTCTCTGCGAAACTTCGAAGAGTAAACATCTCAACATGTATCATTGCGATAAATGTTCGGAATCGTTTCACGATGAAATTCTATTAGACTCTCATAAAGAACTATTTCACAACAACGCAGAAGAAAAACAAGAAAAACAAGAAGAACAAGAAGAACAAGAAGAACAAGAAGAACAAGAAGAACAAGATGAAATAACAGCAACATCTTCAACTACTTCACCGAATCTACAAGTATTTGCTTTACCCGGTAAGGTAGTAATGCATCATAAGATTCAAAATGAAAACTTGAACTTAGAAGAATTTATTAGAGAAGCAAAACCAATCGTAAGTAAAACTTTAAAAGAAGAATTGAAAAGATTGAACTTTCTTAAATTTAGTTTACTACTAGAAGCTATGTTTAAAAATGTACAAGAAGAATTATCACCAAGAGGATTCATAACGAAAAACCGAACTATCATGGAAAGTTCAAACATTGATTCAATAGTAGAGAATTGTATAGAAGAAATATTAACCAAAATTCAGGAACACGAAGGAAGAGGATCGGGATGGAGTCTTTCAAGTATTGAAGGATTAAATATAAGAGTTCACAAACATGGATATGGACTAAGGGGATCTAGTTACATTCCTTTGCCAAAAAGAATTGAAGATACAAAATCTTGTATTAATGTTAGAAACGCAGACAATGAATGTTTTCGTTATGCAATGACAGCTAAATTTGTACCAAATAATGCGTATAGACCTGACCAGGAATATGAAAATCAAAGACATAGGTACAATTTTCAAGGAATTACTTACCCTGTATCACTAGGAGATATATCAAAATTTGAGAAGAAAAATCCCGGTACGTCTATCAATGTTTTTGCATTAGATAGTTCAAACAAAGTGTATCCTTTACGTATTGCAAAAGAAGAGCTATCAGATCATACGGATTTACTACTACTAACGCGAGGAGATGTGTCTCACTATGTGTACATAAAGAAATTCGACTCACTTGTTAATAAGCAGCTTTCTAAAGATCGACACAGAAAGTTAATTTGCAAGAGATGTTTCAATTTTAAACGAGATGGACTACACGGAAGAGAATGGTTACAAGAGCACAAAAGATTGTGTAACAATAATTATGAAGCAAAGATTACTTTACCTCCGCAAAGCAGAGCATTCGTTTCATTTGAAAAAGTTCATCATCAATATCGTATCCCTTTAGTTGTGTATGCGGATTTTGAATCAACACTTGTTCCAGTTGAAGATGGAAATTTTGAAGCAAGAAAAAGTGTAAAGTATCAAATGCACAAACCAAACAGTTTTTGTTTAGTGGTCAAATCAACATTATCAGAAGAACATTTAAACAGATATGGATTAACTTCGAAACCTCTAGTATACCGTGGTGAAAATGCGGAAAAAATATTTCTTGATAATTTATATTCAATAGCTGGAAATGCACAAAGATTATATACAAATATTGTACCAATGAAACCGATGGACGAAGAAGAAGAAATTCAACATGAAAATGCAACTCGCTGTTTCTTGTGCAAAAATGATTTTACTATTGAGAATTATAAAGTTAAAGATCACGACCACCTCACAGGTTATTACAGGGGTGCTTCTTGTAATAAATGCAACTTGAGCTATCGTTTACCACTATTTATCCCTGTGGTTCTGCATAATCTTAGTGGGTACGACGCTCATTTTATAATACCTGAACTAGGAAGAGACGACGGTAAAATCGATGTGTTAGCTGAAACTTCAGAGAAGTTCATAAGTTTTTCCAAAGAAGTTGGAAACCTCAAATTAAGATTCTTGGACTCCTACCGATTTATGCCGTCGAGTTTGTCCAAACTTTCTGAAAACCTAAGGAAACAAGATTTAATCGAAACAAAGAAGATTGTAAACAACGACAAACTGGATCTGGTACTTCGAAAAGGTGTTTTCCCATATGATTACATAGACAGTTTAGAACGATTTAATGAAACATCATTACCTCCAAAAGAAGAATTTAAAAGTAAACTGTACGACATGGATATATCTCAAGATGATTATAATCACGCATGCAAAGTATGGAATGAATTAGGATTTAGAACATTGGGAGAATATTCAGATTTTTATGTTAAACTAGATGTGACTTTATTATGTGATGTGATGGAAGAATTTAGAAATACGTGTTTTGCGGCATATGGATTGGACCCTCTTCATTCGTACACTTCGCCTGGACTAGCGTGGCAAGCCATGTTGAAAGAAACAAATTGTAAAATACAACTTCTTTCAGATATAGATATGGTTTTGATGTTAGAGTCAGGAGTTCGAGGAGGATTG
The DNA here is from genome assembly GCA_030545055.2 of Neoaliturus tenellus. Lineage (NCBI taxonomy): Eukaryota > Metazoa > Arthropoda > Insecta > Hemiptera > Cicadellidae > Neoaliturus > Neoaliturus tenellus. Next base: position 28,716,716 of record CM061536.1, read on the forward strand.
ACGCAAAGCGTAACACGTCATGTCAGGGCAAACAACAAGTATTTGCCCGATTATGATGCATCAAAACCAACAACATTCCTGGGTTATTTTGATGCAAATAACTTATACGGATGGGCAATGTCGAATCCCCTTCCATATGATAATTTCAAATGGATAGACCCAGAATCAATTGGAAACATAATGGATATACCGAAGCATGGTGAAACAGGTTATATTTTTGACATCGATTTTGAATATCCAGAACATCTTCACGATGAACATTATGATTTACCACTGCTTCCGAAGACCGAAATTCCTCCAACTGGAAGATGGCCGAAATTAATGATGACTTTAACCGACAAGTCTAGATATGTTGGACACTACTGGATGATACAACAGGCCTTAGACTTGGGATTGAGAATTACAAAAATTAATCGAGTACTACAATTCTCTCAATATTGTTGGTTAAAACCGTACATTGACAACAACACAAGAAGAAGAGCTGCTGCTACATCAAGTTTTCAAAAAGATTTTTTCAAACTAATGAACAACGCAATATTTGGCAAGACTTTGGAAAACAAAAGGAAACATAAGGATATCAAATTGGTAACTGATCCAGTAAAATTACAGAAATTAGTGCAACAACCAAACTTTGGTACATCTGTAATTATTAATGAAAATCTAGTTCTTATTTCCATGAACAAGAAGTCAGTTAAAATGGATCGTCCTTTGTATCTTGGAATGTCAATCTTGGATATTTCTAAAACACACATGTACGAGTTTCATTATAAGAAGATGGTTAACTATTATGGAAGAGAGAACATTGGTATTGCATATATGGATACAGATGCACTAATTTACTGGATTAAAACAAATGACATGTACGAAGATCTACGCACCTTTATATATAAAGATGATTTCGACTTTTCTGATTATCCTAAGGACCATCCAAATTACGACAAAGACAGAAACAAGAAAGTATTGGGAAAATTTAAAGATGAAACAAATGGTGTGCCAATGATGGAAATTGTAGCATTGATGTCCAAACTGTATTCGTTTCAACTGTACATAAACGAAAGGAACGAACATCAAGTCACGAAGAAAGCCAAAGGAATAAAAACCTCTTTCCTGAAGAAGAACGTACAGTTTGAACATTATAAAAGATGTTTGTTTGAAAATGTTGAAACAACCGCAACATTTAACACCATAAGAAGCTTCAACCATCGCCTTTTCAGTGTGAAGCAAACCAAATCGGCATTGAGCTATAAGGATGACAAGAGATACATCCTTGAAGACAACATAAGAACTCTGCCATTTGGACATTACTCTCTAAACCCTATCGACCAGTAAACCTATTCTTCGTCCTCTACCTTCTTCCTTTTTTCCTTTCCGTAAAGAAGAGGGGACATGGCAAGCCCAATGCCATGTTCCCTCTTTTTTACACTAATATGAAATGGTCTTGACCTATATTCAAACTATATAAAAGAGAATGAACTGTTGTACGGATCAGTATTTTTACAAGCGGTGTGCAAGCAACACCTGAAGATGGAAAGTGTGAAGGACAAGATTGTAAATGAACTACATAAACCAGCAAGAAGAAGATTTCCAAGAAGAAGTACAATTATTAAGGGAATGAATGATCTTTATCAAGCTGATCTCATTGAAATGATACCGCACAGTAAATTAAACAAAGGTTTTAAATATATTTTAACAATTATAGATTCTTTTACTAAAATAGCTGACGCTTTACCATTAAAGGATAAGACTGGTAAAAGTGTTACAAAAGCTATGGAAACAACGATACAAAGAAATAAATTCAAAATCAAACATCTACAGACTGATGATGGAAAAGAATATTTTAATAAAGACTTTGGAGCTTTGATGAAAAAATATCAAATAAATCATTATTCTACAAATTCTGAAGTTAAAGCTTCAATAATTGAAAGATTCAATAGAACATTGAAAGGAGCGATGTACAAACAATTTTCAAAACGAGGATCATACGTGTGGTATGACATATTACCACAACTTATAAAAGAGTATAACAACAAATATCATCGTACCATTGGAATGAAACCTATCCAAGTAAACAGCGCTAATGCTAAGGTTGTATTAAAACGCATCAGAAATAATACAACACCTAAATTGGAAAAGTTGCAACCAAAAAAGTTTAAGGTCAACGATAAAGTTCGTATAAGCAAATACAAAGGTGTATTTAGTAAAAGGTATCTACCAAATTGGACTAATGAAGTATTTACAGTTTATAAAGTGCAACCAACTATACCTGAAACTTACTTATTAAAGGATAACAAGGGTGAATTACTTCAAGGTGGATTCTACGGACATGAATTGTTGAAATCAAATGTCGGTGATGTATATCTTGTTGAGAAGGTTTTACAAAGGAAAAAGGATATGGTTAAAGTCCGGTGGTTGGGATTCGATAAAAGTGAAGACTCTTGGATTCCTTCAAAAGACTTGGTATAGTAATTTAATAGCTCATTGTGTGTTTAACCTTGATACAAGATGGAGATTGTACAACAAAAAGATCGATTTAATATCAATAATATTGATGAATTGACGGTTGACAATGATAGGTTAAATCATGGTAAACATGGTGAATTACTACCAAATACGATAAGATGTTTAATAACTGGTCCTTCAAATTGTGGAAAAACAAATGTTGTTTTTAACCTTATAACTAATCCTAAAGGATTGCGCTTTAACAATATATACATTTTTTCAAAATCATTGCAACAACCGAAATATCAATTATTGGATAAAGTACTTGCAAGTGTACCTGAAGTGAATTTCTACAAGTTTAATGCCAGCGAAACAATTATGCAACCAAATGAAGCAAAACCATTTTCTATTTTTATTTTTGACGATGTGTCTTGTGAAAATCACGACACTATAAGGAATTATTTCGCTATGGGAAGACATCATAATATCGATAGCATTTATATTGGTCAAACATACAGTAAAATTCCAAAACAACTTATAAGAGATAATGCAAATATGTTGATTGTCTTTAAGCAAGATGAAACAAATTTAAAACATATATACAATGATCATGTAAATGCGGATATGTCATTTGAGAAATTTAAAGAAATGTGTGGCAAAGCATGGAATGAGAAATATGGCTTTCTCGTTATTATGAAGGAAGAAGATATTAAAAATGGTAGATATCGTATAGGGTTGGATAAATTTGTATTTATGCGTTGAACTACCGATGCTACATCTAGTTACACGTTGAACTTCACAGTGTAAACATGGTGAATCAAGAAAAACTATTGAAAGAAATAAAATCACTCAGTGATTCTATTAGGAAGAAGAATCGTGCATTGAGGATGGGTTTAAGTGAAAGAGAAGAATTTCTAGAGACTACATTTAAACCTATTACGGAACCTTTAAAACAGATATCAGAAACTATTGGTAAACCTCGTTATGAAGGAGATGTTTTACTACCAGTTTCTAAACAAGAAGTACAAGCATTAAAAAAAGAAGAAGATGATGATTCATATACAAGTGCTAGTGAGCAAGAAGAAACAAAAGAAGAAGAAGAACCAATTGTTGAAAAGGAAGAAGAACAGCCAATACCTGAAGCTGAACAATCTATTCCAAATTTAACTCAATTGAGTAGCGATATATTACAACATGGACCTCTTGGAAGAAAATATATAATGAAAATGCTACATGACATGAAATCAAACCCGAATTTGAGTAGATCACACGTATACGGAGCAAGAATTGATGGGAATGAATTAAAGATCGGCGATTCAAAGCTTGAAATAACACAAGACGATTACATCATTATTGGTGAGCATAAATATAAAGGAACAAAAGGACTTTATGAATTAATTTTTAAAAACATACCACTAAGATATTCATCCAAAGATTTAAGTGTTTTTAAGGAAATTCTACAAAATACTAACGCTCATAAAAGAAACTACTTAAAGGATGCAATGATTAATCGTTCACGTGCAACAAAATATAACATTGTTATAAAAAAGTTGTTTCCTCCACGAAAATTGCCAACATTACGTACTGCACCAGCGGTGAGACAACCACTGAAAAGAAAATCTTTATCACTTATGGATTTATCACTTCTTGAACAACATGGTAAAAAGAGTAAAGGAGATACTTCAACATCTGGCAAAGGATTGATGAAAAATCTATACAATACGAATGTGATTTACTACAACGACATCAATAAATTGGTTGATAGAATGAGACTATTGCATGAAGCCATGGAAGCCGGTCATACAGGTTTAAATAATGAATGGGTAGCTCTGATTGACGAACTCAGGAATCGCGGCATAATCGTATAATTGTCCGCGGATATATAAGAGTTGCAGGCGTATAATGTGTCAGTTCTAACATGAGCGTCGACAAGTTCGGACGATACTCCGCGTTAGGAGTGCAAGTTGGAGAAAACAGAAAAAGAAGTGGATTACCGCAAACACCCGAAGGTGACTATAACATAAATAATAAACGTTTAAAGTTTGTTAAGGATCCAGAAGAAGATGGAGATGCAACAAATTTAAAAACAGTAAAGGAGGAAACATCTACAAGTTTGAAACTCGACAACAACCAACTGTATGATGCAAAATCTCACAGGGTTATTAATGTTGCAAAACCAGTCAACAATGGAGATGTTGTTAATAAAGGCTATTTTCTATCTGCGATGGAATACGCTTTACTGTTGGAAAAGACTAAAAGTGGAAAAAAGTACAATGCTTTAAATTATAAAATAACTAATGTGGCAGATCCAACCGAGGATACAGATACAATCAATAAGCGTTATTTGCATTCTGTAATACCAGAAAAGAAAAAAGATGGATTTTCCTTCTATAAATATACTATAAACGATATTGGATATCCTAAAGAAGAAAGTGATGGTGTTAATATTAAATACATTAAAGATAATTGTATTTTATATAATGGTGCTGTTATTGATTGTCATGGAAAAGTGTTGTCCAATCTGAAAGATGGTTCAACTCCATCGGATGCTGCTACCGTGAGACAAATGAATGAAAGCTTGAAGAAAGGAACATCCGCTTTTGTTAAACAAAATCAGGTGGTGTCAAAGAAAGGTGATGAGTTTATGCAAGGAAGTGAAAAGTTTACCTTACTACAACTACAAAATAACAAGTGGGATGGAAAAAATAAAAGATTGTCAAATATAAGTTTAGGCACGGAAGAACATGATGCTGTTATTTTAACACAAGTGCCACAACTATCAGCTACTGGTGTTAACTTTATATGTGGAGGTAGACGATTAACCCATGTAAAATCTGGTAAAGATGATAATGATTGTGTTGTTGTGAAACAAACTATAGTTTTAGATAAAATAAATAACTTATATGATGGAAAAAATAGAAGAATATCTAACATATCAGCAGGAATAGCTCCGAATGATGTTGCTACTATTAATCAAGTTATAGCAACCTCTAATAACGATCCATCTGTGTATACATGTAATGGTAAACGTATCACAAATCTTGATAATCCTACACGTAACAAAGATGCTACTAATGTAGAGTATGTAATGAATCTTGTAGGTAATGTAGTTATTGATATGCATAATCATTTGATTAATGCATCGATGAAACACAATAAAATCGAAGATTCTCAAAGAAACCAATGGATTAAAGATGAAATTATTGATAGATACTAGTAAAACTTATGAATATTTAAGTATGGAATACACCAAAAGGATTCATTATCATAAAGTATTTCATAGAGTGAAGACGTTGGTTACATAAAACAGCATAATGAAGACCGTATCGCTCAGTCGTCGTCAAGACAGCGGCAAGAGAGGACGTGGTTTAACATCAGCTGCATTATCCCTGCTCAGACGGATTCCAATTGGTGCTGTTGTGAATCGAACGATAGACGCTTTACCATACGAATTACATCTGCCCGGAGGTTATCAATATTGTGGACCTGGAACTAAGTTGGCAAAACGTTTAGCAAGAGGAGATCCTGGAATTAATAAATTAGATCAAGCTTGCAAAGAACACGATATAGCATATTCAAAGTATAAAGATTCAACAAATAGATCAATAGCGGATAAAATTCTAGCGGAAAAAGCTTGGCAAAGAGTAAAATCAAGTGACGCAAGTATTGCAGAAAAAGCAGCGGCTTGGGCAGTAACTACAGCCATGAAGACGAAAGCAAAGTTAGGTGCTGGAAGACGTCGCAGAGGAAGACCTGCAAAAGGAAGAAGCGCTCCCAAAAGAGGTGGAAACATTAAAAAAGGACGTCGTAGAACTCGTAAGACAAATGTAAAGAAGACTTCTGTTTGGCAAATGGTAAAAAACGGAGCAGGTTTATACCTAAGACCATACCGTGTGTACTAAATAAAAAGAATCAATTGATAATTCCAAATAAAGCCTTAACAAATCATCAGTTAAATGATTATGTAAAATGTTTGAAAATACCATTTTTTCGAGGAGTTTTTATGAAAGATGCATTACCAACTAAAATATGGGAAAATGAAACTGGAATAGTAAATTTGGATTCCACCTATGGTCCAGGCACTCATTGGGTATGCTATAAAAAGCTCGGACAAACCGTTTACTACTTTGATAGTTTTGGCAATCTGCCACCGCCGAAAGAACTGCAACATTATTTTCGAAACTCCAAAAACATTTTTTACAATTACAAAAGAGAACAACCTAACAACACTGAAATCTGTGGGCATTTATGTTTGGAGTTTCTAGCGAAGAGTGTCAGTCACCTTTAAGATGTCATCGTATACAGTGTCACTGAGTGGAAATTCATCCACATTGAAAAGTACGCTGTTCCCAGCATTGCGTCTATCCAAGGAAAGATTATGGGAAGCGGCATTACTTGATTTGACTACCTACAACTCAATTCCCAATGTTACGGAAGGTAAAAACAATTTACTACATTATTATGAAACTATGGATGCTTCAGGAAAATACTCAGAATTGAAAATAATTACATTTCCTACTGGAGCTTATGAAATCGATGATATAAACCAATTACTACAGAAACAACTCGGAGAAGAAAATATCACCGTTAAAGGAAACAATAATACTTTAAAAGCAGAAATAACTTCGAAATATTATATCGATGTCAGCTTGGAAAACTCCATTGGCAGTTTACTTGGATTTACAGATGCAAAAAAGAAAATCTTAACTCCTGGAACTACTCATTCGGGTAATACAACTGTTACAATATTGAAAGTCAATAGTATCGATGTAACGTGTAATATTATACACGGATCGTATAGAGAAGGAGTGAATCAGCATATTTTACATACATTTTATCCAACAGTGGCTCCCGGTTTTAAAATTGTTGAGAAGCCACAAAACTTGATATACCTACCGTTAAACACTAGTTTCATTTCAGACATCGTACTGAACATATTGGATCAAGACGGTGTTAGTGTTGACTTTAGAGGAGAAACGATAACTATACGGATACACATCAGAGCGGCAACATAAAAGTCGACATGGGATTATCATTTAAACCGCAACGGAAGAGTCGGGAGCTCAGTAGCTCCTCGACATTGGAAGAGTTAACATCGGACAACATTCGTTTTCTACAGAAGATTGGATTGAAACTTAACAACGATGGATATCCTGGATATATCTCAAGGACCGACATTCGACGAAACACTATGGGAGAAGGAATATCACACGCACAACCCTTACACTTCATCAAAATTAAACAATAACGATGAAATAAGGATTCCCATTCAACAACAAGATATTTACACATTACCGTGTGAAAGTTATTTATACATTGAAGGACGGGTATTAAAATTGGATGGAAAAACTGCTTCAACAGTTCCTTTTATAAATAACCCGATGGCATATCTTTTTGATGAAATAAGATATGAGATATCAGGGGTGACAGTTGATTCGACAAAAAAGGTTGGTATAACAACGACATTGAAAGGATTAACATCATTAACACCGCATGAGAAGAATTCAATAGTCACCGCCGGATGGGTTGCCCCTGATAAAGACACTATAACACCGGATTCCAACGGTCACTTTGATTTTCATGTACCTTTACGATTGCTTTTGGGATTCGCTGAAGATTACAAACGAATAATAATAAATGTCAAACAAGAATTGGTATTACTCAGATCTTCAACTAACAAGGACTTGATACTTGCAGACCCTGCAACTACGGAAGATAAACTGGAATGGCAACTACAATTGGATAAAGTTGTTTGGAGAGTACCTCATGTAAGATTGGCCGATGAACATAGAATCGTATTATTGAGAAAGTTAAAATCTGACCGTGATATTGTGATGCCATTCCGAAGTTGGGAATTCCATGAATATCCTACACTACCTCAGACAGAACGACAAACATGGACCGTCAAGACATCAACTTACTTGGAACGAGCAAGGTACATAATACTCGGTTTTCAAACTAAGCGAAAAGATGTTATCACTGCAAATGCCGGTCAATTTGATAACTGTAAAATAAAGAATTGTAAAGTTTTCCTAAACTCTCAATTCTTTCCGTATGACAATTTGAATGTCATGTTCAGCAAAAAACGTTTTTCCATTTTATACGATATGTATGCAAGATTTCAATCGTCATATTATGGAAAGACTAATACTCCACTATTATCACCTGACCAATATTATTCCAAGGCTCCGATAATTGTAATAGATTGTTCAAAACAAAATGAATCGGTAAAATCATCAAGTGTGGATATAAAAATTGAAATGGAATTTGAAGAACCAGTAGCGGATGGAACTTCAGCATACTGTCTTATTCTACATGATAAAATAGTTACTTACACACCGCTGACCGGAATCGTGAAGAATGTACTTTAAAAAGAATTAGTACAACGACTGCAGATTTTTGAGGTTAGAATTATCTGTCTCAATTTTTGAGGTTAGAATTTCGTTTGTGAAAGACAAGTTAAAACAAACATTTATGTGAGTGTATAAATTTCAAGGATTCGACGAAAAACATAAAAGCGAGAAAATCATGAGTGGAAAATTCATTATATCTTCGACCGTCGTATGGGAAACATCGTTCGCAAGATGAGTTCTACTAACGGAGAAGAAAATACACCTCTAATGGATGAGAATAGTTCAGATATAGAAAAACAAGTTGAACGAGAAATGGACGAGTTCCTCAAGTTTAACAAACATAAGAAGAGAGAAGAAGAAAAAGAAGAAGGAGAAGCTGAAAAAGAAGTAAAAAGAAAAAAGGTTGAAGTTAACATTACAACTAATATTTTAACAGAAGTATTTCTTCGGATTTTCTACCCCATTTCTTCATGCATGACGAAAAGTATTTCAGTTGGAATTTTAAAATCATTGGATTATTCACCGATTGTTATTTTAAATCATGGAAATAAAATGGTTACATTCACTGAAACTTCTTGGGAATCATTTATGAAACATTTACATCTTTTGGAATGCTATTTGAGTAACAACACATTTGGAAGAAGAACAAGATTAAGTTTATTGGAATCAAATATTGAAGTTGATATAGTGAAACATCGTGGAGGACAAATGGTTCGCTTCAGAGATTTAACTAGACATGATGTAAAATTACATTTGACTAAAGAAGAATTTTACACTTTAAGTTGTACTACCGGTCCCGTCACCAGATATTTGAAACAACTAATATTTTCAAGTGCAATAATCAAAGACTATCTAATCGATACATTGGACAGACAACCTTTCGTTCCAATTTTATACGGTCCCGTGGATACTTCAATTTTTAATCGAATACCTCAAGAAGTGGATATGTGGAGACAATTGAACAACTATCACACCAACTTTAATATCGACGAAGAAGCGCAAGAAAATAAAGAAGAACAATCGTGTTTGTAATACAAGTCAGTTGCTGACGAGACTTCATCATGAACAAACGGGTTTCGTTTTCTAATGCGCCACATATAATGGAAGTTAAAAAAGGTATAATTGAATTTCAAGCTTTTCGAGGAAATGATGGAAATTTTATTATAAAAGAATTAGTAATTTTGGATATGAACACATCTGTAGTTTATCATTACTTATTCAAACCTCCATTACCATTCAATAGACTAACAACTAAAGCGAAAGTTACAAACAAATGGTTGTACAAACATTTTCACAACTTAAGATGGGATGAAGGTTTTATTAATTATAACATGATGCCGCACATTATGAATCATTACTGCAAAGAGTTCAAAACTATCTACACAAGAGGATTGGAAAAAGCTAATTGGATACAATCATTTACAAGCAACGAAGTAATAAATGCAATAATAGATAGAGATTTCCAATGCTACTTCAATGAACTTTGTATTTCATCAAAGAGTTTTAAACATCGAAGGTCACAGTGCGCTTTGAAGAATGCCTACCGCTTAAATAATTTCCTTCAACAGAATGGTGGGGGTAATGTCGGTAATAAAAGTGAGAGCGCTACCATGACGCAGCATGAGTATTACTCGAACCTCCGAAGAGACAACATCTCCGACGGACATTATTATTAACAAGAAGATTAACAAAAAGATTAACAATAACATCAAGATGGCATCACAGAACTTTCTTCAAAATTTGGTTGATCAATTTAACGCTCATTCTAAATCAACAATCTTACCGACGAAGAAATGTTCTGAACTAAAAGAAGAAAAACATTACATCATACATACAATCAAGAAGATGGACACTTCAATTGGTGATGCTATTAATTGCACATTGAGCGAGGCGCCGTATACAGTTGGTGACGAACCGAAGTTTCAAATCTTCCTACCGAAACGGTTTGTACAACTTCTACAAAATGAAGATCTTCGAGTTATTCAACCTGGCGCACTCTATTTAGTTTCACACGGACCGAGTGGAAACAACTCAACTGAACTAACTATTCATGTAACACCTACTACTAACTAGTTTGTACATAACATTGTAAATATATGTGTTTGTAATGGTTTCTCAATAAAGATGATATAAAACAAAAAGAAGCAACATATTGTTATGTCTTTGTACATAGCAATATGTTGCTTTTTTAAAAATTCCACGGGATGACCTTGACCCAATTATGTGTGATAATAAAAGTGAAAATCAACTTGTGAAATTCATCAGTCTACGACTACCTTTCGTACCGTACACATCTCGCTCTCTATAACTAAATACAAAACTTCAACATGTCCCTAAAGGTCAAGTGTGCATCTTACGATACCAACACCATTACGAGTTTTGAACAACTTGAAGATTTAACCAACGAAATGCGAGTTTTACTTACCGGTGGTTATCACTTAACTGTTGATGTTAGTGCTACTAATGTAAGGATGTTTACTAAAACAAAATACTGCGATGATGAAGTATTTCTTTCTACACAACCTACAACATCTTCATCGCCGACTGGTCAACATAACATCAAGTTCCACAAGTACTACCAATGTTAAATAACTTTTAACAAATAAAACTAAGGAATCACGTGATCAATGTCAAGTTGATAAAAAGGGTGTGATACTTGGATAACTAATCATTCGCTTCCCAACTCTCGCTGCGTCAACACCTATTTTTAAAGATGTTATACAGAATGATGATTGAACTTGATGGAAAGATCTATGGAAAAGATTACAACACCGTTGAACAAATGACAGAAGATTTAGAAATATTAACCCGAGAAGGATATCAGGCTAAATTAATTTTAAAGTTTCCTGAAGTACATCCACTATCGACTGAAGAACTTATCGCTATGGCTAAAGCGGAAAGAGAGAAAAAGTCTGAAGAAAACAAACAGGAGAGAGAGAAAAAGTCTGAAGAAAACAAACAGAAACAAACTTCTTAAGCATCAATTTTCCTTACATTAGTAAGGTATAATTTTTTAAAACTTCGTTTGGATGACCTTGAAATTACCCCCACCACTTTTTGTAGTACATAAAATTGACTATTCAACACTATACACTCTTATTCTTTCACTGGACTCAGCAGCGTCAACATGGAAGAACAAAAGTACAAGTACGAACCTCGTTACTGTTGTGAACAACAATGTACAGATTTAGGACCAATGATGGTGGACGGGTTAGCTTGCACTAAATGTGAATTTTTTGGATCTTGTTACTGCAAGTGCAAAACAAAACAACTACCGCCACCGGAATTGCGAACTTTCAAATTTTACAAATCAAGATATTTTCATACATGCTGTCCTCAAAGATGTTTCAAATTTCATCCTCTCGATTTAGCTTATTGTCAACGCACCAAGTCTCATCAAGATGATTTTTGTACACATATGATAAAAAGATGTAAATACAGGTCGGATTGGTATTCAGATCCTGTTGAACCATCGAATGTGTAATTTCAGTTTTACACTCTTTTTTAAAACTTCAATTGGATGACCTTGAGATTTCCCCCACCATTGGTTTTTTTTTTTTTTTAGATTTCCCCCACCATAAGTCTTTTAGATTTTCCCCCTCCATTAGTTTAAGTTTTGTATCTTATTGAATCCACCTTTGAATTATTTCACTTCCAACATTCTAACTAACAACATGGGAACACCTTTCGTCAGGTTTCAACATATAATAACTGAGAGGGAAGAAATGGAAGAATTGTTTCAAAACTTGCTCGCTATGATGGATAGATATTATATGAGATGGATCAGAATTGATGTTCAATATTTACGTCCTGGTGAATTATCTTCATCATCACAGAGTGAGGAGGACGAGGCAACTACTCCAGCTAAGATATTTGAATTAAAAGACGAAGAAGAAGAACTTAGCTTTTTATTTAATCATAAGCTCGCCGTTAAATAAGCCCCCTCCCTTAGCGGCGTTCCTCATTTACTCGCCGACTCTCCAACGATGAACAACTCTCCATTGGCACGGATGAATTCTAGTTTTGAAATAAACTCTAAAGAAGAGTTACAAGCTATTTTTAATATTTTACAAGAACTTGTAGATAATTATACAACTATCAAAATGAATTTGGAAATAACATACGATTGTCCTATTTGTGATAAGGTTGAAAGTTCGGACGAAGACAGTTTACTAAATCTAACTCCTGCACCATCTGACACTACTGACGGTAATAATGAAGAGCAAAATCTTTCCCCCACCACTTCTTTGTAATTCATCTTTCCCCCCACCACTTTTTTATTTAACTAACATTTCTTGCTTTCACTCCTCATTCCGTCTTCAACTTTTGAACTATCAACATCACTTCTTTTAAAATTTCAAACACTAACACAATCATGATGGATGAAGTTCCCTTTGTAACTAGAATGGAAGAGGATAAATTGAAATTGGAAATTAAACGATTGGAAATGGAACAGGAACACCAACTCGGAATGTTACGTCTCTTCAAACTTTTCAAATACATCATCTGGGGACTCTGCGTTTACCTTTTTCTCGTCGTCGGCGTTTGTTTCTACAACTCCATAGTTCATCACAAAAATTCAACCTGTATAGTTCCTGGTATTGCACATTGATTGTATTTGTTTTTACGAATAAAGTTCAAAAGAGTCTTCTACTTATCCCGCTATCACCGGGTAGTTCAACTCTCAGAACTATGTCCTGTGGTAGCGGGGTAGGTTTTTTTAAAACTTACTCAGGATGGCCTTGACATACTTTCCGTACCCCCATTATCAAGTTGAATTTCAGTTTTGAACCAACTTTTAATTTATGCGCAGTTTTAGTTCAACCGAGCGCCATCTCCACTCCCCCCATTGATTAATTCACCATCTGACAGGCCGGAAGCTCTAGACCCTCCATTAACTGACATCCACAGTCACGCATATATTTCGACGCGTCATGTTTCATTCTTCATTATTGTTCTATCCGCGGAACTTAACACTTCTATTTACCTTCTCTCTCTCTTGTTATGACTGCGCTATGTTTGAACTGACTTTTATTTTCGTTCAACTATTAGAGTTTTTATTAACACCGTCGAATTACAATTTTGAACTAACTTTTAATTTATGCGAAGTTTTAATTCAACCCCGGTTAATTTATGCGCGAATTTAGTTCAACTCCCAATCGTTGAATTTCAGCTTTGAACCAACTTTTAATTTATGCGCAAATTTAGTTCAACACCCCGATTGTTGAATTTCAGTTTTACACTAACTTCTAGTTTCGTTCAACTATTAGAGTTTTTATTAACACCTTCGAATTACAATTTTGAACTTACTTTTACTTCAACCCCGGTTAATTTATGCGCAAAATTAGTTCAACTCCCAGTTGTTGAATTTCAGTTTTGAACCAACTTTTAATTTGTGCGCAAATTTAGTTTAACACCCCGATTGTTGAATTTCAGTTTTACACTAACTTTTCGTTTCGTTCAACTATTAGAGTTTTTACTAACACCGACGGATTTCAATTTTCAACTAACTTCTATTTTATGCGCACTCTTCGCTCAACCGACCGCCGACGCTCTCGCCATCTCCACCCCGACATCTATTGTCCCCACTTCTGGCCCACCGGAAGCCACGTGCCGTGGCATGTGGCTTCCGGTGACGTCACTTCCGGGCCAGGAGTGGCTTTTCTACACTACTTACATATATGGGATATCATTTTACATATATAATATGTAAATTCACATTTGATTGGTCAATGTTTTTAGTTTATCAGGTAGCGTTCATCGTCATCTTGAAAATATCCGATTTGAATAGTTCTTTGCAACAAACTACCGCCAAAATCGGTTTCAAAAGTTTAAAATTTATATTCTTAATAAATAAATCAATAAAGAATAGAACTTAAGTGGCTTTGACGAAAAAAGCATTATTTTTACTTAAAACGGAGGTTTGTCAAAAATGACGTCATTTTTCTGAGAGGGGGGGGTCAAACAAATTATGATGGTAGGATGATTTTAGGGGAGGGGATCCAAAAATTGCCAAAAAGCGATGACGTAATTTATGGACGGCCCCTAACAAACATACCGCTTTTGTCTATGCTGTTTTCATGACGATAGTTTTCATATCTTGCATTACGCAAAAGTTTGATCTCATTAAACTTAGGTTTTAGAGAGTCTCCGAAAAAACTAAAGTTAATCAAACCAGATGTTATTTTACGGATAAATATCGTAAATATCATTGTTATATTCTATCAAGACGATAGGTGTAGAAGATGATAATTTAAGCAGTGGAGATTTCAAATCAACTGAATCTCAAGTTTTCCACCAAATTTTTTATGTATAAAACAAAAAGAACTGGCCCTAAGAACAATCCCTGAGGGACACCCGAGGTTCAACTTTCCTTTAAAGCCTCGAGCGGGCCGGCCCGGTGTAGGCGGAGTCCCACAGACGTATGTCTCTCTTTCTCTCGCTTCTCCTTCGTCCTTCAGCCCCTCTAGTTCTCCTTGACATTTCCACACTCTCTGTTCCCCCATTCCGGGAAGATTCGCCATTATTCTCACTCTGTAATTTCGCCTAACCTTCGATATCGTGAATGTTTAAATCAAAGAGGTAACATTTCGGTGAAGGATCATTAATATGGTAATTCTCGATCGGTAGGATAACTCGAAGCACGCTTCGTCGTCGACGAACAATGTCGTCGAATCTCACGGGAGCGTTGATGCAAGCTCTTGAAATAATTGATTCCCGTTAGTGCTTTGACTCGTTAAGACATTTAATTATGAGCCTCGCATGTTGTTTTACTGTTACCTGAGTGAAGTAAGTTTTAATCTTTGCCTATAGCTGTGAGTTCGATGCACATCTGCCAATATGAAAAACCTTTCAATAACTTTGTCCCAATACCTTACAATAATCCTATCATGAATAGATCACTATGTAAACATATTTGAATGTATATTACCGATTACATTGAGCCTGATCTACAAACGCATCATGTTTACAACACAATATCTTTATTTTTTCGTATTTTTCACGTACTCCATGGTAGGCTAGATTTTATTGAGAGATAAGTCACATCCCATCAACTATTTAATTACTTCAGTTTTAGTAGGCCTACTTGAATGACACGATTTAGACATACTTTGACGTCCAAAATGGCAAGTTTGGTAGTTTCTTTTAATCCTAAAGATATAAATGTTCTATGTAAATTGGGGCCAACTAACCAATTTCGTTGGGATTTATGGTCGTTTTGTTACTATTTGGTTTTGGACTGAGGAGAAGATATTAAAGGACGTATCTTATCGCATCTAGTATGTTTAGTTAAATTATGTCAACTGGAAATTTTGACGAATAAATTGAAGTAATATGAAGTTTTTTATCACAAAAAATACACCCATCTTTACCCAACATTTACGTTGTATGCAAAGTGTAAGGGGAAAACAGTCGTTACTGGCAGAGGACTGATGGTCTGGTTGAAGTATTTTTCGTATCATAGTTGTCCTTTGTATCCTTTGTTGCCTCTAAATCAAAATCACTGTAATTTAGATCATGATAGTTTATTTTTAAATTTAATGGGGTCTAATAACAAGGAAAGTGGGTTTTTGCTTAGTTTACTTGGGTAGTTTTTTAGTTTCATTGTAAGTTTAAAGAAATTATATAAGTTCTAAAATCAGCCAACTTATTAATATGATTTAAATTTAGCTGGATCTTTGACCGTCTAGTCCCCTGACAGCTGACAGTTCAACTCCTAGGAGTTCCCAGCTGTTGTGCATTCCTCTGGTGAAACCGAAACCAAGAGTGGATCCTTCCTCGGGACTTTCGTTAGCCCAGATTATTTCAAGAACACTTTCTGATCGAGTAGTGAAATAGACTCGACCCTTGTTTATAGGGGCCCGGTAGAAATTATAAGGAGGAAAAGTTTTGTGTTTACTGTACGAAAATACAATAGAAAGGAGAACGACAGTGTTATGAAAGAGTGGTGTGTTTTGATTAATTTCAAGGATCTATGTTAGATACCAATTAATTGTTGGGAATTGCATTACATTACTTCTTACAATTATATTCAGTCATAATCTGCTTATAAAATACCCTTTGGCAAAGTAAATGTATTCGAAGGAGTTAAGAGACATTTTAAATATAGATTAGTATCAGATACACGGTGAAATATTTTAATGCCATTTCATTGTCCATGATTCCAAGGTTTTTTTTTTTATAAAAATCTCTACAAAATCTATTTATGTGGAAACATTTTGTTTGTTTTTCTTCTTCTACTAAGTTTAAACTTTTCTAACCAAATCTCACATGTAAACTTTAAAGACGCACCTAAAAACTTTATTACCACCTAAATCTTAGCGACAACGAGATTTCAACATATCACATTTGTACTTTACAATTATAAAATGTATTTATTCAAAACCGTTTCCGTATTAATTAATAATATGAGAAAGTTTTCAATACCGCAACACTCTCCGTGAATCTCCACAGTTAATTCGAAGCTAGGTTAGTTAGTCACGGGAATAATTATATTGACACCAAAAGTATTCCATTGGAGCAGGTCACGTAGATTTACAATAATGGGAAAATTCGCATAGTTAATAATGCACTTCACATGGTCTTGTTTGCCTATGGGAAATGTTGCATGGAAAAGATTGTTCTCCGGACAAAAGTCACATGCACTCTTAGTTGGTATCCCATGATTGTCTAATAAACCCGCCAGGATTTGGGTAGCCCTGACGTTTATAAATAGAAGTTTGGAAATTTATAATGTTGATGTGTTTCATGACCAAAGGTCGTCTATTCCTCTAATACATTGATCCAATTACAATATTTTGACATCAATAGCACAACAATCGGCAACAATAACATCTCAACCAAACATCATTATGGTTCAATTACCTTTAGTTGTATCCTCGAAACTGAAGTGAAAGTGAGTGGTGGATCCTGGGTTAAGAATAGATTGCTTGTACAGGATTTGCTAAGATAAGAGTTTATTTTATACTTATTATCAACGTGGAAATAACACATGCACTGTATTGAACACTTTAAAGCTAAGTGACTTAGGTTACTTGTGGAAATTTTTTGTGGAATTTTTGATTTGTTACGATCAATATACTTTTACTTAAGAGTTTACTTAATTACCTAGTTTCCTGTTTAATTTTTGACGATGTAACAAGAGGAAGCGTAACATGGGTTATTTATTAACATAAGGAAACATAATTTTTTTCGTGCCCTAAAAAGAATGTTTACTTTTCCGTGATTCTTTACAGAACACAAATTCGTTAAAACAACTTTCTACCTCAGCGTTTCGAGGATATACAGGGTGTTTATTATGAATTATTCAAGGTTTTAAAAAGTTTTATTGACCTTGACAAGTACTACAAACTACTTCAATAGACATTTTTCTTAGATATCCCTACATTGTTGCCGTCCATCAGCCATGGAACAAGTTTCCAATTGATACTGTAAATTGTCCCAAACACCAGCTAGCATCGGGAAGTCGATCGATTCTACGATCAATGCGAATTTGTTCAAAATGCTCTTGAAAGAGTTTGAGGCATTTGAGGTATATAAACCTTGTCCTTTACATAGCCCCAGAGAAAAAAAATCGCACACCGTAAGACTGTCACCGAAGATCGTGAGGAGGGCCAAGTCATTGTCATTACATCTCAAAATCCACTTCTGAAGTAGCCTCTTATTTTAGAGGTACGAACTTCACAGTGCCAGTCATTCTGGGTAAAAAGTAAAGAAATACCTTGAATTGGTGGGATGTGTTGGAGGATTCTTCCTAAAATGCCCCTGAAACTCAAGCTGGACGGTTATTAAAGATAAACTTGAGTTTATTGAGTGATGTAAAACTCAAAATGTTGTTCTTGAATCGTTATCATTTTGAAAATCATAAAAACTCACCCAAGAAAATGGAGAATGGGTATTGAACAGGTGATTATAAAACTTTGCTCTTTAAGCAAATGTTTCAATTATTACTGTGGGATAAGTAGTAAGTGAGATACATACCAATAAAACCTAATGAATCATTTATAAACACCCTTTACAATTAAAATAACTTTTTTTACATTATAATAAGTCATTTCGTTAACTCTTAAAGTTGTATTATAACTGAAAAGTTTCCGTTTTCTTTTTGTCTTGTTATTGTCTTGTTATTGGTCTAATATATTTTAAATTTAAACAAATAACCATACATTTATAATAGTTCTATGATCTATGATGATCTATCTTCTATATACATATTCAATACGCGATACGGTTTTTTTTGTACAAGGAACTCCTCCCACAGTTTTTAACCAATTTTAATGATTTTTGTGTCATTGCATAGAGCTCGGTGAGAAGTCGTTTCTAAGGTAAATTGGTAAATATTTATCAAAAGGCAAAGGCCCTATAATCCCTTAAAAGTTCTAAATCCCCCCTTTTAAGTAAAATTGATAAGGACATTTAGATTTTAAAGTTTAACAGCTGTAACGAGTAAACACAGTAGGCTACACCAGTAAGAGCATATGTCTACTCATACCAAGGAGGTTATGTCTTAATCACGAAGAATCCACTGGTTAAATTACACTGCATTAAATGGTGTAAACAGTAAACACTATCAAAGTAAATTGCTCGATACCGAGCAACAAGTATACTAGTTAAAAGTTATTACACTTAATCTAAATTATATACTCCCGAATGTGTAACTCACTCACTCATCGGGGTATCAGAAATTCGTTAAATGTCGATAAAGTAGATCTCCTATATATGACTTACTTCAGAGTGATTCCCAAGCGAGAACTAAACTTACCGACCTGTATTATTGAGAAAATTGCCAACATACTGGGAGTCGCGGATTACAGAAACACCCTTTTTAAGAAATTTTATAACATTAACCAATTAATTGTGCCTTTATAAGTAAAGCGGTCTATCCACCGAGAGTAATTTCAATGTACAGGGTGTACCTGAAATTACCTCTCCAGACCGGAAGTCACTGATGTCAAATACAAACTCTCACTTTAAATAGTTTTTTTAGTTTTACACGGTTTTTAAGAAAACTTTACAATTTGATCTTGTACGCGTAATTTTAGCAGTTTATTGAATATTTGAGGTTGAAATTTAGATTTTCCTCATTCTTCTCTGAGCATTTTAGGTTAAGCAAAAATGTCTCGGCACAAAAATGTCTTAGACTCTTTTAAATGCGTTTCCAACAAAAATTGTCAGTTTGGTAAAAAATGATTTATATTAAATTTACAACATGACGGAGATTAATGAACATGTATTTAAATGTTTAGTAAAACTAATCACGTGATAATTGATGTTTTATGATGGTATATTATTTTAAATGAGGTTCTTAGACATTTACATGTTTGGTAAGTTCTGTTATATGTAAAATGTTCAGACATAATATATGTTAAATTTTCCCCAGTTAAAAAAAATAATGTCATGCTATTTATTATTCTAAATCAGTATTATTAGGGTTTAAAATATTAAATTTTAAAGTTGCTTCAAAATTACGTCTGGTCGCCTCTGTATTGAAATCAGTGTCAATCAACAGAGCAAAATAGGTTTACCTACAACGGCACATTTATTTTTAAGTACAATTTTAAAAGAGGTGCAAGGGTGGTATGGGACACCCGGTAAGACAGTATCATATTTGCACGATAGCGCTCCCAAAAATTGGTTCTTTATTTGGGATGGCACTTAATTTCTAACGAACTTATTACTTAATACATCATTGACTTTACCTGATAGCATGCTAATTTAAATTTTACAATTCAATAAAAGTTTTAACTAAAATAGCAGATTACACAATTGATTTATTTAGTGCGTACTAAGTTAACGTTTAATTTTAAAAGGTGGCAGTACAGTATTTTTATTTAAAATAAAAAGCTTTTTTATTTTCTGCCCCATAGAAAACTATCTGATTTCGAAATTTAGCGGCCAAATATTTTTACCCAAAATAAATATGACATTATTTTTTTCTACTCTAGCGGCCAAATTATAACATTTGAGGCAATCCTAGCGAACACCTTTCAAGTTACTACAAGTTTTGTTCTATGAATTTTTGCCCTCCAGTTCGTTTAAATGTTTATTTATTTTTGCGGGGAATTTTACCCCATGTAGACGTACTTTTACAACTACTATAATATTTTACTCATAACATTCACTTTGCGCATAGACATATCTTGCACAGTACCAATATCAATTAAATTATCAAACTTGAAAATTATCATGATGACTCCCGATATCACGTATTCTTTTTTTGACTGTTAGTCGGAACGAATTGCTATATCAAACAACTGATTGTTTTACTTTGATTGTTATTTACTGACCTGGTCCTACGGCTAAAACATACGTCCTTTGATGTTTATGGTAATTTTGATATTTTAACCATTATTTAACATACTTTTGTTAGTAACTACTGTATTATTGTATTTAGAAGCTTGAAGTTTTTTTATTTGCCCTGACAGTAATTTTTTAGGAAATTGTGTAAATTTAAAAGTTTAACACGATTTAAAACTGAAATGAAGGAATTGTAATGAATGCCAATATTACATTATGTATTTATCATCGTATTCAATATTACTGGATCGTTATGTTATCCCCTGGAATTTCAACACAACTAATTGAAGGATAGTAACTGAATAGTACTTTTGTAAATAAAAGGGGTTTTTGGCAGGTTTTATCCACTTTGTTAAGATTTCCAATTATTTTGTTTTAATGGGATTTTTCATTATTTTCGATGATCTACTACACATTGTTTATTCAGTTTATACATTAAATTTTTTCATATATTTATTTATACTTATTTTATAATTTTAAGTAAATACTTATACAATACCTACATAGTAAATTCATTCATAACTCCATTAACCTTTACAGAATTCGGGGGAATTAGGAAGGGGGTTTGGGGAAAGAGTCTCTGAAAACGAGCCGTAGGCGAATATATTTTCATTACTTAGATTGAGTTAGTTGCATAAGTTCAAATTTAGGTTATTTCTGCAGTTGTGGGAGTTAATTTATGTTATAAATAAATGACAAACTCATTTATTTTGCTATTTTGCTCATTTACAAACTCTTATATTTATGTGTATTCTGTTCATTATATGCGACTTAAACAACAATTAACGAATTTCTGGGCAACCCCTAAGGGGGCATGGGGGCGGAGCCGTAGGCGAGTCTAAATTATATACTAACGAATGTGTAACTGACTCACTCATCGGGGTATCAGAAAATGTCGGTAAGGTAGATTAAGCGATCTCAATTTAGTTCTCGCTTGGGAGTTACTGAGAAGTAAGTGATATATGGGAGTTTGCAATCTCTAGGTGCTGTTGGATACTATGACCGTGTGAGTTTCGTGCATTTACGATTTAACATCACGTGTCAGCTTGTTCCAATTTATGATGTCGTTTCAGTGTATTGCTGCTGGTACCTTCCACCAAGGTGACAGTCGCTTTCCTCCCGAAAGTAAAAATGCCCAGTGCATGGCTAATGCAGCCTGTGCTTTGGCTTGGAACTTTTTGGGGGGAGCGTTCACTGGATCTGCCATCGACGAGATCCTCTTATCAGGAGATCGTCTATACGTAAACTCCCGCTCTGAGAATAGTGTGTCTCATAGGTTTCTTCTTCCTGAGGAACTCTGTGCGTCATTTACCGTTATGAACGAGGACGTTATAATTGTGGAAACTTCCTTCGTCATGAATGATCTCTATCCAATTAATTATGATTCTTTTGATGAATCCGTACAATATCTGTCAGCTATCTTGGATGCTGAGTTAGCCGAACAGTCTGATAATGAAGGCTTTCTGTTCACTGGCCAAAGTGCAACAGTGGCTTTTTGGCGTAGTCAAGGGTTACTGTTCGTGTTTGATTCTCATGCTGTCAACGCTGAACGTAAAAGAGATCTAAACCCTGACGTTAATCGGGCACGTCTATTTCAGTGTGATAACTCTCTGTCCCTGGCAAATTTACTATTGGTAAATGCTTCGTTAGATGGGTGCCAGAGAGAATACAACATTACTAAGCTAAGCTTCGCTCGGCGAGCCAGTAGAGAATTAGTTGACCCTCCTTTGCAGATACCCGAGTTTGATGATGAATTACACACTTTAAAACAAGAGGTTGTTATGTCCTCCTTTTCTAAGCAGATATATGTGTCTGCCGCGGATGCTCGAGAAATACCTCAAAAGGCTAAGCGTGGGCGACCCAAGAGTCTAGACGACAACACTCGCGCTGAACAATTAAAGGCGGCAAAAAAACGTTATCGCTAGAATCACCCAGAAAAGCGAAAAGAAGAAGCTGCTAGACACAGGCAACGACACCCTGAGGTCAACAGGGCCGCTGTTGAACGCTATTCTCAACAGCACCCTGAGGTCAACAGGGCCGCTGTTGAACGATACTCTCAACAGCACCCTGAGGTCCACAGGGCAGCGAAGAGCCATTTTATTTTGATCGTCGATTTCTGGAACGCGCTCGTGCATTCAATGACCTCTTTGCATTTTGCGCACTCGAGGTGACAGGTGGGTATCGACATCCTAAAGGACTTTCTTTTTTTTAATTGAAGGTAGGATGTACCATCAAGTTTACAGCCTGGACGATCCTGGTCAAAAGTTTAAAACTGACGCTGGGATCGTTTAGTTTGTAAACAGATCCCGTCTGTACATTGATGATGGCGAGGAACGCAAGAACATTGCCTTGGGTAGGTCCCTTGATGGCGGAATCACTGATAGCATTACACGTTATCTTTCTCGTGAAAATCCGTTTATCAGGGAGTTTCGTCGTTTGGCCAATGAGCCGTCAATCAACGCTCATTTAGGTTTTGAATTGACGAGCAGATCTACTCACGGAAATGTTCTCGGCGATAGCCAAACTAGCATTGAAGTGCACGCCGTTTTAAGTACGGATGAATCTGTCACTGAACCCCGGAGATTAACTATTTGGAAGGTTGGATCAGATCGTCCGACCTCAATTGATCTTTTGAGTCCCCTCATGGAACCCTTCCAGTATCCCCTCCTTTATCCGCAAGGCACTTTGGGTTGGCATGTTGGTCGACTTGACAATCGTGGCAAAAAGTTAACACAGTTTAACTATTCTCTTTGCCTTCTTCTTTCTCATCCTCGCTTTTCTCACCTCGGCCGTATGTCTCAAGTGTGGCAGGTCGAGATGTTTGCGAGGTACGAGGAAGAAAAACTTCGTTATATAAAGTTTGCTCAGTCAAAGTCGGTCCAAAATGCTTTGCGGACAGGACCTCTGGATGAGCTTATTCATGCTCAACAGGGTGATCGTACTGGTAGGCAAATTGCAGAGGATATCAATAATGATGAAACGGTTCAGGGTGAGGGCGGGGTACAGCCCGGGAAGATCTACCTACCCAGTTCATTTACTGGGGGACCTAGGTATATGAAAGTCCATTACGAGGACGCAATGGCACTTGTTTCACGCCTGGGATCCCCCACATTCTTTCTCACATTCACGTATAGTGCGACTTAGGAAGAGAATAAGAAAGCTTGTCCCCGCGGTGGCAGCCGCAGTGACCCAAGTACCGCTTGCAGAGTCTTCCGGATAAAGCTTCTGGAACTTCTTCGTGATCTGCGTTGTGGAGCAATATTCGGGCGCACGGTCTACCTCGTCTACGTCATAGAGATGCAGATGAGGGGCCTTCCTCATGCACACATCGTGTTCAAGATCGAAGGTGATGGGCCGGTACAAGCGTCCGAAATTGACTCCATTATTCGCGCGGATTTACCTTCCGAAGAAGAAGCCGAAGGTCGGCTGAGAAAGTTGGTTTTGAGACATATGATTCACGGTCCTTGTGGATCTGATCACAGAACTGACTTTCCTTGCTGGGACTCTGTAAGGGGTTACTGCTCTAAGTTTTTCACAAAGCCTGCTTGTGAAACCACTCATGTCGATGAAAGAGGGTTTGTTCAGTATCGACGTGACTACTCCAACAATGGAGTGATTAGGTCTAGGAACAAAAATGTTAATGTTCATGATGGTTGGGTTGTGCCCTACAATTCAGCGTTATTGCTGAAATATGAAGCCCATATTAACTTAGAGCTTGCTTCTACGCGTCGCGTAATTAAATACCTCTTCAAATATCTTATGAAGGGAGGTTCTTTACAGAACGTTACTGTAACTCCCTTCAGCAAACAAGATGATGAGGTAGATCATTACGTGACGAAGAGAATGGTCGGGGCCAGTGACGCGTGCTGGCGGCTTTTGAGATTTCCCATTTCTGAGTCCGAACCAACCGTTGAATGTCTTCCAGTTCACCTCGAAGGGAAGCAGTCGGTGTGTTTCCGTCCCGGCCAACTGGAAGATGTAATCTCCAGAGCAAGCTCTAAGTTGATTGTTTACTTCGATCGCCCTCTAGTCCCCAATTTAGATGGACTTACATACCAATCTTTTTATGAACATTATATAGTTCAAACGAAACGTCCTAATAAGGGGGAGGTTTTCGACCACCCAGACGGCATCCATTTCATCACTGCCCGCCAGCGTGGTGAAAAGGTTTGTCGCTTGTTTTGGGTCTCCCCCAGCCGAAGTGAACAATATTACCTCAGGATTCTATTGATGTGTATTCCTTGTAGTGGCTATGCCGACCTCCTGTCTCGTGGTGGAAGTAATTGCCGCACTTTTCAGGAGGTTGCTCGCAAACTCGGCTTAGTCGAAGACGAGGAAGAATACCATTTCGTCCTGCGCGAGGCTTCCCAATTTATGTTGGGGCCAAGACTGCGTTCGTTCTTTGTGCTCCTCTGCAACATGGGAGCTCCCGCAGCTCTTTTGTGGGATGCTTTCAAAAACTCTCTTTGCGAGGACCACATTGAACG
Source organism: Neoaliturus tenellus (assembly GCA_030545055.2). Lineage (NCBI taxonomy): Eukaryota > Metazoa > Arthropoda > Insecta > Hemiptera > Cicadellidae > Neoaliturus > Neoaliturus tenellus. Next base: position 28,742,292 of record CM061536.1, read on the forward strand.
AAACCCACACGATCCAGAATTGGCATTCAAACTCGCTCTTCTGGAAATTGATCGTAGTCTTCGCCGGCAGGGATCTTCCTTAGTCGACCACGGCCTCCCATATGTGCAAGATGACACGACTGAGTTAGGCAGGGAGCTCCTCACCTTCGGGGAAAACCATCAAATGGCCATCGTCGAAGAATGGGGACCAAAGCTCTCTGAAGACCAACGACGCGTTTTTGATCACGTGCGTTGCCTCCTTCATAATCGCCAAGGCTCATCTAAGCTCATTTTCTTAGATGGTCCTGGTGGGTATGGCAAAACCTCACTCATTCGTGTCATTCTTGCTTATGTTAGAGGCTGTCGCCAAGTGGCTCTTGCTGTTGCAAGCTCCGGCATTGCCGCTGGAAACATGCCGGGAGGCACAACGGCGCACATCATGTTCCGAATTCCACTTGATCTTGGGGATGGTTCTGGATTTTGGAGTATTACCAACGGATCTCAGCGAGCAGAGCTCATCAGAGCTGCCCAGCTTATCGTTTTTGATGAGGCACCAATGACGCATAAGTTCATCTTTGAGATCATAGATAGATCTCTGAGAGATTTAATGAACTCTAATGCGCCATTTGGGGACAAGATCCTTCTCTGCTCGGGTGATTTCCGACAGATAGCGCCCGTTGTGGCAAAGGCACGTACTCCATCTGACGTTGCCAGTGTTTCACTTCGGGCATCGCATCTGTGGCGATACTTCAAAATCTTTTCTCTGACTACACCGCACAGGACAAGTGGTTCCACTGCTTACTCCGAATTCTTACTCGGGGTAGGCAACGGAACAATTGGGTCGATTTCTTTTGGTGAGGGGAGGGAATGCGAAAAACTAATTCCTCTGACTGGTATTAGATTTTTCACATCCTTACCAGATCTGATTTATTTCGTTTTTCCTACAAATGATCTCTTGGACCCAGACATCTGCGCCAACAGGGCCATTCTCTCGACTCTGATTGTGAACGTCAAGGAGATTAATAACACCATCTTAAACTCCTTGGACGGGAACATTTACGAGCTGAGAAGTGCCGACACTGTTGACAGAGAATGTGATGATGGGCTGGATGTCGATGTTCAGCTTTTGAACCAAGCTACTGGGAAAGGCGTTCCTGATCATGTACTCCGTCTGAAGATTGGTTCCGTGTGCCTCGTTATGCGGAACCTCAACATCGCCGAAGGGCTTGTTAACGGCACAAAAGTCATAGTGACTGCGATCACCAACCGGTTGATCACAGTCCGACTTCCTGGACAAAGGGAACCTATTTGTATTCCTAGAATACAATTTACGTTTCCCTTTGTTGAGGGCTCGCCGTTAAAAGTTCGCCGACGTCAATTTCCGTTGATGTTGGCCTATTGTATGACCGGGCACAAGAGCCAAGGTCAAACAATAGAGTCAGTTGGTGTTGATCTTCGGACGGACTGCTTCACGCATGGTCAGGTATACGTCTTACTCAGCAGAGTTCGACATCCAGACAACATCGCTGTTCTGGTATGTCCCAATAGGGTTCGCGAAGGAGTCGCATACGCAAAAAACATTGTGTATGACGAACTTCTTCGTTGAAGCCTTATTATACTGAGCAGTAAGCTAGGGGGCCTGCTTTATCAAAATTCCCCGTTGGATTGTGACGTTTTTATGGCAGTACGATAGGGGGCCTGCTCATCAAAAGTCCCTGTTTACTATATATTTTTTGGTGTGTTTCATTAGTTTCCATGTTTTGTCAGCAGAGGCGAAGGGAACTGCTTCACCAACCTCCCCGATGTCTTTTTAGTTACGATTTTGAGATTTATCGCAGAGGCTAGGGTAACTGCATATCAAACTGCCCGTTGTGTTAATTTGTAAATATGTGTAAATATGGTTCCTGCGTTTCTCGGCCTCCCCGTGGCGGATCTGGATACGCCAGATAGCAATTCTAAGCCCTGGCTAACTAACAGAGAAACATTATCACTTTAACTACTACTACAAACAATACCTACAATGTCAAATGCAGCTAAAAGTCCTTGCATTAAAACTTCTCTAACCTAATCTTAACACCTTACCTAATGTATACCTTTAACAAATTACATTTATTTTCATTTTGCAACCCCTTAGTTACAACATGTTTTAATGAAAAACTGATAATTTTTATTCCACATGGACTTAACACACAATACCTTAAATACTCCAAGAAATTTAACGCGACCTACATTAATAATAATACGAAGAATATTCATATAATTAATTATTATTTCACATACCATTATTTTATTTCTTAATAAATAGTATATTTATGTACCGTAAGGGTCTTTGGCGGGTTCCAACGAATTTTTTAAGTATTCTTATTATTTTGTGTTAAACTTTTTTGTGGAAAGTATTACCTATGTCCGTTAGTGTCCCGTTGTTAGCTATCTATTATTTTTAATTGATAGGTTTTTTATTGTTTTCGCTGGTTATTTTCTTACCTATCAAATCTATCATCTCGCCATTAACAATAAGTATTTATGAAATAGTGTACTTTGGGCTCTGGCATGAAAAATTATGACTTTAATCATTACCTCTATAACAACTAAATATTTTTGCTTTTAACGAATTCGGGGCAACCCCTATGGGGGCATGGGGGCGTAGCCCCCATCGAGCCGCAGGCGAGTTTTTAATTATATTATTACTCAGAGAATAAGTAAAGCACTGTGATCATGACTTAATACCTAGTACAAACATGTCAGTGCAAATAAAAATGTTAAATTTAGGGTAGTATGGTTATTATTTATCAATATATACATTATTACTTATATGTTTTGTTAAAAATGTCAAATCAGTGATTTAGGAATTTACTTAAGTTCGACCTTTTATTCTCCGTTGCTTTTACCAAATCGTACGTAAGGCGATGACTAAACACGGAATTGATTTGCCTAATGGATTCTTGGAACATGAGTCATTTGTTGTTTTATGGCAACATGCATAATTTGAGCTTGGTGATTGCAGAAATTTAACTGTTTATAGTGAAGCAATCAAGAATACGATGGTTATTTAAGTTAATGTGTATACGTTGACAATAAACTAATTATTTTATTTTTAATTACGGTAAATATTTATGAGACTGGCATGATATTTAATGGTTTCATAGTTTAATTGTTCTTGATATATTTTACGATAAAAAGTACTTGCATGATTAAAATAAATGAATAAAAAATATCCCACATTTATATTAATTTTTTAAATAGCGCATTTGAGTGTAAACATTTTTTTATGTAGCATACAGTTAGTTTTAAATTTAGACAAAATTGAATCAAAATTAGTTAAATAAAGCTGAATATCTCATAAAAACACCCCCCTCATTGAAATGAATATTTATACTGATTAACCTTCAGTACAAAGTTTAACAATAAAGTTCGACAATAACCAGTGTCCATTTACATAGGTGCAGATGGCTTAACATTATTTACATTATGCATGTTCAGTTAGAAAGTTTTAACCTTTTCTATGAAAAAAAATTAAGGGCAAAACATATTTGTTCAATGTGTTTGAAGGAAATATTTTGGTTTTTTTAGAACTATTAAAATTTGTCCTACACGAAATAATTATCACAAATGAGTTCCTAGTAAAGGGAGAGCCATAGATACTGTAAATTTAAAACATTCACATTCCAAATATCATATTCTATGGACAGGTCTAATTTTATCAGCCGTTATCTTATATTAAGTCACTGTATTGCCCTAAGGGCCTTATAGGGTTCTCGCCAGGCCATGTATAGGATTTTTTGTTGTCAGACTTCCAAGGATTGGGTTATTTTGTTTTACGATAACATTATGTTGTCTACTATTCAACTACCAAACAACTCAATAATCTGACATAACCTTACTTAATCAGAGCAGTGTTTTGGTCAACAGGCTTATTTGGTTCATGTGCGATTTCATAACTGTTGACAATATACGTTGTTAAAAGCAACGAATGAAAAAACGGGGAGGGGGACAATTTACACTTTTCCCTCTATTTATAGCCCTGTAATCAACCCAAATGTATTTGTTGATGATCTATTAAGGTTTCAGTACGATCCATAACCGTAGACCTATTACAGATTTTAGTGTCCCTCTTCCAAAAAAAGACCCAATATATTTTCCACTTTGCATAAAGTATCCAACTTACTTTTGTCTTTTTTCTGCTAGAGATATAATAATTTAACAGCAGATTTCAGGGAGATTTCAGGGAGCAAATGGAGGAAACATTACCTTATCTCCCTAGCAGTGTAAGACTATTTCAATTCTATTTAACATATTTCACAATAAAACTTGAAGAGGAAAGAGAAAATTGACAGCGAGAGAGAGAGAGAGAGAGAAGGAGGGAAGATAGAAAGAGAGGGAACAAGGCTGCTGAAACAATGGTTACTGTAAACATTGACTACACAATGGCGTAGTAATAGGGCGATCTCGAGACGACATGACGTAACATCCTGGCCCGCCCATCCCACTGGCCAGACAACACGAGGAAAACTACACAACAGTCCGGGCAGTTACAGCTAGCGAAATATTTCCACCAAGCAAATCCGGGCAAAAGAATTTGAACTAAGCGGGAAGAAAATAAAAACATTATAACTTTGGTCATCGATTTTGCTATTCGATTGAAACAAAAATTGTTATGAACATTTGTAAAAACGATATTTGAATGTTAATGATAGATTATTAAGTGGTAGGGGATACTGGTTTGAAAATGCAAATCTCCGAAAGAAAATTACTCACCTTCAAATGCAAAGCCCCGCAACGCATACTATTTAATTAAGACAATGGCACTGACCATAATTGTACTCTTACGAAATAATGAACGAATGGAGTTCTATCTAGTCACACTTTAAGAGTTACATAAGTGGTAGGGGATACTGGTTTGAAAATGCAAATCTCCGAAAGAAAATTACTCACCTCCAAATGCAAAGCCCCGCAACGCATACTATTTAATAAAGACAATGGCACTGACCATAATTGTACTCTTACGAAATAATGAACGAACGGAGTTCTATCTAGTCACACTTTAAGAGTTACATAATTTTAGAGACATATTTAGATCACATTTTTTAAGTAGTGCATTCAAAATCAGGAAGTTTCCGAGTAAGGTATTGTTCCGGACTATAGAAAGAAATATTAATGCACAAAACATCAATAATACTGTAAAACACTGATTCAATGGTCCGTAAGATGGTGCTAAATTGAATTGAACTGTTTTGGGATAACTACGGAGTTGTGTCGACTATTGGATTATCACGAATGTCAAACCTCCGTTTTATCTTCCTGATTACCGTTGACGAGAACCTATAGCTTGTTGTTCTAGCAGTGATAAATTAGCTGACGTACACTGAACTACAGTAATGTAAACGACAGTGAATGGTGCGCAGAGCCACTCACAAGTCTGAAGAAGACAAACAGATCTTTCAAACAATAATAGTAGCTTTCAGCACTGCCAACACGTGAAGAGAGACCACCCACAGTCCAAGTACCGTCCAACATGGGAGATAGTACTCCCGTCTCGGTTGAGAGAGTTCTTCGATAAAGACTCAATAGATTGTATGACTTCCTTAATAATACTCCATAGCAGAAGCCATTCATCCAACTATACATTTTTGTCATTGCAGAGATGATTATAAGTATTCTAAAAGTAGTAAATAATAATTTAAGGTTTTACTTAACTAAACCATACCTAAAATAGAGTTATTGTTATGAACCTTTATCAGATAAGGGAAAATATTAAATAAAACACTAAATTAAAAATGTTAAATAAAACTTCAAAAACATAAACACCAATTAGTATTTTTAATTCAAGCGAATACACAACATTTCTTGGAGTCGTTGTGGATTAGAAATTATCTTGAAAATACTACGTAAATAACCTAGTATATAATTATTAACCTTGGTTTATGGGATAAAGCGTATAAATGCAATAGCTGCAAAGGAAGGAGATCTCACAACGTACCACTCTCTCTTTGCCTCGGTAATAAGATTTGGAATCATTGTTTGGGGTACAGCTCCTCACACATATTTTAAACGAATTATTCTATTCAAATCATTAGAAAAATCATTAGAATCCTGAATAATTTGCCACTTTAAGCCCATTGCAAACCAACTGTAAACTCTTTCTGTAATCGCTGTAAACTGAATTAACTGGAAACCCTTTAACTCCTTCCTTTAATTTTTTTTATATTTTATTTTTCATTTTTTTAAGTAAGGATTTAATTTTTTTCAATTTTGATTGGATAGAATAAAAATTAAATCCTTACTTAAAAGTTTCCTAGTAGAAAATCCACTCTATACAATTCAAGAATATTATGACCTAACAACACTGACCTGAGTTATTTTATTCTGAAAAATCCTATGGCAAACCCCCAGTCTCTTAGGACAATCCTTATCATTGAAGAGGAGAGTGTAAGTCTAAATTCAAGAGCTAATTTGGATGCAATATTTATGAACTTCTATAGAACTGTGCTATTATTTAAACTTTCAACAGAGCTCTTTCCTACCAAATAAGTTTCCATTTTTGTAATTTTTATATATTAATTTAAAATATACAGAATTTACACATAAACAACTAATTGTTCTGTATGACTTCTTCTAGATGGTTCCTCGGCCCCCCCACACCATATACCAACTCTCTTCAATTTTATTTCATTTCTAATAAAACATCTTGTCAGATCATGTTTTTCAAGCGAGGTTCTAAGTGATTTTCACCACAATGTGCGCTTTTGATGTCTCTACTCACCTTAAGCAGTTCACACATTCACTTCTCACCTCTTACCTAGCCTCGTGCAAGCTTTACACAATCCCCTCACGATCCTTTATCGCCCGAACCCGATCAGCTGATTATTCGAAACCGAGACTACCAGCTGATTGTCAGCTGACATATCAGATGTCGCGCTGTAACGCTTACGAAACAACGACCTTGTCCCCAGAAGTCACTCCTACTGGGACCACTTTCTTCCCCAAGGGAAAGCTACTTCTGTAAATCTCGTCTCCAGCCTTCCTCCAGTGGTTTTGCCTCGATGGTATCCTTCAGTGGTTTGGGAAGATTCGTTAACCATGATTGACTTTAACGAATGGATCACCGGGTTGACAAGTTCACCGGATTTGTTAGGTTCTCGGCTTACAAAGACTTAATTAACAAAGTGAAAAATTTTGGTGATTCATTTGAAATAAATATTCAATTATGGGTAGTTAAAAGTGCAGACACCAGTTCTTAGCTTGCCATAAATTTCACAATCAAATTTAAATTTAAAATAAATAAACATTTAGAAAAAACGCAAATAAACAGTTATGTATATTAAATTCTATGTGTTTTGAAATAATAGTACCAGGGGGGCCGAGATTAAGCTCGGTAAAATTATTACTTTCGTTTCTCACACAAAGCTCGTTCGCTCCGCTCACTCGCCAGGCGGAAGGTTTGCTGCACATTGGTATGATTTTCCTAAAACCACAGGTTAAAGATGTAACAAATTGGTTTATTTTATCTACAGTTATCAGCTGATTTTTGTTCAATTTAAAAATCTCCATAAGGATAACATGGGATCTTTGAAGGGCTCTAGCGCGAAAACCAGATTTTTCCCAGCTATGGGACCAGCTCCAATCGATTTATGGTGGCCGAAACCCCCATATTCAATCAAAAATCCTTGGAGCGAAAAAAAACTTTGCCCGTACAATTGGAGCTTGTCTTAGAGTATAGGATAATAGGATATGAGGAACAAAATTCCATTGTAATTTTTATTAAGTCATGTGGCGATGATCCCTAAAGGAATTTCGCAAAACGTTTTCCTAGTCAGCACTGATAAGCAAAGAGGAACGTACATACCAAATTTCAACTCCATGGGCCCTATAGTAATTTTGAAGTCTTGTGAGGCTGAGCCCTTAGTAAAATAAAAAGGCTAGGGGATTGTAGGGGCAAAGGCCCCTAAAAATCAAAATGGTTGTCTCCAAAAGAATAAGTTGCAATTCATTACCTCCTTGCACAATTACTCTATTTCATCTCAAGTTGTAGTATGATTATCCGTTTGGATTTTCTAATAAAATATTACTTAATCTTGACGAAACATTTTTGAGTTATAAAATCAGTAATTTATCAATAATCTCTCCTTTATTAAAATACAGTACGGTAATCTATTTTATGGGAAAAAAGCTATCGCACTATTATACAACCAGACTCGGTAAAAATAGTTTAAACCTTAAACATGGCCATAATACGTTTGAATACTCAAGTAAATAAAAAAGTTCAATCCAAAATTAGCCCTTTAATACTGCACACTCCTTCACTTGACAACTGTGCAACCCATTCCCCCACACTCGCCGTGTCCCCCACGCCTTCCCGAGTCCCCGTTCAACTTTTGGGTCCAGTGTTTCCTGTACCTCCAACACCCCTAGGGCCCGAGTAACCCTCATGCTCCCGGGCATTGTGCCCCCCATGTTCCTTATCCTCCCATTCTCCCATGATGCCCGCAGTTCTTCAACATGGTCCCCGTGGTCTCCATGTTGCTCATTCCTCTCCTGTATCCCCATTCCCAACCAGCTTTCGTGCCACTGACATCTCTAGTGCCCCTTGTGCCCACATATGCCCGTGCCTCCATGCTCACCATTTCACCCCGTGCCCGCTATGTCACTCATGCCTCAACCTTGGCCCCAATGACCTAACCCCCAGGGCCACCTAAACCCCTCGTGCCCCCATACCCCTGCACCCACAGTGCTCTCTGTCCACATGCCCACCCTTCTTCCCCGTGGTCCCGATGCCCTCTATGTCAACCATGCCTCCCGCGTGCCACCCAATACCCAGCTAACCCTCTTGCCCCTGGTGCCCCTTGTGCCCCCACACCCCCCACTCCACATGCCCCGTGCCCCCTATGGCGCCCATGATGCCACCACAGAGTGCCTATGCCCCCGCACTCCCGTTTCCTCCATGCTCCTCTGCCCTCATGCGTTCCTCCCCATGCCCCTATGTCCCCCATGCCCCCCTCGTGCCCTCTATGCTCCCATATCTCGAACATCCTGTGCTCACCATGGTCCCGTATCGCCCTCCCCGGAGTCCTTCCCGTACCGTCCTGTGCCCTCCGCAGTGCCCCCTATTTCCCCCGTGCCCCTACGCTCATTAACCCCCCGTGCCACCGACGTCCTTGTGCTATGAATTGTAAGGAAGCCTTGAAGATGATAGGGGACGTGGCTCCAGTGAGATCGAATCCGGGCAGGTCCAAGGATGGCACCCAGTGCAGGAGATGCTCCAGCACTGAGACTTACATTTATGAATCTTTGCCACATATTCTTGGATTCTGCCCATTCAGAGAACTCCTGCGAAACAATAAACACCACGAAATAAGAAAAATAATAGCCGAAGCCTTCAGAGAACTAAAATATTGTGTATACGAAGAAGTGTCCTGCATTGCAGTGAACGGATCAAGTAGAAGATGCGATATTTTAGTTATTGATGAAGCTAAACATACAGGCTATATTCTTGATCCTACCGTAAGATTTGAAATTAATAAAGAACAGCCAGAAGAAGTAAATGAAGAAAAGAAAAAAATATATGAGGCAACCATTCCTTTCATTCAAGACAAATACAAACTAAAGAAAGTAGAAGTCATTGGTTTGCTTATTGGATCCAGAGGTACTATTCCAAATTTTTTATGTGTGTTTTGGAAGAAATTTCAATTAAATAGGGATATCCTAACCAAAATTTCAATTGTGGCGTTAAAACACTCTATATCTATCTTACGGAACCATTTATATTCATCATGAACATCATATTCAAAATTATTGTAGTATTAATATTTATTTGTTTTAGTATCCTTTGTTTTGTAGCAGCTTTCCCAGTGGGGAAAGAAGGTGTAATTTTAATAAATTATCTTATATATGTAGTCTATTTTGTTCCATTCGGTCAATTAAGTATAACATTGATTGATACACTGTGTTGTCCGTTTTCGCACACTATTATTTACATGAAAAGCTCCCCGTCTTTCTGGATTAATGGGCTTTTGTTGTTTTCCCTATGAACTACTTAAAAAAATAAGCAGAGAAGGGATCAAACCAAAACAAAATATTCCTCATTCGGAGGTTATCCAATGTTAGTACCTAGTTTACATAATATGATTCAGTTGGAAATAAACAAACACTCAATAAAACTCTCAACTCTATCTATTCTAAATAGCCCATATATAAAGCATAAATGTAATAACTAAACGAAATTCACTCATTAAAGACAATATATATTCAACAATTATATCAATCATGAAACGTCTATTCCACTTTTAATCGTGGTATATCAGCATATACAAAATCATTCTACTCCTGTCTCCTTAAAGACATAGATGGGGTCACGAAGAAGACATCCGTTGTGAATCAGTAATTTGCCCATGACTATCAGTGTTCTTTTTTAATAGTGTATTGCCAATTTTTAAAGTTATAATTGTATGGTTATCTTTACTCAAAATATGTGCTCAATAAACAGCTGAGTTTATGATAAAAATAGTTAACATCTGCTTAATTATACGTGCAGATCTAAAAATCTTCTTCCCATTAATGTATTTGTACTGTAATGTACTTGTTAACCACCTGTTTATTGTCATGTGGTTTTTGATATGTTTACATGGAATGTTTTGATTATGTTGAGATTTAGTTTAGTTCAACCAAATAAATGTACTTAATTTTCCAATAATATTTTATTTAATATGCAAGAACACTGTAATGGCGACGAGGTTTCAACGAATCTTTAAACATAATTGATTGTTATAATTGATAACTATATTTTTCAGGAAGATGTCTTCTGATGATAGTGATGGTACTTTGGTAAGTGAAAACTCGACACCTAGATTGCAAATTGAACCTTACAAACCTGGCAAATCGAGCTGGAAAACGTATTTCAAAAGGTTAAATAACAAACTTAAGATGTGTCTGAGGAAAAGAAAACACTCTATCTTTTGGATGCAATTGGGGAACATGCTTATGAACGGTTATGCGATCTTTGTGAGCCTTGCGAGCCTGAAACAAAGTCGTTTGATGATTTAGCAAATCTTTTGTCTAAATTTTTTGAACCCGAACCTAATCCTTTGGCCGAAAGAATAAAGTTTCAGAACAGGGTCCAAAAAGAAGGGGAATCTCCTGCCGATTTTGCTGCTGATTTGAAAAAACTTACTAGGTATTGTAAATTTCCAAGTGACTGGTTTGAAGACGCATTATGTACTCAATTTGTACATGGTTTAAAATCGCAAGACTTGAAATTTAAGCTGTTGGAGCTCCCTAAATTGACTTTTACTGATGCTGTTGAATATGCTTCGAATTTTGTTCTTTTGCGCTCGAGTGGGGAGTTAAATGAGACTAAAGTTAATCCTGAAAGTTTGATTAATGCTGTAGGCATGAGAAAGTTTTCACCTTCCAATGAAATGCAGGGTACAATTTGTACACATTGTCATTTTACTAATCACGATTCATCTGTTTGCAAATTTAGGTATGCGAAATGTAATTATTGTGGTTTAAAAGGTCATATTAGCCGGGCTTGCTTGAAAAAAGCTGAAAACCAAACCAAGAGTACCAGCGTTAGAAGACAGAATAAAGGTAAAAGCAGTAACCTCAACAAGGTGGGGTTTCGAAATGAAGATGATGGGTCTTCGCAAGGTAAGGATTCTACCGATGTATGTCATACCTTATCCGATGTTTTACTTGTAGGCCAGTCTTTAAGAAAAATCATGACAACTGTTCAGGTTGAAGGGAAAAACATAGAGTTTCAAGTAGATACGGGTGCTTGGGTAACAATTATAAGTGAGGAAAAGTTTATTAATTTTTTCCCCAAGAAGACAGTTAAACCTTCTAATTCAAAACTGCGCACATACACTGGTACTAATATTCCTCTTGTGGGGGAGGTAATGGTCAAAGTTAATAATTTGGAAAGTTTGCCATTATTAGTAGCAAAGGGGAGTTTTTCAAGTATCATGGGGCTTGAATGGTTGAAGGCTTTGCATATTGATTTAACAAAACTTGTTGATGAATGTTCAGTAAATCAGTTGAATGGTGGGAAAGTCACAGTTTCCACAAATTCTAAGTTAAATGGACTCTTGAAGAAATATGATGACATATTTCAAACTGGTATTGGTAAGGTTAAAGGGCTACAAGCCCAGATATATCTCAAACCAGACGCCGTCCCAATCTATAAAAGACATCGCAATGTGGCATATGCTTTGGTTCCTAAGGTGGAGGCAGAATTAGACCGTCTAGAACGTGAGGGTATAATTTCAAAAGTAACTCATTCTGATTTTGCTACTCCTGTTGTACCAGTAGTTAAACCAAATGGTTCAGTAAGACTGTGTGGAGATTTCAAAATCACCATTAACCCTCAACTTGTAGTAGAAGCTTATCCTATACCTAACATTGAGAGTATTATTGCTAACATAGGGGACTGTGAATTTTTCTCAAAACTAGACGTCACACAAGCCTTTAACCATATTGAGATCCGGGAACAAGATCGTCATTATTTGACCATAAATACAATCAAGGGGTTGTATCAGTATAACCGACTTCCTTTCGGAATAACTTCTGCTCCTGCAATATGGCAGAGGACAATTGAGAACATTCTCCGTGATATTAAGGGCGTACACATTTTTTATGATGATATATGTATTGCTTCCAAGACTGAAGGTGATCACCTAAATGTTCTTGAGAAAGTGTTTCAAAGATTAAGAGAATTTGATGTAAGAATCAATAAAGAAAAGTGTGAGTTTATGAAGTCATCTATTAAATATTGTGGGTTTGTCATTAGTAAGAGTGGTTTACACAAATGTGCGGACAAAGTGGAGGCTGTACTTAAAATGAAACCCCCTACTTGTGTCACAGAGCTTAAGTCTTTTCTGGGCGCTGTTAATTTTTATGGCCGCTTCATACCCAATTTGAGTAGTTTGGCTAATCCATTATATGCTTTGTTAAAATCAAATGTTAAGTTTGTTTTCAACAAACGATGCCATGAAGCTTTCATAAAAATCAAAGAAGAGTTGGCTTCTGACAGAGTTTTAACTCTTTTCGATCCTAAGAAGGAAATTGTTTTATCAACTGATGCCAGCCCTTTTGGTTTTGGAGCAATTTTATCACACAAGATGAAAGATGGCTCTGAGCGTCCAATTGCATACGCAAGTCGAACACTTAGTGATGCTGAAAAAAATTGGAGTCAAATTGAAAAAGAAGCTGGTGCAATTATTTTTGGGGTAAAAAAATTCTTTCCTTACCTGTATGGAAATAAATTTATTCTTGTCACGGACCATCGCCCTCTCCTAACAATTTTTGGACCAACAAAGGGTTTACCCACTTTATCCGCTCTAAGACTACAAAGGTACGCCATTTATCTCCAAGCCTTTAATTATGAAATCAGTTATCGCCGGAGTAATGACCACGGCAATGCTGATTGCTTGTCACGTCTCCCAATCATCACAAATGTAACAAATGAGGGGGTTGAAATGGAGGAAGTAGATGTATTTGCATTAAATCAAATAAAAATCTTGCCTGTTACAGCCACAGAGATAGCAAAGGAACTGAGTCGTGACAGGATAGCAAGGGAGGTTATGTACAATCTTAAAAATGGTGTAACAATGAACGGAGGGTATGTATTAGGTCATCCACAACACGAGTTTTCTGTAATGCATGGATGTTTATTTTGGGGAAACAGAGTATACATTCCCCAAAGCTTAAGAACAAGAATATTAGACGAATTGCATGAAGGCCATATGGGTATTGTTAAATGTAAGGCTCTTGCAAAAAGTTATGTTTGGTGGCCAAACATAGATTTAGACATCGAGGCCTTAATATCGAATTGTGAAGCTTGTCAAAGAATAAAAGATAATCCACAAAAGATAAATTTTCATAAATGGCAACCAGCTACAGCTCCCATGGAAAGGATACACGTGGATTATGCTGGACCAATGAGAGGCTTCTATTATTTTATCATTGTCGATGCATTCAGTAAATGGGTTGATGTCATCCCTGTAAAAAATATTACTACATCAACAACGATCAGGCTACTGCAAAGATTCTTCTCAAACTTTGGCATCCCTCATGTGATCGTTTCAGATAATGGAACCATGTTCACGAGCGGGGAGTTTGCTCAATTCTGCAATGAAAACGATATAAAACATAAACTTATTGCCCCATATCATCCTGCCAGTAATGGTTTGGCAGAAAAAGGTGTCCAAACTTTTAAGAACTCATTAAAAGCAGCCATTTTCAGTGGAGAAAGCATTGACGAGGGATTAATGCAGTTCCTAATCTCATATAGAAGAACTCCACATATGACTACAAGACAGTCACCTGCTGAGTTGTTTTTAGGGCGGACTTTGAGAAGCAAAATAGATTTAATAAAACCAACTACGCCGGTTTGTTTGGAAATGTTAACAAGCGATCCTGCACCTGTACCGCGAAATTTTGAAGAGGGAAGCAGAGTGGCTTTTCGTTGTTATGGAAATCCTAGGTCGAAATGGTTATTTGGTACAGTGGACGAGAAGATTGGTAATCTTCATTACCGGGTGAAATGTGGAAATAACTTGTACTTCCGGCATATTGACCAAATGAGAAAAGTCGGAGATAAAATTGTTCAAAATAATGGTAATTCCGGCAAGAAAGAAAATGGGAATGTAGTTGAAACAGGTAGTAATCAGACAAACAGTTTTGACCATGACGAATACAATACTGATATAAAAAATGAAGAAGCTGAAGACTGGAGTTCTCCAAATACCTCTGGTATCAGTTTTCGTTCTGAAGATGATTTTTCATCAAGCAGAAATAATCTTCAGTTACCGGAAACACATCTTAACACATCTCCTCTTCCACAACCTATCAATAAACAAAATGAATATACACCCAAAAATAATGAGGAAGTGACAAAGACAAGAAGTGGACGTATTGTAAAGAAACCAATCAGAATGAATTTATAAGATGATTTCCAAACTAACCTGGGAGGACTGTAATGTATTTGTTAACCACCTGTTTATTGTCATGTGGTTTTTGATATGTTTACATGGAATGTTTTGATTATGTTGAGATTTAGTTTAGTTCAACCAAATAAATGTACTTAATTTTCCAATAATATTTTATTTAATATGCAAGAACACTGTAATTAACATTGGAACTTCAAGGTCCAATGGGGCAAAGCCCAGGTGACTTTTGGTAATTCTGGTATTTTTCCTTGCGTCCTTGGCCCTCAAGCTTTAAAATGAGCCATCATACGTTGCCCCATCTTTCTTCTAACTCGATATATTTCGTGGGGACCGATTCGCTTACGGAATTATATATATAGTTTGTTAAATTATTATTAAATTAAATTCTATATTATATTATATTCTATATTAAATTCTATGTGTTTTGAAATAATAGTACCAGGGGGGCCGAGATTAAGCTCGGTAAAATTATTACTTTCGTTTCTCACACAAAGCTCGTTCGCTCCGCTCACTCGCCAGGCGGAAGGTTTGCTGCACATTGGTATGATTTTCCTAAAACCACAGGTTAAAGATGTAACAAATTGGTTTATTTTATCTACAGTTATCAGCTGATTTTTGTTCAATTTAAAAATCTCCATAAGGATAACATGGGATCTTTGAAGGGCTCTAGCGCGAAAACCAGATTTTTCCCAGCTATGGGACCAGCTCCAATCGATTTATGGTGGCCGAAACCCCCATATTCAATCAAAAATCCTTGGAGCAAAAAAAAACTTTGCCCGTACAATTGGAGCTTGTTTTAGAGTATAGGATAATAGGATATGAGGAACAAAATTCCATTGTAATTTTTATTAAGTCATGTGGCGATGATCCCTAAAGGAATTTCGCAAAACGTTTTCCTAGTCAGCACTGATAAGCAAAGAGGAACGTACATACCAAATTTCAACTCCATGGGCCCTATAGTAATTTTGAAGTCTTGTGAGGCTTAGCCCTTAGTAAATAAAAAAAGATTCTTAATGTGCACTTTTGAGCAAAGAGGAGCGTCCATGCAAAACTTAATCTCTGAAGGTCATATAAATTTGGAGGTTCATTGTTTCCTTTATTTATATTTAAAATTGGTAATCACGAAATCATTATACCGAAAACCCCGTATGCCCTATAGTAATCCTTGATTAGTATTGAAAATTGGCCGTTAGACGAACTGATATAGACATTAGAAGTCCTTTGGGGTGGAGCCCTAAAAGAATTTTGCAAATCAGTTTTTTAGTTAGCACCAATGAGCAATAGGTCCATGTCAAATTGCAACATCTTAGGCCCATATATTCCAGTTTTAAAGTCCTGTGGGGTGGAGCTCTGAAAGAGAATTGTAAAACTCGTTTCTTAATGAGCACCTATGAGCAAAGAGGATCTTCCATGGCTAATGTCGACTACCTAGGTACAGTACTATAGTTCTTCAGACAATTTTTTCAAGATTCATATAAAAAAAAATTGGCAATAAGAATAAGATTGTATCAAAATTTTGAAGTCCTGTGGGGATCCCCTAAGTTAGATAAATAACTAATTGAATAAAGTTTTATCTGTTTAAAAATTAATATATGCAATAGCTTTATAATAAATTAGTTTGATGTCTGGAATTTCTTTTGTAATTTTCTGCTGTAAATTTCAATGGGATGATTTGGTCAAATAGTTTTGTGAGGGTTCGTACGTAGTTCAACATTGTTCACTGAGGGTATCGTAAAAATAGCTTTATTATCAAAAAAAAGTTTTTTTAATAAAATACATTTATATCTAAAATTATTAATAATATCACTCACCAACAATACAGTTGCCAATTAACTTCAAATCAAAGCTCTCTCACTAAAACTAAGCGGCAATGGAACACCAACACATTGCAAGCCACAATGAAAGCCAATAAAGTTTTAATACACCGTTGTTAATTTTGCAATATATTATATTATAGCTCAACGGGAACCTTCGAATGTGCTTCTTAGATTGTATTAGTCAAAATATAATAAATTTATCTAATTTTGAACTGAAGAACTGGATGAAACAACATATTTGAATGTGGTATAAGGTCTTTAAAACTTAACATAAAGAAGAGTAAACAACTAAACTTACCCTCCATTGGGTACAACTTTAAATGGGGGAACTTCATCTTTTTTTAAGGCAATAAAAATATGAATTCTATTTTTTTGTAAATTACCACCATTTTTCAATGTGGCGGCTAACTTAACAACCTATATTTTAGGGTGTTATTGGAATTTACATGTAATTTTAAAACTGTTTTATTCTTTAAAATTATTTCCCACCCCTACCCGTTGAAGAGCTATGGAAAATTGAAATTTTGAATAATATTGTCAAATGAACTGTGGCACATTGGGTAATCGCCATATTGGAAAGTGGTAGAAGTTTACCATGGGCGGAGTTTACCTCTGATTGTTGGGGGGGCCACCGGGGGTCAGTGATAAAGGACATTTAATACCATATCCTCTATATTCAGAGGCTGACACACAGCCATTTTTAACTAGGCTGTGGCGTTCGAAGTTCGAAGTAGGCTAAACACTTAGCCTATGGTGGATAGCACAGTCTGATACAAGTATTTTAGAAATACAAATACAGTCATGACACTCATCGGTCAGGTTTTATGGAACCCATAGGAATACCCATAGGAACCCATAGGATCTGGACTAGCACTCCCTTTGGCTATAGAATACCAAAAAGTGATTACCTGTTTGAACTATTTTAATTATTTGTTAACTAAAGGATTGTCAAAGTAGTAGATGCACGACATTTTGATTAAAAAAAATCATATACAGGATGTCTTTAAAGTACGTCACCAAACTCCACAATATGGTTAATTGGGTCAAAATAACCAAAAAAGTTCATATGAGTTCATTCATGAGTAAGGTGTATCGTGATGCTGATGTTAAACTCTGCTGATAGTAGCCTACGGATGCATAAAAAGTCCAGTGACATAGGGATGTAAAGAAAATTTACATTATCTGTAAAATAAAGCTATTTTTAAGATACATTATCTAATAAAGCGTCGTAGCGGGGCACGGCGCCTACCCAGTACCCACCTGAGTTTGACGGTCAGTTGTGCCAACTGTAGTGCCTAAGATTATATTTTCCCTTAGCGATCTACGAAATATCCTTACTTAGTAGTTCCCGCAAACAGTGTTTAATTTATGATAATCTGTTATTGTTTAATCTACTTCTCAGAATCGTACATGAACATAGGTAAAAAATGTACGGTAAATATAGAAAATAGTGTTATTTTTAGAGTAGGTTAAAGTGAGATAAAACTTTGAACGTTAGCTGAATGGATAATTATATAGCTCGTAAACTTTGTTTTTTTTTTACATAAAATTTTTGAAATTTTTGGGGGGGCCCGGCCCCCCCGAAACTCCGCCCATGAAGTTTACAAAAAAATCAGTCACATTTTATATTGTATTGTCAAAAGTGTTCTCTAAACCTTTTAGTTTGTGAGATCCTCTATCCGTCACAGTTCCATAGCTCCTAAACATGTAGGCTTAGGAAAAAATCTTTAAATATAAACAAGCCTTAAAGATTATATATAAATTCCAACAAAGCCATCAAATAAAGTCTTCAATAAGAGATTTATAAAATAGAGGACATAAAATATCTCCCTTTCCTCCATTACTTATATCATCCAAATAAGCAACGCTCTGGCTTACATAATCTGCTTATGTCCTGCGACAAACAGTGCAAAAACCGCTGCCGTAATAGACCAGTAGGATAAGGAGTAAAATAAATTTCTAATATTTCAAACACTTGGTATTTAATAGGCCATTTAATAGGCTAACTAAGTGCAAATATCATTTGAAACCACAGGTATAAAGCTATTTAACAAATTACTTATGAGTGCACAGCCTGCTAGTGTAGGTAGTTTTAAGAAAGTGATGCATGCCTGGATGACTGATAGTTCTTTTTATGACAGATGAATATTTTCTGCCTGATGACATGATATATTTTGCATATCTAATGACCGAATGTATGGTAGTTTACCTATGATTATCTTCTATATATTAATAGGCAAGCATGTTTCGTTTCCTCCTTTTTTCTCAGCTCGTGTGCATCGTAGGAGAAATACGCGCATAGCATTAGTAATATGTAGTCCTGTAGATGAACAGAATCACATTCTAATTTACAACGGACTTCAGGGCTCCGCCCTATAGGCTTTCAAAGTTTCGATGTTAAACTTGTGGGTGAAGGATTATTGATTGAATCCATCATTAGACAGCTGTAGCAATAACAAATGCCACCAAATAACAAATCAGGAAAAAAGCACTGAACATATTGTTTTAACTAATTGGGTCTAGACGGTCCAGATAAACTGAAAAAAATGTTGGTTGAATTTCAACCAGGAGGCAATCTCTAGTATTCATTATTACATGTGTATTAAGCTTTGCAGCAATGCATGTATGCATGCCTATGTGATTAGATTAAATTGAATTCGACTGCATGTAGGCTGGGTCAAACCCTGCAAATATTGAATGATCTGTTACTGTATTTTTGAAGGCTAATTCCTGTATGATTTAGGAACTTGATTTTTTTAGTTTCACTTCTGAAAGTTTGGGTAGAATATACTGGTGACGGGATCAATTGCATGTAGTAGACTACATGTTCAAAGATCAATAAAAATCTTATATAGAAAAAAAGATAGTAAATTTAATTTGACCGTTCAACAGTATTTTGTCTTGGTTATCATTGTTGCATACAGTATTACATATTTACAAACGCGAATGCGTACGTCACGAATTGGCAAATGTTCATCGTAAACTTCATCACCAACTGATAAAAGCAATGGCAATGTTCGTAGAATCAGTCTGTCACCGACTAGCGAGAACCCGTCCCGTTGCTCAAGATCGAACCGCTCTAATGTTAAGGTCGCGTGATCTCACGTGTCTGGGAAGTGAGGTGCAACACTTGGGAATCAGACTGCAACATGTGGGAAGGTTCGAGAATGGTAGTGACTTCATTTGAGTCATTTATATGAATGTTGGGTTGGCACCTGCAACCAGACTATTAAACGTTTCTTGGCGTTCGTTGCGGATGTGGATCATAAATATGTTTCAATTTTATTTAAAGGGTTATTGCCATATAGTTTTAGTTTTGGAGCAGTCACTTAAACTGAGGCAACGATTTTCTTTCTGGTGTAATAATGGCAGCATAACTATAGCATTAATACTTTTAAATCTATTTTATGTATTCTTCGTTCCTCCTTACATTCTTTCAAAAGTTATGTTTTTACAGAGAAAAGTTTCAGTTTTTATCCTCAATCGTTTGTCTTTTGGTCATATCAATCGCCATTTGTGAACCATTTGTGGGTGCAAATATTAGTAGAGACAGCCCACTAATTTAGTTGAAAATAAATTAGAATTTTAGTCTATTTAGACCAATGAGGTTAAACTATGTATATAGTGAGAAAACATGTTAATTTGATGTCCCCTGTTGATTGGCACCATTTTACTCGAGTTTCCCCGCTGTTTCTTTGGTAACAAACAAACACTTAACCCTCGTTTCCTTGGTTACCAATTTTGGCTATTATGATTGGACGAAACAAGCTTAAAAAATCACATATTAGACTTATAAAACATATGATTATTTGTTGTTTGTTCATACCACTTTGATTTTGTGGTCTTTATTTATTTATATACGGTTACACCATTTTTTAACAAATACTACAAGATCATTTTTTTCAAGACTACAAGATCGCGCCACAATCATCCTACACTCATCTCTCATTCATACTTGGCTTTAAACTACCTATTGAGTTAGGTCGCCATTTCAATAAAGGTATTAAAGGTAAGGTATTAAGGTATTAAAGGTATTAACAATTTTCAATTTCAGTTATGCTTGGATGACATGTAGAGTACATTTGATCTAAACAACTATGACAATTCAAGACTGGACAACAATGTACTTAAATAGAATGATTACGATTAAATACTATACATAGTACCGGTATTACTTGATTACCGGTCTTTGAACAGGCTGTTGAGATTGGTTACCATTGAAACGTTGGAAAGGTGTGGGTAAAATGGAAAACGACTGGAGGGAAAGTGTAAATAAAGAAGTGTTTATAAAAAAAACGGCGGGAACTTGGGTAAAATGGCGCCTATCAACAGGGGACAAACTTTCCTGTCTATGTAGCACTCTATATCTAGTTTGATCTCTTTTAGACTGACATTGAAATTTCTAAAGCCTGTAAGATGCCTATGTAAGCCCTGGGGACCAGTGCGAATTATGAGTCTCTGCTAATGTACACGACACTACCTTTCTATCGGCGTGTGTGATTTTCTCCTACGATACACACAAACTGAGAAAAAAACTATTACAAGTTTTGTGCTTGCCATTATAGATATTGAAGAGACAATAAGAGTATTATTTTCCTTGCATCTCGTAGTAGCAAGGCAAGTATTATCATTTTACAAGATGCCTGTATGCACTATCCCAACCTAAGGAAGATCCTAAATGGGTTCTCTACAGTTAAAAAAATAAAAATAAAAATAAATAATTTTATTGAAAAATTAATAAACCGGTTTTATAACAATGATAATTTTCATGGCCGTATTTCAAAATTGATTGACGCTCGCGGTGGCAGACTGGAGCAACTTCCAGGTTGTGTAAGCTGCCAAGCTGCCCCAGGTAGGAAGGAGGGAGCGACACACCCGGTGGCTGGAGGAGGGTGACAAGGAGGTCGTGGACTGACCTTGACCTTGGCGCCAAGGTTATCAGTGGATAATCTGTCTCGGCAGCAGGGCACGTGATCTGTGAATAAGCTCCTGGTGGGCGACGGGGCGAGGGGGTAATTGTAATAAAGCATGAACATACTGTATGTTCCTCATTTCATACTTCTCCATAGTAATATTGTTTATTTAAAAAATTTTTGTTCAGATTTTGTAACTCAAAGAATTTTCTCGTAGATTTTGCTTCTTTTTCTTGAATAAAACTATTTTGCTATATTTTCTGACTATGTAAATTTAAATTAAGTACCGTAATTACTTGAATGAATAATGAAATAAGTGTTTCACCCTGGTAGATGGGAATGTAGGAATATTATTAGGAAATGCAGTTGGGTTTCTTAACTGTAAAATGAATCATATTCCAAATTTTTATATTAGTTTATTTCCCCGATTACAAAGTAAACTTTTGTAGACTTTACAAGTATGAATTATTTAAAATATACAAGTATGTATTTTAAACAAGTTTTACTTTGTCATAATCATTCTCTAATGATTGATGTTATTGCTTGGTAAATTACTATGGATTTTTTCCATCACTGATTATTAAAAATCTGTTTGTTATAATCAGTGATGGAAAATGCCGACGATAATTTACTAAACAATAACATAAACCCACTTTCACCAACAATTAACTTTAAACAAAAAATTAGAGTTGTCTTTCATTCCCTTGGAGGATGCTGGCATATACATTAAATATAAAAAGATGCAAAAACTTGAGGAAATTAACGGTTTACCATTGACTATAAATGTAAGTGTTTATAGTCAGTAGTTTTACCGTCCAGTTACGATTTATAAAACCGTAATGTACTTGGAGGAATCCTTTAAAAAGTTAGTGACAACGAAATTCATTACTCGATCAATGACTGTTATTGGCAGTGTGCCTCGAAGACACATGTATAAAGACGGACCTATGTCCAAATGGGTTTCATTCAAATAATACCTGCTAACGACGTCATAAACACATTTCCCACGAGTTCAACAACAAATAAAACTGACTAAATGTGCAACTTCAAACACCAAAACATGGAGGAACATCGGTTTTAAATCGTCCGATGCCGTGTTACCACCTGGGGAACGCATTTAGAAGAAATGTACGTTAAACCGGGGCCTACGTTAAACCCGACGTTGGGCAACGATCGTTTGTTTTGAAAGATGGTCTTAAATGTAAACACTAGTGGGGCTTTATCGACGCGTGCGTCACGAGCGTTAGGCGCGAATTTGTGACGGCGATTCAACCCATACACGACGTGGAGCGGCGGGGATACGGGGCGTGTGGTAGAGGGACGATTTGTGATAGGCCTAACGTGCAGTCCGTGGAGAGACGATGCTTATGCTGCCGTTAGGTTACAAATGCCGAATGTAAATCTCAAGTTGTTTTTGTAATTTATTTTAAGCATCGTATGATGTACTTAGACTACGAAAGCTGCATTGCGAGCCAGTGCTCCGTAAACTTATCTTCAAGTGCACTCTTTATACAATTAAGAGAAGAAGTACGTACACCTGCATAAAATCCGCACCAGGGACTCAGATATCCCATCACTATCGTTTCTCTTCCATGGCTAGGAAACCTTACGACGAACTTACCACAAGTGTCCAAAGCTTGGATGAGAAAATCTTCATCGAAATAATCAAGAAGAAATTGCCAAAGAATCCTTTTACTCTTTGAATGAATACTTAGAGTGCAGTGGTTTAATATAAGAACCTTGACCATTTCACCTGCAAAACTATGTGTATTTTTCATTTGTTTCAGGGAATACATTTGCAAATATTTTTTTAGTTTAAAGATTAAGTGACGCAGTTCATCCAAAACACTTGATCAAGAACGACGATATGGCAATACAAGTGAGGCTGTTTGTTTTTCAGTTTTGTGGCAGAAAATGACCCTCAAACAAAATTAATAACCTTTTGGAGATATTTCACAATCATGCCCTGATTATATAACCATAATCAACCATAATATGGTTGGGTTCTATATTTCTAAACGTCTCCCCCAACCACATATACATGTTAGAAGAGGGCAATTTATGTAATGGATGGTTTTCATGTACTGCCTCTTCACATTAAAATGGACAGAAATAATAATCTTGGACTTAAATAGTTGAGTTACAGAAAAATTTGATATTAAGTTTCTAATGGTTAGATGTTTCTTATCAAGAGATAAAAATAAATAGTACCATTCGAAACATGGCAATTCAAAGTTTTTTCAACATGTTATGCATGTTCTATGTGGGCCACCGTGCTATGTGTCAACCAGGGGACATAAAATACATAGTTAAATTCTTTCCAGGTGTGTCAAAGGGAATTGACTGTAAAATTCTCTATAGCTATTTGCACCAACTTAATTCCTCACAGTCAGGTCTCGACAAGATGTTATATATTTCTGTATGATTATGTTAAGGTCTAATTCAAAGTTTTAACCAACATCACCATTTAGCTTTTTGGAGCCAAGACGGTGCATAAAAACTTCTGAGACACGATTGGATGTCTGCTGTATGACCCGAGTGGCACATACAGAAAATGTATAGCTTGTTAAAAAAATTTGAATAATCTCTTTTGAATGATACTATTTAGTTTTGTTTCTTTGTAATAGACCTTAATATGATTATTACAAAGTTTATACTTCTTTTTGAACTAACCTATCGAGCGTTTCAAATACACGTAGGCCTGGTGCATAAGAATGATTCCTAAATGAGACAAGTTTATTAAATAGTTGTCGACACTAAGACTCAAATGTGGTTCTTATTTCAGTGTTTGCTCTAGTTTTAGGTTCCACTGGTTGCCTAAGTACACCCCTCTCAAAGAATTTGTTTCTCTATCCATTGCAAAAACAACCTCTCGTCTGATAAAACAGGATTTTTTCACAGACGGGGGTAGTATCTTATCGAAGCTATTAACACAATCTATTCAATGCCAGTTTCGAACATTTTTGTTTTACACATTGTTAATTGATCGCGCATTTTTCTCCACCTACCATGAACCTTAACGCCTCACCTTTGCCACCATTATGGCTCACGAGGAGTGAGCGTATGTGAAATTATTGGTCGGTGAATGTAAAGGATAGAAAGTTGATGAGCCGTGGTGGCATTGGCAGTGAAATGTGCGGTACGTGGCGGTTTTAGCGATGACGTGCAGGGGAGGCGGCACGTGTAGGATACGACGGACGTGGCGACGTGACGGGGATGGGAGAGTGGGACGTGATAGGAGGGTCAAGCGGAGGGACGCCGGTGGGTATATTGACCTGCGGCCTGGAACTGCATGTTAATGTTTGTTTGCTGGGACTTCGTCTTTGAGATTTTCAATGTCGACAAGAAGATTGGTTATAGGCCTCTGGGTTTACAAGATTATTAACAGATATCAAATTGTATTCATCCTAAAAAAAGTTGATTTATTTCCAGACGTTTCGCAAAATGTGGAATATTCCTTACTAAGATTGCTTTGGACGAAGATTGCTCATGTTCTGCAGAGGTCAAACAGTAAACATAACATTGAGCAATCTATCAGGAAGTCAAGTAAAGATAAAGAAGTTCATCAATAATTTAAGAAATACCTAATCAGCATAACCTTTAAGTACAAGCTCAATTTAGACCATGACAAAATTGTAATATTTAATTAGTAGATTATAAATCTAAGTTTACACGTGAGAGTATTCCACTCTCACCAGGTACTCGCAGAGGTGTTTACACAACCAGCGACTTTTCCCTAGATAGTTAATCCCAGACTGTTATCTGCGAGTACTATCAACAACTGTGTGAAATTTTAATGACAGAAACCAACTCTCACTGTAAACCTAGCTTAAAAGTTGATGTTATATTATCAAAATTTTAAGGAGATAAAATTTCTAATTGTTTGCCAATTCTTATGTCAGTTGACCAGCAAGAGATGAAGTTCAATTGTCTGTAAAATTGTTTTGAAATATTCGCAAACTTAAGGTTCTAAATATATTTAACATATTTATGGAGTTTCTCTAGTTGTATTTAGTTTCTGAGCTTACATAGAATACTCAATAAATTACAAGAATAGGCCTAATGATATTTTCCACATATTTGTCGTGAAACTGAGTTTCAGTATCTAACTGTTTTTGAAGATTTAATTGAGGATTACTTTTTAAGATCTTAAATATATGCTTAGCTTTTGAAAGTACTCATAGCCTGGGATTTTATTTTCTATTAATATCTGTACGTGAAAATATTATACTCGATTGGTTTAATGTCGTATTTGCATTATCAAGATTTAAAGTAATTGCATTGGTTAAAGAAAGTAAATGAATTAAAATTTGTTTAGTACTTCAAACTAAATCAG
This sequence comes from Neoaliturus tenellus, assembly GCA_030545055.2. NCBI lineage: Eukaryota > Metazoa > Arthropoda > Insecta > Hemiptera > Cicadellidae > Neoaliturus > Neoaliturus tenellus. Next base: position 28,768,279 of record CM061536.1, read on the forward strand.
CCTTGACATATAATTGTTTAAGACTATTGTAAATTGGCTTTTCCTCACAGCACCATGTATGAAATATGTCCTGCACGAAAATAATCTTTTAGTGGGTAAAAGTGAGTTAACCAATGTAAAATGTTTTCATTTTTTTGTTTTGTAGCCCACCTGTGTTTTTATTTTGAATTCAATATCGTAACTGAGGCTAATATCGGATAGAGGAGGGACATAGTTCTCAAACAATATGAGTATGTGGTTTTAAAACAGATCAATGGATGACTCATGACCACCAAGGCATTGTGTATCGTGTAGGAAACAGTTCCATGAGCTAAGGCGCACATTCAGAGAATTGTCTTGTTGTCAAGGCAGTCCAGGGGCGTATAACTCCTGCCTCCTACACAGGTCAGACAAACAACTGCCGGAAATCCATATTCCGCTACAATAGCTCCTAAACAGACGCCCTTGCCTTTGGAACTTCTGATCTGTCTTTCATAAGGCTTGCGTCTTTGAGACCACATGATGGTGTGTGATACATTTAGATTTTTCAGTAATTTAACGAATTTTTGATACGTATAAATTAAAAGTATTACACTTCAAAATTTTTTATTCAATAACATATTTTCTTATAACACACAAGCAACAGTGAAGAACTGTTTTATTGATGAACTGGCCAAGCCACAAAAATTGAAACTTTTGTCCACTTTCTAGTTTAATTTTACCAGCTCTCTGTCATGTTCAATTTGATTTATATTTTTTCGTTGGCCTTACCATTTTGAAAAAAAATTAGTTGCAGTTGAGTTTACACTTTGCATCTACTATCTTTTACTAAAATTTATCTAACATTTTAAAAATACTCATAGATATATTTTATATATTCATAGTAACGTGCATGTTATAATAGACCTTAAATATGTCTTTTATACTAGATTAAAGTTGTTAAAAATCATATGTGATGAACGAGTTACTTATATTGTTGGAACTACTTTCCTTAGACATTACTAACTATTAGCTCTTTCATTTTACTGTATTTCTTCAGGGGTATTGACATTTAGCTACATAGTGGTTTTACGAATCGTAAAACTGTTGATGCTGTTGAGCAACCAACTTAATTGGATGGAGAAGAACTGACACATTATCTTGTCCTGCTTGTGTAATCTTAAATGCTTACTACTGACTCTTCAAGATTCGTCTATTGTCCGGAGATGACTTGTCTAGAGAGGGGGTTGCTGGGTGAGGGGGAAGCTGACAAGTGCCAATGGTCAAAATAATTTGCTTAATGTTTTTTGGGTTTTTTATTCTACCATATGTTGAGCTATCAACAAAATCAAAAACATACAGTATCCTTACGTTGTTTTTTTATTATTTTGCAGTCAGCTGTCTTCCTATACATTGAATTAGGCTCATCTTAACGATTAGGCTAGCTGGAATGTCAACAAAGAATGGTTAACTTTTTTTGGCAAAATGTTTTCATGTGCAACCTAAGTTTGTTTTTATTTCTTAGTTAACCAATTGATCGGTAGGTTTTGGATGTAAATTTTCCCTCGACCCCCAACACCCCCAGTGGCCAACAAGTCATCTCCCGACCATAAGTAATTAAAAAACTGTTAACAGTTTGCTTATTTAACTTTATGATTTTTCATTAAACTAATTACGCAATCAGGTCACGCAGCTCCAGCAATTATTATTACTAGTATACGTGTTGCTCGAAATCGAGCAATTTATTTTAATACAATACAAAAGTTACTTTTAGCTCTAAATCAGTGACATCCGACCAATCCAATATTGTGAATCTCTTTAATCACCAAAACTACACGTACTTACTAGTACTTAATAGTGATGTCAGAGGTGCAAAAGAACACATGGTGCACAGAGGGTGTTGCATGTCTTGACCCCTACCTTGTCTTTATTTATTTTAGATTCCTTGCCTTAGCGTATTAAATAAGTATAGATATATTTTTTTTTTTACATATCAACAAGGCAGAGTTATAAGGTAGCACAGGCATCTGTCCATGTAGACCTTTTCCATAAAATTTTGCTTAGTTAGATAATAGAGCATTTTTATTTCGTTAAGGATCTACTTTCTTGATTTTGTATATTTTGAGATCAATAAACTATTTTCATTTTAATTTCATTTTTATTTTTTAAAACATATCTCCCCAACTTAACCTTAGTTTAAACATCTACATTTCAGATCTTCAACATGATGGTGGTGAAGAATCATTTCACTCTATTTTATCACTTACAAAGATTTATGCAAGACTTATGCATCTTCCTAGACTGATGCATAGACATTTACTGTCTATGCTTTTACTTGTCTAGCTTCATGTCATTACTTTACTAATGATCTTCATGTAAATTTGTTCTAAAAGAGTTTTTCATAAACAATTGTAATTTGATTCGGGGTTTTAGGTCTACGTAAAATTTCAGTGTTTATCAGATCATTGGATATTATGTAACGAAATCTGTACTGTATATCACCAAGATAACAGCAATCGATTTTCTAACTCAAGTAAGGTGTCAATACTTGTTGCTATTCTTTTCTAAGAACCTCCCTGTCCTGAGCCAAGCGCTAGTGTGTAGACCGCTCCTCTGAAGCACCGCTCGGTGGCCTTAGCGGATTATCCGCCGTTCACTCTGTTGGGTCAATACCGTCTGGACCAGTAAAAACAGACTCTTCATTCGAGACGCAAATCATTATTGAGAACAGCGTGAAGATCGTTGATCTACGGTGCTCTACAGGTTTGCCTTGACTGTAGTTTTTGTGACTTTTACATCAGATTAGATTAAGAGGATCGATGAAAGTCCATCCATAAAAGTAGACAAGCTTTCAAATCATTTAGGTTGTTATTGTACAATATATATATCTATTTATACATTTTGTAGAGTGTGTAAATTTTTTAAGCAGAAATCAAGTGACAGAACTGGATATGAAAATCTATTTAAGTTGAGACTGTGTGTAAGAGCACAAATGAACAACTGTGACAGTGACTCCAACGCATTTTTTACTAGGTAACTGTAGGAAATGCATCGTTTATTCTATCATAAATATTAAATCTTCTGCTGTACAACTTGTGCGTATACATTTCATTTGCAGCGCAGCAAAGTGGCATTTTGTAGACTTGTTGAATAAATTACTAATTATTGTTCAGGATTTATCTTGTTGGATTTTAGCATGATTTGATGGTTTTAGTACTGTATTTGTTTATTAACTTAATAACCACTAAAGTGCCACACAAAAAAGTTTAACTAGAAATAGTGAAGGAATAAACACTATAGAATGAAAACTTGGGCTAATATTTTTTAAAAGCTTTATTCTATATAAATGTCACAGTTCACCTAATGTTTAATATGACTTTTTTATTTGAGTAAAGTTAACACTAATAGGTACTGTATGTTTTATACACTCCCTGAACGGAACTATGTAGTAACGCAATGGTAGAAAACTATTTGTAATATAATATTAAAATTGAAACTCCACCTCAATATGTCTAGTAAAAGTTTGACTGCGATTATAAAATGCTGGAGCATATTTCACTATTATCTACCCGGTTTTTACTTTACTCCATTCCTAACTGACTAGAAGCAACATCCTTCTTGCAACCTTTACTTCTTAACAACCTCTGACCCAATTGGCAGGGTCTACTTAACTAGAGGTTGTATCAAGACCCAGGGCAACTAAATCATCATTACAGCCTCTCGTTTTCCAAACTAGAGAGATCTTCCATCCGAACGATGAATCGAGTTCTCACTTGGTTCGATAATCGGTTGGGGCACGACCCCGGGTACTTATTCAGTTACTTTCCTGCAAACGAGAGAGAGTCACTTTCTCCTTCGTTTGCAGTCATTGTCTCCCAATTACCAGACAAAACCGTCCGAGCTCCTCCGTAAACGTGGAAAATCCAACAGTTGACTCCAATCGGACCGGATTAGTTAGAGTCAGCTTGGTTTAACAAGCCATAATTTGAATAGGTGAATAGCCATAGTTAGAACTCGATCGTCAATGGAGACGATTAAGCTTAAAATAATAATAATAATAATAATGCTTTATTGACAGGTATCATAAAAGATACATATCAATAATAATTAATTAACTAGACATAATAATTAATAATAATTAATTAAAATAATTTTTAATTTTAACTGTAATGTCCAAAAATTTAGATATGCAATCTTCAGCATTGAATGGTGTTTTCATTAGTTGTTTTTCAATTAATCTTCTTTTAAATTTTTTTACTGGCAGTTCCAACGAAATCAAGGATACGCAAACCAACGATACGTATTAAATATCGTAATTTTTGTTCCATTAATTGAAGATTTTCTTTTTGAGATTTTTGTATTTAAATAAAGAATTTTTTAAATTTATTTCTGTTTTTTGTTTCATATGAATGATTAAAATAATTTTGAGGTTAATTGTTTTTTTTTTCTGGAATGTTTAAAACAATTTCTAAAATGTATATTGATATAGGTTTGAAATATTTTGGTATGATCTTACCAATCAACTAACTGTTAAACATTATATCTAGAGAAGATGGTAGTGATGTTTAAGTTAAAGAAAATATTCCTATAAGAATTCCAGTGTAACTAAGATTTTTAAAAGGTTTTCAGTGTTTTATATAATATATATTGTCTAAGGTAATAAAATCATTGTAATACATAGGTATTTTTGAAATATAAAATATTCTTAAGGGTATTTGTCAAATATTCAACTCTAAAAAGAAAATTTAGTCTTCCAAAAATGTATTATTAACCTCCCGTAACTATTGTTTTGTTCTTGATTGGACAGACGTAATTTTCAATTAGCTGATTTCTCACACAGCGCTTACAAATAGTCCAAGTACTCACTTGACTATGGGGAAGTGCGCCAATATTGTACCACCTAAGCATAAAGTCAATTTTCAGAGAACCGGAAGTATTAAAAAAATCAAAATCAGGATGGTCTTTTAGTACTTAATGACATCTATGTTCTATAAAAATTTTAAGTAATTTCGTTAAAAAATATAATAGGAAAAAATTGTTTTTTTGGTTTTAAAAAATTGCCATAATTGTACCATGTACCCCTAAATTGTACCACCTGTTTCCAATAATTGTACCAGTTTCCTTAATTGTACCTATTGTAAAATTAACCCTTATTTTGCAATAAAAACACAACATAATTATTGAAATGATATTTATTGTCAAAAAAAATATCATAGTATGTTATAAGTATTCTAAAACATGTTTATGTGTATAAAATATTATACATAGGGATAGTGTAATATAGTAAAATTATTCAGTATCAGAAAAACACTCGTATTTATCATACGATTTATATCATATATTAAAAGTTGTAAAATCGTTAAACATAGAATGTGGGATGAAAATTATATGTAAGTTGTCAATGTTATATAGTCTACAAATTAGGCCTACATTATGCCATAAGACTAAATGCCGCAGGTAAAACAAGGATAGCTCCTTTCAAATATTGAATGTTATATATGGAAAATAATAACTTTAAAACATGTTATTACAACTGGTCTTCTAGTACTTTTGGTAATTCTTGAGAGTGGCCAAGCTTTTTAGAGTCATAATTTGCATAGACTTTAGTTCCCTGTATGTGCCTTTTTAAGGTCGGCTTCGAAATTCCATAAGTTCGGCAAACTGCATTTAAACCACCGTTTTCATAGGCCGAAATAGCGCGGGACATGTCGTCTTCGGTCCATTTGTCATACTTTTTAATTTTCTGAGCCATTTGGAAACAAAATTCAGTGTTAGCCAAAATTGTACCACTTAGAATGGTGGTACAATTATGGAAACACAGAGTGGTACAATTTAGGGTAACGCGCCATCTTGAACTCAACTTGCCATAACTACACTGAAAATACACCTAGGAAATTGGTTCTTACGTTGATTTACAGGCAATCAATCACGTAACCAATAACATATTCTGAATATTAATTTACCCTGGATGGTTTCTTATGAGTTCCAATAAACTAAAGCATCAACACTATAAGAAACGAGTCAAAATATTAAAACAATTTTTCACAAAATAACGAACACGACTCCATGCGTCCCAGTCAATGCTCTGGCTAATGAGGTTGATAAGGGTCAGAAATAGCCGTAATGAGCGTTAGTGGCAGCTTAGTTTCCTCAAAACCATGGTGGTACGATTTTGGCGCTGGTACAAATTACGCGCACTTCCCCTATGTGTTTTAATTTTGTCGACTAACACAGGTATAGATATTACATCTTAGGTTGCAATTCTATAACCCAACTAATCTCTTCGATATATTCATACATGTTAAACAAATGTTTAAAGGCTTTTATAGTATTTTTATTTCACTATGTTGTGTAAAAATTATTTATTTTCACATTCATTTATTCACAACTTCTTCGTGAAATATTGCTACCTTGTAATAATAAAAAGTCATAAATAAGGGAAAAAACATTTTAAAATATTTCAGAGTAAATAAAATAAACTGTATGTTCCCTAAAAACTATGACTATTAAATAAAATATTAAAAAAAAAATAATTTCCATGTTTTTTTATAAAACTAAATTTATTTTGTATTATTCATCTTTTTTACACAGTGTAGCTTAACCAAGTATTTTATTTCAAATTTTATAATTTTTTCAGTTTAATTTGGTCCAGATAAATACTGTAGTTAACATAGCTTCGTCATTTAAAATCAATTTTCAATCTTGCCAATTTTCTAAATGTGTTTATATTGTTTTACAAAATTCTAGTTTTAAGTTAATTTTCATAAGTTTTAGAAATAGATCAGGAAAAATGATATTTTTCTGTGAAGGGATTAAAATATTATCTACTAGTTCTAAATGTAGGGACACACACTGGTGAGTGAAGTACAATAAAACAACACAGATGAAACAAGACAACAAAGAAAGGTTTGGACGCTTTTATTTTAACTATTAATTATTATAACGTAGAAATGAAAATTACGTTGAATAATTTACAAAACATTAATGATAATGATTTCATTTTTTAATCACAATAATTGAATTGTAAGTGCGAAGCACATTAACATTTGGCAAGTCGATAAAGTCTTGAGCGATTCTACTAGCGTCGGACTCGGCGCCTTCAGACTTTGTACATTCGGAACAAGACTATAATTTACATTGACTCGAGCCCCGCACTCCTCGGTCCTTCGATCCCATCGAGTAAAATAAAATAAACAGATCACAACGCACACGCCACATCAGTCGATCACGGGAGAAGAGTCTGAGTCCTTAGCGGGGCGAAGAGCACGATTTGATTCCGCAAATGAGATCTTTGACTTAGAAAAACCCGTCTCCTGTAGGATCGTTGACCCAGGGGTAGTTGTTCGGACATCGGACGCAGGTCTGGAGGTTGATGGTCTCGCCGGGAACCTCCTTGGAGGTCAGCTTGCACGAGTGAGGAACCCAGCAGGCGGGGGGTCCCTCCACCGAACACTTCTCCCTCCATGGCTCGAAGTTCTTCACCTCCGACACCGTTCTGGGGTTCTGGATCCACTGGATCACCTGGGTCATCGTCACGAAGTAGACGTCGTTGTACTTCTCCAACACCTCGTCCACCCAGTATAGGAAAGCGTCCAAGAACTCCGGGTTGTTCTTGAGCCAAGCGGCGTGGAAGTAGAGACCCAGGGGAGCTCGGTTCTGATCGTAGTGCCTGTCGAAGTTGTGGTTCAGGAAGTTGTAGAACTGGTCTCCTGTGAGGATGTTGGAACAGGAGTCGACCATGGCACATCCGGGGAGGTACTCGTCGAAGTTGGGGTCTTCCCTGCGGTCGAGCTCGTTCATGACCATCTCCCAGACGGCGTGACTCCTGGTAGGGCAGTGCTGGAGGTTGCCGTGGCATCTGTGAGGCATGCGGAAGTACATGGTGTACGGCCAGAGGGGCGGGTTGCTGAGGGGAGCGGTGATGGTCGAGTCGTACAGGAAGGCTTGCTCTTCCATCATGGTGAACTGGTTGTTGCCTCCCACCCTCAGGTAAGGCGCTCTCACTCCCACCACGCTGTTGTCGGTCAGATTCGCGTACTTCTCTGCAATAACCCTCATGCCTGCCATTTCCTTGGCCCAGTCATCCACTGTAGCGTTGCTCCAGAACTGTTCTTCGTCATTATGTCTGCAACACCCGTGACTATGAATAACAACACAAACATAGATTAATACGTGTTTGAGAACCGGTGTGTCGTGTTAGTGGCCCCAGTTAGAGGACGACCATCAGTCCTTTGGTTCAAAGACAAAGACATCGAGCTTGCATAGCGACACACAGAGTTCAAGAAAGATTCCCCTCAATTAATTATAGGAGAATTCGAGTAGAGTGTTTAGTCACAAAAGCAACATGAATATTAAAGAATCGATGTGCAAAAATTAATGAAAGCTGAATAAAGAAGAATTGGAAAGATAATTGAAAGATAGTCAATATTGTTCATGCCACACATAGATGATTTAAAATTAATGGTTAAACAGTCATTCTTTGATTGGTTATTGTGGATAACCTGACTGCGGCCATTCCTTTTGATAAAAATACTTAGTAGAAAAGGAAAAAACAATCAAAGAATTATGCTTTTCCAAGACAGTGAATTCAATAAGGAAAAAGTAGAATATATAATGACATGGAACTATTTACTTCATTATTCTTCAATATTTAACGTAAGAAAAACTTGGTCAACAATACTTTTTTGAACACGCAAGGCAAACCATGCTTTACAAGATGCGAGAAAGGCCACCAATCAGGACTTTTGGTTGGAATACTCACGTGATGGAGTGCACCGCGATCTCGTGGCCCTTCCTGTGCATCTCCTGCACTGCGCTGTAGTTTGTGTACTTGTGGCTGACGAAGAACGTAGCCTTGATGTCGCACCCGTTGGGGTTCTTCCTCTTGCCGTTGAACATCTCCTTGTACAGGTCGATGTTGTTGTTGTTGATGGCGTCGTCGAAGGTGATGGTGATCATCTGAGGGACGTCCTTGGACGGGAGATCCCCAGGGATGAGGGTTCCATCCTCGGAACAGAAGCAGTCGGGGAGGACGCACACCGCGGGGTCGCAGGGAGGGGCGCGGTTCGGATCGTTGTCGTTATCTGGAAAACATTTGTTCTGATAAGATTACATCCTTATTTGGTAAGTTGACCAACCAATTGAGATCTTATCGTTGTCTCAGAATGTAAATTGTATTGATAAGGTGGACGATAAACGGTGCGCAGTGGCGAGGGGAAAGTGGTCAGTTATAGGTTTTGTCGTTTTGGGTTTACCAAATATCATTCACGTGGTTAGCACGGAAGGGTTCTTATAGTAAAAAGCAGGCAGAAAACTGTGGTTAGGCTAAAATTTAATAATTGGTTAATTATATGAAATATTAATTTTTCATAAGAATGTTACTTTTTTCACACGATTATACAGACTAATGAATATATTTCGATTTCATATGATGTCTCTAAATGTTTAGCAAAACGAATTTGTTAGGAAGCAGCATAAGGCTTTTATTTAAGGTGACTCGAACCCCCAAATCATCAGTCTCCCCCAGAAGTGTCCCCCCTCGGCCCCCTCCCGACCGGTGCCAGGGTGCGGTGCTACGGCGCGGCTGGCCCCTCGCCAAGCCACCTCTCAGCCAACACTTTCCCTCACTTTCCTCGCTCGGTCCACACCTCACATTCCGAACAATGCTGTTGCACCACCGGCGCGGCGGCGGCCTTGTGGCTTAATCACTACATTTGTTATTTTAAGCTATGTCGACGGCTTTACTTGTCACATCGACAATTACAACACACCTTGATGCTGCACGATTTATCATGGATCCCCGCTTTGTAGTTGTTTACTGTTTTGCAACTAAGTTCCTTGTGGCATGACATTTTGGGAGTCAATCTTGAAGCAGGAAAACTCAATCCGGGAGAAACAAGGATAGAAGCTCCAACATCTCCAGGACGTAGAAACACCTTGTAACTCGGTTACGAAATACTAGATACACGTTCATCTAAAAACTAAAAATTGTCAACCTCCGGCAAGTGAAATGAAAGCGGTGCCGATTGACATAGGTGTGCTACGTTCCAGTTTTTGTGGTTACACAACTGGTTGCAGCGGTACAGACGACCTGGGATTACGCAACATAATTGCTGTACCTCAATCTCCTTGTTCGTTTGGGAAGTTCGGAGTTCGGCTGCGATATGTTTCATTCGGCAAATTGGATTTGCATTGGGGGGAGCGGAAGGTTGCGAAAATATAATTCATGGGTTGGCTTCCTCTGACGGAAGGAGGTGGTTTTGATGTAATGTGTATAAAGGGGAACGAGCCGTGACTTATTGAGTGGGTAAACATAGTGGTAGGAGGGCGTCATGCTTGATATAAAATTTCCCCCCTGAAATAAATTGGCTATCAATGTTTCCAGTCAATTAGGTTGGAGATTATTCAACAACCACAAAGTGTACCTCATTTCTAAGAAGACATTTTCTTTAATTTTTATGGCTAAATAATAATCAACTCACCACAAGTGTTTTCGTCGGAGCCATCCGTACAATCCTTTTCTCCGTTACAGAAAAGACCTCGCTCTATACAAGCTCCGTCTCCACAAGCCAAGAAACCATCCTGCACACGAAAATCGAACAGAATTACTTAATATTTGTTAAACTGATAAACTCCCCACTAATGTTTTAGGCAAGATAAGCAGGTTGTCTTTGTAACGATGAAAATGTATTTAAAAAACCCAAAGAATATTCTGGCAGAACTTGACCGTGAAAGTAAAATGCAATACTTGTCACTCATGTTTGATACTGAGCTGTATGATACTGAGTACAAAATGAGCTTCTCATCTACGTAAAAGTGAACCAAGTGTCTTCAAGTTCACAATCACCGGCAACTACAAATTTGTAACAGAGTCTATTTGTTCAAAATGATTTAAAGTGTAAATTGAATTTGTGTGTAAGCAATGGAAGACAAATATTTGATACGGTTTTCTAATGAGAATGGACATTTTACTTAACAAAAATATCGAATAGAGGATTTAACTTAGAGAAAGAACACTCAGGAACTAACTAAGAATAATTAGTACCAACCTGGCAGAGCGGCTCGTCAGTGTATAGCAGGGGCTTGACCTTCCTCTCTTTGTTCTTCAGTTTGCAGTTCTTCACTGCATCCTTCCAATCACAGGTCTGCTTCTCAATGTCGAAATACAGACCTGCCGGACACCTGATGGCTTGGAGCCCCTGAAAAGTAAAAAATAAACATTATGGGTCTTATAAATTACTTATTTTAATGGGAGACAATGTTAAATTTAACATAATTTGCAGTTGCGCCATTTTATGTAAAAATAGGTACAACAAGATTGAAAATGTACAAGAATCGAATGATCAATAAAAGAAGATAATCATCATGTGAAGCCGATGTAATTGATCACTTAGAAAGATTTTCAACGACACTAACCTATGATGAGTATGGCCATTCCTTAGTCATGTCATTTTATGGATCCATTGTATAAACACGAATTCATACTGTAATAGAAACTTCCTAAATCTCAAACTCCTAGCACACTGAATGCAATCAGTACAAAAATAAATAATATGAAACATAGCTCTACCTTTGAACAATTTCATCCATATTATCAAGCAAATACCCATAATCTTCATGGAACCCTTTTTGGGAAGTAATTGTTCTTTCCGTTGCAGTTATCTGCGAAACTAATTTCGCAATCTGCCTTGCAGGTAACTCTTCTGGGCTGTAACCGATCATTTAACCTAACATAACCTAAATATTATAAATTTTAAATGTTAAATTGGAGAAAGTTTATAGACGAGAAAAGCTATGCCTACCAACCAGAAAGCTTCCCATCTTCATTTCTATAAAGCTACTCTTAACAGCGTAAACTTCATTTAACCGAATTCCATTTTGATGTGTACTACAATTTATTTTTCTATATGTGTTAGAACACTTTCTACCTAATGTTAGTTAAAACAAACAAACAAAAATGTGGGACTATAAGCAACTATTTGTCCTATGGTTATTGCCAGATTAATTAAGAAACATAACTGACGAGGAGAATCTTTAGACGAGAAGAAGAACCACGCTATGACTGATTCTTCGTAACTTATTCTTATTTCTCTTCAAAACACAAATTAGTGCAACCAGTGAAATAGATCTATATCATATAATTTTGCTGAGCGACAAACCCTTAGACCTCAACAGAAATGCTCCTTGCTCAAGCCACTGGCATGGCGGCAGCGCCGGTCTAGACAGTTACACAACAGTTGAGGTCGCAGAGGCTGAGGGACGCGACCTTCGGATAACGGTGCATCACTTCCTGCATTTCCTCAACCTTGGACCTTTAATTCCACTTAAACTGTAAACCACCAATCAGCGATATAACTGGGAAACACTTAGCCCATCGTGATTCCGGAAAGAGAATTGAGTCGCGTGTCTGCGACAAAGAAGTGGTCGGATGAAAATAAACTGAGTGCAGTAAATATGGAAAACCGTCCTAAAGAAGACAGTAACAACATTCTCTTGCGAAATAATATTAGGATTGATGATATTGTAGAGATATGTAACATAGTTTATGTTACTAAATAAAAAAATAAAAAAAACCCACATTTTTACAGAATAATCAATGGTGGCAATTCCAGTTACCGGCGTAAATGCAATAGATAAATGATGATTTGCACTGATTTCTATATTCTTTTCTTTAAATTCTGTCCTACAATTTAAGAACCAATCAGTTCTGGTACCAGTCAGAGCTGGTACAGCTTTACCAGTCAGTAGGTACAATTTACTACTCAAAACAAATATTACAAGCAACTATTGCAACACAACATGTGTTTTGACTCAATTAGTTTTCCGTCTGTCTATGTGTATGTCATTTTAAATTAATCAATTTTATATTGTAAAAAATTTGTGTTATGGAACTTAAACGTAGAACAACTGTTACTTATGTTAAACCTAAAATTAGATGAGTGTTGCCCTTTTTAACTCAAACGGTTCCAACATTTAGGACGTTTTAAATGTTTGCGCCCATATATATCGGAAACTAAAAAATTTTTAAAATTCTTACTTGATACAATGACGTTAGGATAAAAAAATATATATACCAACTGAGAGCTGTTTTTACTACGTATTTAAGGAAATATTCTTACATTGACTCGCAAATTGTGTGTTTGTTTTTACAACTTCTGGATTGTAGCGTAGTTTGATAATTACAATCCTCGAATCAACCAGATATTTAATTTGGTTAGGTGGTTAAATTTCAAAACTATTTGTATATAGTAAAAGTAATGCTTATTTTTTCTATTTTTAAGATGTTTCGTTTTGAAAAATTAAAAAGGCCACCAGTTTTAAACCTTACAAGTTATAACTGTCAAAATTCATTTGAATTTGGGCCTTAACATACGCAAACAAAGACAAGGTGTATAAATAAGGATTTTTTCAGTTTAAATAACATTTTCCTGACGATGTGATTGAATATTTTTTTACGAAACTACAAGGAACTTTTTAATTGATTGTGTAAAACCTCTAGGATAAAAGTAACTAAGAACCAACCGTAAGTACTTGTAATGGAACATAAGCACACTCCATTCCTAACAATTGTTGCCAAATTCGTTCCAGCGTCTTCTAATTCTCCAGCCATTAACATTAAATAAACCAAAAAATGACAATCGTCTGTCGCTAAATGAGTCATTAGCGTTGGGAAACAATCCTTGACATTTGGGGTATTGTTTGGTAGAAAGTGCGACTCCACGTTTGCCGTAGAGCCGTGAAGTCTTACGACTGCATTTGAATTGAATGCAGCATTGTAAATTGCGGTTATTGTCTGTAAATTCAATTCTCCTCGGTTATTGAAAGTATTAACATCCGTAGGGATGTAAATGAAAGGAATTAAAATAAATTATTTTTTATTGTGTCGTATATTAAAATGGTTATGTAAACTGTTAGTATTATTAAATTTTTAGACATTCCACAGACGTTTAGGAACTTATTAATAATTGATTTTGAGATATGCTGAACCTTGTTTAGTGAAGCATATTTTGTTTCATATAACTGGTTCACATAGTATATTTTAGGTAGTTTTTATTTATTTTTTACTTCATTTTTTCAAGAATATTTAGGTGGGGATTGATGTATTTAAATTGTAAACAAATTTAAACTTGTAATAAATATTTCCGAGAAGTAAATTTATTTAAGTAACGTTTTGAATTACTGTAGTTTCTTTAAGTAACTCCTATAGTCAGCTGTTTTATTTTAAAGCCAAACCTATGCTTTGCTAAAAGCAACAATTGTAAAATAACTGATAAGAAAACATGTTAAAAAGATTACAAAATTACAAAATTATGTTGAAAGATTACATAAAATGTTGCTACCTGTCTTGTGTGTAACAGTGAAAAAAATAGCAGTCAATTTAATATTATTAAGAAGGATAAACAAACCCCTCTTCCAGTATTTCTGAAACCTAAATGCTGCTGTAAAATGTTGCTGAAGCCCTCCCACAAAAGTGTTTAAGTTTAAAAAACTGGCTATATTTCACTTAATACATTTAAAATTTATAAATAATCTTGATAAGACAGAGTTTTGGCAAACATGAACTTTTCGATCGTTTTCAGAACATTTGGAACATTAAAAAAAATTTAGAATTTAAAACAGTATCTTAGTAACTTATTTATAAAATGTTAGTTATTCTTTTAAGTCTAGAAGGTTATGTTTCTTAAGGTTATGGTTCTTTCTAACAATTCTCATCGTATTACCCTTTGGGTTTCAGTATAAACCGTAGGAATTGCATTTTTCAAATTTCGGAATTGATATTAAGACAAAAATTCAAACGTCTTCCAATATTTACTCCTAAAAAGAAATATCTTTCTTTATGTATGCGAACGTGTTAAGTGTAGTTAAAAGAGTATTTATGACATTTTTTCTATATTTATATCAACAGAATAACTGGCTGGGTAGTTGAGTGGTTATAGTGCTTGCCTTTGAATCCAAAGGTTGCCGGATCGATCTTGAGAAAAGTTAGTAGGTTTTTAAGGGTTGGATTCCGGGCTCAGTTACCATTTCTCATTGGGCTATTAATTATTGATGCTTTCTAACAACTGGTTAATGTTAGATGGTATCAATATTGGTTTTTGGACCGTTCCCCGTAAGAATGTTAATACTGTAATGCCACTGGCATAGATAGAGAAAAAAAGGACACATATTTATTCCCCATGGGATACAATAAAATTTGGTCCTCACCAATCTATACCAAATATTCATAAACTGATCGTCAAAAAATTAAAAACTACAAAACAAGTATTATTAGGCAAATCAAAGGAATAAATTAACATTTGGCAATATCAATAATTTGTTCACAATCTAGATACATACTTGAAGTTTTGCTATTCTCATACCAACGAGTTTTGTGTTTTAAAACTTATCATTTAATTTTAAAAGCACTCTCTCATTCTGTTTTAAAATTAATTGGTTTTCCATTAATTATTCAAACACAGTTAAGGTGTAGGCTTCTTAACCGATCAGCAGTACGGTTACCTTATAGCATTTCCAGAGTGCTATACAGTTCAGTTATTCTTTATAAGTCAATAATACTTCGAAGTAGATAACTAGATAAGAACAATAAATGAGTTTACGATATTAAAATTGCGTTCAGTATTCACAAATCCAGTAAAAGTTTTTCAAACCTCTCATAACTTTCATCGAGTATTTTGAGACTCGCGTATCAATAAATTCTGTTAACATGTCATTAATCATATAACATTTAAATAACCTTCTAAACTATTCTCCTCTCACTTTGTTTAAAGCCGCCAAACCATTCATCCTATCATAGATCCAGTTCTCCAGCAACAGTTCTTTACTCGTTGAAGGACAGAAACAAACACGGTTTAACGAAGATTTGTTTACAATGGACCCTACTAATTAGTAAAACAAGGTGTTTACAGTAACCATTCCGCAGGCAGCGTTAGGCTTTCCAATGCCTTCTGGAAATTCCTGAGCCGTAGTGGCGTTGGCGCAATACCAGATCAAGATGACCTTGGAAAAGCTTCTTGCGCCACAGACACAAGTCTTCTTCTTCTCTCCAGACGTCGTCTAATCACTTATCGCGGCACGTAACAGCTGATGATGTGATGTTGTATTGTTACAGCGCAGTAGGGTACGACCATTGTTACAAGATCATTATCCCACCGGTTTCATTGTTACGGTGTATTACTAGACGAGGTGCCTGATTCGGTTCGAAGAATTGTCGAGGGCTTTGAGTAGGATGAAAATGCCTTCGAACACCGCTTTGCTTTGTTTTGTTTGGTCACGGCTTTTATTTAAGAAGGTTGTGTATATATTTGGCAACATCTGAACTCCCTACAACGACATCAAATTTCCAAAATTTGAATAATTGTTAAAATATGAATGAAACAATAATGAATTAAATAATATTAAATAAATATGGAATAGTACTTGATTGACAATAACCATATTCCCAGCGTTAGTCAATGACTAGTTATATAATCGGTTAGCTGCAGAAACATTTATTGTGGCCGCTGAACAATAAGCTATAAAGAAGAGGTAGTTCTGTAACTTCCTCATTGTGAACTATTAACTATATTTTCTTACCATACTGATATAGAAAACCCTATTTGGAGCAATATTTTCAGCAAAAAGTTGATTTAAGATTAATTATTCATTTGATATTTTATAAAATGTTTAAATTTTAGCAGGTTTGTTATTATTTTGTTAATTATGATGAACCTTAGCAATATAACGATTATAAAATTTATACCTATAAAGACTAAACCATGTATGACTGATTTACTGATTGTCTCATTACCAATTCACCAGCTTCCAATTAGGTTAGAGAGGTGCATTGAAAGTTGGTAGGCTAAATCGAGTCTTTATGCTCAAAATAGAAAAAAACTTTATTCTTATCCCGTTAGGGATGTTATCTATGCTATGAAAAAACTACAAAATACATTATACATATATATTATATAAATACCAACATCTTGTTTTATAAATTTAGATTAGAAAACACCAGTAGGCTTGAGTACACGGTAGGCCTAAGTCTAAATTGTGTGTTTAAGTTGTGCCTTTATTATCCCAACCCAAACTCAGGAGTCGACCCGTTAGCCCTGAAAGTTCCCTTGTCAAACTTTTGGACACAAAATTAATAAAACAAATAATTACTTACATATATATGTTATTTTTAATCGATATGGCCAAGAAATTATTCAGTGAAATTGAGCGCTAATAACAGATTTATTAATATTATTGTATTACAGGTAAGGGGCCGTCCATAAATTACGTCATCGCTTTTTGGCCATTTTTGGACCCCCCTCCCTAAAATCATCCCACCATCATAATTTTTCTGACCCCCCCCCCCCCCCTTCTCAGAAAAATGACGTCATTTTTAACAAACCTCCGTTTGAAGTAAAAATGATGCTTTTTAAACGCTACATGATAAACTAAAAAAATTTACCAATCAAATCTGAATTTACCTTCAGCAATAAACCCAAAATGACTTTCTCAATAAACCATAAAACATCACCTTAAAATATTCTAATGTATTTTATAGATAATTATTTTATAATAGTTGAGATGTGTTACAATTTAGCAATGTTTTACGGCTAAAATTTGATATAAAACATCATATTTAAAATGACGTCATATCAAAGCCAAGCCCCCCCCCCCTTTCACATCACCTTACCGTCATTTTCAATCTGGACCCTCCCCCCCTATTTTCAGATGACGTAATTTATGGACGACCCCTAAGGGGCCTGAGCCACCGAGCCTGTCTTAGGGTTATTATCTTTAACCAAATAATTTTCTACCTAAACTTTCGTGTTTAAGCAAAGGAAAGGTAGTCAGAAATTAAAATGAAAATCCCCTGCAGCTGAATGTGTTGCATGAATGTTGTCATGCAGCTGCAAGAACGCATTCGACCTGATTACGACCTAGCGTTAGGTCAGGGTCATGTTAAGACACCTGTGGAAATAACTGTCGCCAAAGTTATGGTGTGCACAGTCATTTATGTATTGGGACTACAATAGGTACTTAGAGTTAAGATTTTTAAATATGTTGCTTGAGGCGTATAAATTATTTTTGTGATCCGTGAAATTTAACTAAAGCAAGGTGTAAGAGAATTAAAATACCCCCCGTCGCATCAGACCTGCATATTCAGCGAATTTACAATGGAATTTAAGTTTTTTTTTTTTACTTTCCTTATAAAAACACTATAGGAATGAGAATGTAAGTTTGATGCCGTGGTGTGTTGTTAGAAAATTTACGTTAAAACATAATTGGTGAAGGTGAACACAAAATTGTATCAAAATCACTATTTTATTTTCCCCATAAACCACATGGGACGAGTATGTCAGTTTGCCGCTATATGGGGTTTTTAACCGAGTTTGTAAGTTAGTTACTATATAGATAATCTACATCCAAATTTGATTAAGTTAAGTCAATAAATAAGCAAGAGACTGGGTTTTGGTTATTTCTCATTGGAATAACATAAGAAACACATTATTGGATTAACTCCACAACCAGCTACGCTATCCTAAAAATTCACATTACTAAATTATTTGTTTTTTAAAGCTATTTTTGATGGTTTCGGTTAAAATTGTTGAATAAAAAAATCGTGGCCGATTAATGCACAAAAAACTCATTTTGACCCTTTTAAAACCCCGTTACCACGATCCGATCACGCTGGTTCGCTAACTCATAAAAATAGATCTTACTCCTCCATACCAAATTTTATTGAAATCGGACGTTACTTTCAAAAGTTATCAGTAACACGGACATTCATACATAGATACATATGAAATTAAACGAATGGTGTTCTTTGCTTCTAGGGACCTCAAAACGATAACGTATCATGGTCCCGGACCTACTCTTTACCATGAGTGCTACCGTGATAGTAAAAACCAGATGTTTGTCACCAGCTGTTTCCCGTCACGGCTTCGCACAGAGAAATTCGCTAAAAGCAATTTGCCTTTGAATCCTAAGGTTACCAGTTCGACCATTGGAAAGGTGAGAAGCTTTTTGAAGTCTCGATAATTTTCAAACATCTTATACAAAACAAGAATGTGAGGTACTCTTAAATACAATACGTAAACTAAACCATTAGTTTCAAAATTCTTGCTTAGAGGTGTCGCAGATAAATTTATCAGACTGCTGTATCCTAGTTTTTGTTTTATGTCCAACACCCGATGAGTGATAGAGATAACCATGGGGCGCCAGGCTCCGTTCAAGTTTTCCCTTTTCTTCCAGATAGGATTCGGACCTGTGCAGTTTCATGCTTTCGTATATCACAGGCAATACATGTGAACTACTGCACTTTCACTAACGTCCTGTGTGGAGAATTACTAGTTATACGCAGTTGATTCACAGCGTTACTGGAAAAGCTGTCAATATTATAATTTGAAACATCCAAATCCTATTTTGAAAGATTTATTCTTAGTTGCATACTATGATTTTCACCACTTTAGAATTGTTTTTAAATGGTCCACAATCTCTGCACATCACGAATAGTTTTACTTTATTGAGTACTAATAATTAACATAAGGTCAACTTAAAACTCCAATATTTGGCCAATGATTTCAAGTTTAAGTTTATAAGTTATAATATATTGTGAGATTCGTGGCAGAATTCATGACAGACGCAACATATCCTATACTATAATACGAGGAATATCTGAAGGGATGTGTGTTCCACGATCTCGAAATCTAGCTGTTAGATTTTGCTTAAAGATTGCATTAAAGAATGTTTTGGCCCAAAAATAAGTTTAGAAACAGCCTCAACCCCAGAAAAAATCAAATTTGGTCTAAAATTAAGTTTTAAAATTGTAATTTTTAACATTAGTCTTATGGGTTGCTATTTTGGTAACAAAATAACAACGAAATGTAAACAAAAAGAAAGAGACATTAATGTTAAGCAGATTTTTTGAAACAGCTATTAACTGTGAAGAGGTATAGTTGGTTGTTGGTGGAAATTTAATTGCTTTTTTACCTTGACACTATAACAAAAGTGAATAAAAACCAACGAGCAAGGCTCGGTTAACCTGGTACTGATCTCAATACACTGAAAAGACTCTGACAATTTTTTGTTTTGTTATTCTATTGAAAGTATAAATGTTACTCCGATAAACAATATAGCAAAAGAGAGATAATGTAATACCATTAATGATGGTTGGGTTTTGTTAAGACATCAGGCAACAGCCAGCGTTGATAAATTAATTATATGGAATTGATGCAAAATATTTTATTTGGGGTATGTTCAAAAATTGCGTTAGTATATGATTTAAAAAAAGTCAGTTTGAATGTTGATATGAAGCATAAAATGATTACCCATCGTGAATTAATTACCCATGTTATGATCTCCATAATCATTCATAAGCAAAGGCAATTTTAATAATTGCCAAAGAGGAATCTTATAGATTGTCACATGCGAAAATATTTGAAATAATGGAAACTAGCTGATATAATTTATAAAATATTTACATCTAGCTAATATATTTAGCTCTGAATATGAGTCGTTAAGTCATAAAAAAACTGAGCAATTTTTCCTAACCTTGAAAGGATTGGACAAAGAGACAATTTGGCCAATGGTATGGTTGCTGACTACACTGCCTAGGGAATTATTTACTTCTTGTGACTTTAAGATTGAATCTTTCCGATAAAACACAAAAAATATTCTTTTTTTTCCAAATTTTCTGGAGAGATTCACCGAAGGCGTATTAATGAGTTAAGTAATTGAACAACGCTTAACTAACCGGTTTTCTTTAATAATTATTTTTCTAGGAAACATTCTTCAAAGGACTATTGAACTTAAAGGTTAGCCTAATCTTGTTCCCCACCATCGTACCTTGTATCCCTTTCCAAACTCTACTACCTCAACTCATAGAAGAGATGCACTGTGTCACATCCTTGCAGTTACCACCCCTCTCTAAGAACCAAACCTTCAAAGGACATTGTAATCCACCTTTTAAAAAACCAATAGATTGACCCACAGAAAACCACATGAGGATTAAATTCTTGTAGGAGGTTTCATTTACTCTCTTACTTTCCTTAAGTTACTCTATAGTTCTACTTTCCCTCCATCTCTAGGAATCTCTCCGTCAAGGACATTACCTTTCCATCCCTATCTCTTAAGACTAAAATATCTGGACTCACCGAAGACGTGGAATTTTACCACACATTTGCAGTTGTTTATTCTCCTATACATGTCCGTGTCGTAGGTTGTGACTTTCTAACCCCTTTTCCTCAGACATGGTCTTCGGAGAAGTTGTCAACGATAAGTAGTTGATTTTGGGTGTCTACAAAATCTACTGCACATTCTTTTAGTTCCTCTACGCATTTCCCCACTGTTTTTAGATCTATATTTATAGAACACTCCTTCTAGAATGTTTATATTCCATCACCTCTCCGAATCCTCTACAAGATGGACTCACTGACTACACTAAATCACATCCCTGCAGTTGTTGTCCACTTTTAGATACCTCAGTATCTTAAGACAATGGCTTTCTTTCCCTTTTTTCTCCATACTTCCTCCTTTACCCACTCTACCCATCTCCCTTTCCACAGACATGACTATATGGACTCATCGATTTTGTCAAGATAAGGTGTTGTAAAGAGTTCCGAATCCTCTTTACTGTATTTTTTAGTCCCTCCAAAGTTTATGCTTCAACTTTATTACCGTCATCCCTAAGGAACCCACCTAGCAAGAGGTTTGCATTTCATCACCTCTCATGATTCTCTACAAGATGGACTCACCGAAGACGTGCACTGGATGACGTCTCTGCAGTTGTCTCCCTCCCCGGCTACCAGCCTGAACCACTCCCCCGCATCCTTGTCTTTGCACAGCTCCGTTTCGAAGCTCTCCTCCTTCTTCGTGGTGGTCTCGTCGTTCTGTTGTTGTCGCTTCACTCTTCCAGGGGCTGAGACAGCATCGCCTGCAACGGAATAGCAAATTCAGGGAAATTCATCAGGTCGAGTTGCACATTTATCATTATTAAGGACTTCGATCAATAAATCTGGTGTTGCTGGCTATTCGATGTTCACGTAAAAGAAATTAGTATTCTTTGGAGAGTCTGTAGTTTTTTGGAGATCCGCTTCCTATTCTTTCTTGGAATATCTAAGAGTAATCTTTTGATACCAAAGTGGGTGTTTTTGTAGAGTTACTGAAACCGATTTTCAATATTAAAATAAACGTATACAAGTACATACAAAACAGATAACTTGGTAACTATTTTGGGCTAAGCGTTTATCAATATCTTACGTGTAATTAACTAACTTGAATAGTCAATGTTTGTCAAATTTGATGTGTTTGTGATTTGAAGATGGTATTTTAAAGTCCTATCTTTATCGAAATATTTAAAATCTAAAGGCAATTGAAGAAAAAGGTGATGAGGTTTATGCCTTATCACGGAGACGGGAAAGATTTAGGTCTCACTTTACAACAGTAAAATTATAAATTTAGCCTATTTACAAATTACTTTGTAGTTAACTATCTATTTTCCCGTCTGTACTAAATCACTGAAATACGGTTAACAAATAAGGAACAAAGATGTTTTAAAAAGAAGGCTTACATTTACTTTTTTATCCCCAAATAGAAGTGGTCTAACGCCGTCCAGTGGCCAATCACATTCACAGAAATCTAGAATCTAGATTGAGAAATATGTTTTTTTCTGTAAGCTCAAGAATTATTCCGCACGATCCATAGTGTATTTTATAAAATAATATTGAAAGTTATATATCAGTTAGAAACCCATTGTTGAAATTTTATCTAAAAAGGATCCGGTTTTACATCAATAACAGTCGACGAGCGAAGACTGTTTAACCAGGCCCCCATAAGTGTGGTTGCATAGCGTTACGTCATAGGACAGAGCAGACCTCTGCAATCTCTCTGCTTCGCTTAATATTATGAATATGTATTTATATTCAACCAAATCCTCATCAAGTAATACATACCGGAAGCACTAACCCAAATTTGTGCTAAATGTAATTTGCTATATCACATTACACGCTGTTTAAAATAAACGTCGTTTAAGTGAATGCTATGAAAATAGTAACCTTTAGTTTAAACATACTTGGAGAGAGCACTTTTTCTTTGCTTGCATATGTTTTAATTCATAGTCTGATTTATTTATATAATGTTGGTGTTGATTTGGTTGTTGATAGGGATTAATAGAATCGTCGAAATTTAGATACATTATGCCATATTTTATGTATTAACATAATATGACATAGGTCTGTTTCTTCTTCAATATTGCTAGAAGTACGATCATATTAAATAAAATATGAACAAACTGCATTAAACTAGTCGAGGTTTTGAAACACCTGATTTGATTGACATATTAAGTGTGTGGAGGAGGTATATAATCAACTTTGATAATGTTTTAATTAGATTGAGATTATATTCTCAAACTAAAAGATCGTGTAAAGGGGGGCACACACTATCGAACATGTTGGACCCGACAACGGATCCATCGGACATCAGGCCCGATGTCGGACCTGACAAATTGGGTTAAACCATTGCCGATAAAATTACCACCACTTGACCAAACATCTAACCGACTGTCGAAAATGTTAGACGAGCCGTCGGGCCTGACGTTGGGTCCGATGTCGGGTCGAACACGTTCGATAGTGTGTAGACCCCTTAACCTATAATAAATATCTGGTGTTCAAATTCTAGGTTGCACAAGTGATTTCGTTTCCTAATGCTGCCCAAAAAGCTCTAATTCAACACTCAACGGACCAAATCACTTTTCTTTACCTAACATTGAATAGTCTATATCTTTATCTAATAATCTAATTAATTATCTACTTTGAACTTAATCCTATTGAGGGTGAATATATATATTTTATTGTTATTTGTAAATTTAAATTGTATAGGTTGCTAAATTCTATTATGTATGATTTCAAAACATCATATATACTGTAAAAAAACATTATTTACATTCTAGTTTAGTTTTAAATTTTATGGTATAAACATTGCTAACGATTAATTCTTGTTAGTCGTTAAACAATTTTCCGAAATATTTTTAACAATATGTGTTTAACTTTTGTTATAGTGTAGTGTCTTGATAATTAAGCTATTACATTTCCACCGACAACCAACTATACCTCTTTACAGTTTACAGGCGTAAAAAGACTGGTTAACATTAATGTTCATTTATTTTTGTATACCTTTCGTTGTTATTTCATTGCCAAAATAGCAACCCATAAGACAAATGTTAAAAATTACGATTTTAAAACTTAAATTTAGACCAAATTCGATTTTTCCTGGGATTGGAGGGTTTTTCTACTCTTATTTTTGGGCAAAAACACTCTTAAATGAAAAGTTTAAGCAAAATCTACCCTTAATTTTGAAATCGTGAACACACATCCCTTCAGACAGTGCTCGTATTATAATATAGGATTTAAAATGATAATTACTGATACATACGTTATTTTTATAGACTTCAAAAGAATCATGAAATTAGTCATAGATCATAATAATAAACTTTTTCAATATTTTTCGTCTCTTACGATGATTTTATACACAGCTTTCATTAGAGTAAATATATAAATGCCTAATGCACCCACCGATTCAAGTATAATTAAAAACAGTCAATTTGAAGTGTGGCCGGGTCGGTGGCCCGCCGTGTATTTCGGTAGCGTGAAGTAAGAAGGAGAAAGTGCGACTGCGCGAGGTAGTGCTACACTGATCAGACAACTTTCCACAGTTTGCGACATTTCTACCCCCACCCCACCTACATCATTGGTCCTTTATGTGTAAGTCGGTCGATGATTGTGTTAGTGAATGAGTATAACACTGTCAAATTAATTTCGCGCCTCTAGAAGGTGTGCAAACACATGATAGGACTGACGATTTTCTGGATTTGACTAATCTGGGTTAGGGTTGATAAGACAAATGTGTATGCCTTTGATTTATTTATATTTTCTATCGAGAAGCTGCACCAATTCTTTGATCTATAATACAAAAATCTAATAAAACAAATTATAGCTTTTGTCAAAATAAGTTTTAAAGTTCGACTTATCTTGTTACGTAGTTTTAAGGCAATGAAATTACGTTAATCCAGTATTGATTGTTTCTTTAAAAATTTTCTATGATAAAACATCCCTTGTAGCAGAAAATATGGCTGTTCAATAGCATTTTCGTTTACATTGGTTAAAAGGTTACTCTTCTTTGTTATTATGTTGAAATTCCAAAGGATGCTGTTCCATAAATGAACTAAATGTTTATTGGTTGATATTATTCCCAAGTATGTGTATTGGTTAGTATTATTTCAAAATGAAAAACCTAAACAAAAAACTAGAAAGGCCTCACAAAAACAATAGCCTACAAATGTAATTAAGAAGTGTAGAAAAAAGACAGTCGGAAGTTATACCCAATTACACTGGAGTTTATTATTTCTATAATAATTGTGCAGTGTGTGAGCGACCCCATCAATAATGAAGCAGGTCATGACTGCAACCTTCAACAGCACAGGGGGGGACGGAGCCATCTTGCCATGTGGCCTTGGAGAGGAATCGAAGAGAACAACAACCCAGATCACCGCAATGCCGGCCATCTTGAGCGCGTCGAATCGATTTAGATTTAATATCTACATGATCGACCACCTTCTATAAAAATACACAAACTAAATGATGAATATAACTGCGGACAAGACTGTTCATTTTTTGAATGGGAAAGTGGAGGGTTGCGGGCTTCATCACGTGAAGAAAACATATAATTTTTATCTTAGCTTAGGCAATTTTTATAGATAGATTTCATAACTTTGGAACACTTCTGATTTTCCCCATTGAAGTGGAGACTGAGATCGAATCGGAAAGTATTTATGACACGCAAATCATTGTTACCACTATCATTTAAAAGTAATACCAGTAATATTTATTATACTTTTATGTTAACTGTAGATTCCTGAAAATAATTCTGTGCTATTCATATAATGTTATTTTATCACTGATCAAATCTGTAAACACTTAGACTTATTAAAATTGTTTAACTATTACGACATTTTACATACTGGTGTATTTTTAAAATTTCTTATTCTGAACTTTACATTCAAACATTATGGACGTTACAATGATTGGATATAAGAAAGGTGGACAAAAGTATTGGCCATATAAGTGGTGGACCTAAAAAATGGACATTTTGTCTGTGGACGTAAAAACCATGGACGTAATAGCCTGGTATCAAGAGAACGATGGTGAATAAATGTAGTGTGTGAAATTTTTTCAACTTATAAGGGGCTAGTGATGAGCATTTTCATAGTAGATAAAAATAAATTTTATTTAAGAATACTAAATTTATTTTTATTGAATTATTTTTGTCTAATTAAATCCTAAGGTATAATATGTTATAGGGTGTTTTCACTAAGCACCTTCTCCCCCTTCCCATTTCCTTTCCAAAGAGTAATTGGGGGGAAGGGGAAATAATTTATAAAAAAACACTTCTATAAAATTTTAGGTTGTCCTCCAACAAAATCTTGAATTTCAAAACGACTGAAACATAAATAAATCAAATTTAGATGCAAGTTACGAATGAGTAATCAAATACGAAAAAGAACGCTATCTGTGCTATTTGTAATGAAATAAGTAAACCACCAACAGTGTTATCAATCATTATTAATTAATTAATAGATAAGTAATAAATGATTGATTGTCTTTATGTACATACTTTGTAAAATTATAAAATCCAATAGTAGATCTTATAACCAATCGTAAAATCAACAATACCACTAAAAATGGGAAATATGCTGGTCAATGTTACTAACAGGGTTAAAATTAATACGAAATCGTTTATCAGGTGTTTCAACAATCCTCTCAGGTTTACCAACCACAGTAGGTCAATACTGGAAGGCATACCAACTGCACTGAAAGGTCTAAAAACAGAACTGAAAGGTACAGTTGGACCAACGATACTGACAGGTGTACCAACTATAATGACAAATGTAGGCACTGAATTGACTGTCAGTTGTATCAAGTACTCGAACAAGTGTCTATCTTAATTATACTGACAGGTGTACCAAATAGACTATGAGGTAAAACAAACTGACTGTCAGTTGTAAAAAGGAAACTGTGTGCCTACAAGATCAGGTGTGTGAACTACACTATACTGTCATTTGTCCCAACTATCTTGACAGATGTACTAACTATACAGACATGTGTACCAACTGGACTGTCAGGTGTACCAACTAGACTGTCAGTCAGGTGTACCAACTACAACATCAGGTGTGCCAACCGGACCGGCAAGTTGCAGCCATGACCTTTCACACACCGCGCCGGTATCGTATGCAATCGGCTGAAACACACACCGGTCGCTTGGAAATATTACTTTAATAATGACCTAATTTCATCAGACTGCATTAGGTCATTGATGCATTTTATTTTCAACCTTATATTAAAAATTGCTACTATGCTTTTATCAAAACTCATGGTTTAAAATAATTAGATGATAAAATCAATTGTGATTTTGAAGCAATGGATGGCGATTATTCTACTACCGGGGTTTTACCATTCAAATACATGTTATAGTATTATTTGATAATTATTTCTCAAGATTGATTCCCACTAATTTATCACCTGTCATGTTCATAAGCCAGGAAATTTCATGCTTATCTAGTTAGTTATGACCATTACAAATATGTCTGGTTCGTCTCCATTGCTCGTGAGATATCTTATTTTCGTATTTGAACTTATGCTAAAAACCGATTCGTTAATCTACATTGATTCTAAAGAATTAATGTGTTTATTATGTACGTATATTTCATAAATATATGAAAATCACACTATGCTGAGGTATAAAAATCCCCTTATAATAAATATTTTGTTAATGACTAATGTCCTTATTCATTAGGATACTTTTTCATGATCTTGACAAGTGAATCAGGTAGTGATTGTTAGTAACAAAAATATGCTAGAAATCTCACCTATTCTAAACAATTATTTCTTCAATCTGTGTCTTAAAATACTTCAGAAAAGTGGCGTTGTCACATGTTAATACTCTAGTACTAGTTATAATATTTACTTTTTATCATAAATATTTTATACTTTATGATTTTAGCATCTTGAAAAAGGGGTACTCATTCGTCAGACGATAGACATTTCATCCACCATGTGTTCCTCCCTGTTAATTTAATCCTGATACTTTATTAATCATCTAAATGAATTTTAACACAAACGATACGTTTTGTAGGCAATTAATTAAGAGTGACAAGGACAGAAGATTACATGGTGCTGGGGACTGGTCTATCTGTTTTAGAGGTGAAAGTGAAGAAGACCCACACCGCCGCCTCGCTACTACCGGTTTGGCTTTTACGTAACCAGGCGAGTCGAAAATGAATATATTTTGTTTTTGTTAAAGTAATTTTAGACAAAACTATTCAGCGGGAATCCAAGAATCTCGGGATTTGAAATTATTGTTATCTAAGCTAGTTTTGATATGATAAAATTTGCAATATTTTATGTGTTCGTTTTGTTTTTAGGTTATCCTGGATATTTTGAAATGCAAATTAAATTTGTGTACTTCTCCCCCCCCCCTCTTCTCTCAGAAAGGTTACACTCTAGGCTATACAGTAAGAATATAGTAGAAAGACATACAGTAATACCAAACCTTACAATAGGTATTACCTCTTAAGATTTAGAATCGTATAGCTTTTTTTAACCTGTCGAGGAAAACTCCAAATGCGGTTTTGGATCAGTTTTCATCTTATTTTTAAGAGCAACGAAAAGTATGGAGTTATATCAGATCAACAGAAATAAACTGTAGTAAATGATTGAACATAATTGAACACGCTATGCAGGGGTAACTGTGGCTTGAAAGACGATAGCCTAAACGCTTACTTTTATCTTCGCATTTGTTTTAATAAAGATAGCAAATCCCTTAGTTTAGATCAAATAAGTACTAAAGAATATCAATTTTTAGATTAAGGAAGAGGAGTAATATTCTAACATTCTAGTTGTAAAATTCTCTACATAACATTCTTTAATATCACTTAAATGGTACTTATGTTATATTTTAATTATATTGTTAGTTACTTTTGATAATTTAATACAATTATTAATAATAGGATACATAATGTAAATTTGTGATAATATTAAATTAAAATGACTTTCTGTCAGTACTTTTCAAACTAGTAGAAATGAAGATGAATTTAAAAAGCAAAATAAACTGTTGTGAACTTTCATTCCGCCTTTAATGCTCTGCGTGTAATGGCGCTCTGACTAAAGTGTAAAAAAACCTAACCAGGCGTTAGGCCTACTGTTGCTGAGGTAGGACATGTAAAATATTCTTATAATAACATATAAGGGTTTGAGAAATCTACGGTACTGAACTGATCGTGGTCATTTTGGTGTCTATGGATTTCTTATGGGCTCTAGACGATAGGAAAAATATGGTATCCGTGAGAAAATGCCTTATAACTCCGTAAAATAAAAATTAAACGTTATTTAGGCCAATATAAGACGTTATTTTGTCGATTTGTTTAGTGCTCCAGGTGGTCCATATCCTACACTGCTGATTTGTAAACAAAGCAGACAACTCCAATTCTGTGACAGTTTACAGATAACAAATAAAAGCAAGTACACTGAGTTTGCAGTTATTTTGAAAGCAGTAAAATTAATATTTAACAGCGGATGCTTCCATAAAAGTTTTGTTACTATACAACGAGGTTTTATTCATTTTCTGCATTAAAACTTACGACGTATAGATTAATTTGTTTACACGTATGTTTTTATTTCTTATTCACCAACTAATTAACTTTTATTTAAAAAATAAACAAAAACAAAACATAAATCTTTCATTGTGGAATACCGTACCATTTATCCTTTTTTAATCCGTTTATTTTTGTTATAGCCAAGTTATTGACTTCGTATAACCCACGTTACTCTTACTCAACTCCTAAACACTTAAATATTACCTAACTGCTCTCACTTAAAAAAAGGACAAAAATACAGAAGAAATATGAAATGAAAGACTCACGAAGAATACTATATAGGAATATGAAATAAATTTGAATGAAAGTGTAAAGTTAGAGTTTAAGAGCAACAAACACCTTTGAATAATGATTTAGTGACGAAAAAATACCTAATACCAATTGGCAAAACAATTGGAATGAAATAAATGGAAATAATGTATAAAAACTGTTATCATTATGATGGGGTTTTTTTTTTGCAAATTACATCAAAGAATAAACTATTCCTTTAATACAGTTTACATTGCTAAAGAAATGTCAAAATTCAACTTTAATATTAAGCCATTGAGTTTTCAAAAATTTTGTGATCATTAATACTTTAAAAATTCCATTTTGTAAAAATCATTATACAAATTTTATGTAATTTTTGACGGGTTGTTAGCTAGTTTCGCTATAAACTAGTGATTATACAGGGTGTTCGGAAAAAACGTTTCAGGAATTCAGGAGGTTATTGCCCACATCAAAATCAGCAAAAAAGTTCCTATAAACATATGTCCTATAAAATGCTTCGTTAACTTGCTAGCCGCCATTTTGTTTTTTACACTAAATAATTTTTATTTCCGTAATGGATCATTGTATTAAATTTATATTTGGCATGCACTTTTATCATAGCAATACTCATTTTCAAGGAAAAAGTTATTTTTTCCAATGTATATTTTCCAAATGGCGGCCATTTAAAAATTTTAAACTAAAATATCTCAAAACCGGTAAATTTTATAAAAAAATTACTTGACACAAAAAAGTTGACGAATTTAATTATCTAACCAATGGTACCAAGTTTGTAAGAATCTGACAACAAATAACGGAGTTATTGAGATTTTTAAGCATAAAAACATTGATTTTGCATTGTAATTAATGCAAATTAAGGTAATTTTAATTGAAAAATCTCAATAACTCAGTTATTTGTTGTCAGATCCTTACAAACTTGGTACCATTGGATAGATAATGAAATTTGTCCACTTTTTTGTGTCAAGTAATTTTTTTATAAAATTTACCGGTTTTGAGATATTTTAGTTTAAAATTTTAAAACGGCCGTCATTTTGAAAATACACATTGGAAAAAAATAAATTTTTTCTTGAAAATGGGCATTGCTATGATGAAGGTTCATGCCAAATATTAACTTAATACATTGATTCATTATGGAAATAAAAATTATTTAGTGTAAAAAACAAAATGGCGGCTAGCGGGTTAACGAAGCATCTTAGGACATACGTTTATAGGAATTTTTTGCTTATTTTGATGTGGGCAATAACCTCCTGAATTCCTGAAACGGTTTTTCCGAACACCCTGTATAATAAACGGTTAAAATGTAGATTACATAACAAAGTATTATACTTAAAGTGGTGTAAATAATTAATTTAAATAATAAATAATTTAAAACTTTACACATACACACACGAACACGACACGAACAACGGACATCAAAAACACTGAAAAACATTGAGGACGGAAGCGGCGACGTAACCCGGCGTAAGCGTAATCTAGACTAGTGTGTGTATGAGTAAAGTTTTAAATTATTCGACAACCT
Organism: Neoaliturus tenellus; assembly: GCA_030545055.2. Taxonomy (NCBI): domain Eukaryota; kingdom Metazoa; phylum Arthropoda; class Insecta; order Hemiptera; family Cicadellidae; genus Neoaliturus; species Neoaliturus tenellus. Next base: position 28,799,697 of record CM061536.1, read on the forward strand.
TCATATGAAGAGCAGTTTTAATCCTTGTACGGCCTGAAGATGACCCCGTAATTAAGGGTCGAAACTAGTTGCCATTTTTGCAACTTTTGGATTACTTAAATGCAGGTATTTACACCACTTTAAGTATTGAACAGTAATCCGGAGGCTAATCAATCTTTCAAAATGAAAAGTATTATAGTCTAACCCTCTCCGTTATCCAAGCAGGCAGATTCTTCAATTCTTCGATAGAGTATATTTTATTATTAGAGAGGTTATATTATAAATAAATTGAAGGTTGTATAGTGGCTATCTCCCATAATAGATGTGAAAGTCTCAAGCAAACAGGTCTACGTTTATCAGGAAAATCAACAAAATAAATAATTCAAGTAGCATTAAAATAGAAGCGAACATCAGTGGCTGGAATACCCGAGTCTTGCCCACCCTGGAGGCCTCTTAGAGTTAAGTACTATGGTTGTAAATTGATATCAGCAAAAATATAATTAGGGACATGATAGACTAAATTCTTAATAAACACGAGGATGATATGCAGTTACTTTTAAGTTCATACTAGGTATCTATCTATCTATTCTATACCTATCTATATCTATCTACCTATCTATCAATCAATATATATATATCTATATATATAATACGTGATGCCCTTTTTTTGTTAACACTACTCCTCCCTTATTTCTGGACCAATTTTTAAGTTTGAGGTGTCAAAAGAATGGTCTCAGTTCGTAGTTTTGCAATAAGGTTTAAGATTTTTGATATTTTAGTTCTGAAGCCCACGGGAAGCCTTCAAAGTTCATTTTTTGTCCATAAGATTAACATTGGGAACAATTTATATTGAATTGCTAATTAAAACAGCTGTTGATAGTTAAACAAACAATCACATAAAGCTGAAAATAAGCAAATTGAACTGGTACTGAAATATCAACACAAATTCATTCTTTAATACTAGGAGTGTCTAATCTGAGGTTTTAACCTTTTCTCAAAATAAATGTAGCAGGTAGTTTTTGCTTGAAAGTATTATCTACACGTATTTGGGCACAAAAATAAGTTTTGTAACTTAACCCTAGAAAATTCATTTTTGTTTGCGAAAGCAATTTTGGAAATTGAAATTTTTGACATGGGTCTTATTGGTTGTCCGACTGGTATTGAAACAATAATGAAAGGTAACAAATATTAAAATAGAATACTAAATTTGTGTGCATAGGTTTTCAAACTGCTGTAAAATGTAACGAAAAGGGATAGTTAGTTGTAAGTTGTAACCTTTTTGTTTACTATTATAGTATAAACATGTTTTATGCAGAATGCTACACATATTAAAAAAACCTGTTTAAAAGAAACAACATTTAAAAGTTTTTTACCTCAAGTATCGAAAATAAGCTTATTACAAAAATTTTTTTTATAAAGAGAAATTTTAACCAAAATATAAATTCCCCTAAAAACAAAATGGACCTCACCAACAAAAATGTAGATTATCTTAATTTTTGTGATTTTTTTTATTTAAATTTTGTAATATCATGGAAAGTTAAAGAGGATTTAGGCATAAATGGTAATGTGGACTCATTCACTATGTCATTGACTACCTCATACAGTAGTACTACAAAAACAGCCGCAGCGAGTGCTGCATAACTCATACAGGACCGGGGAGTAATGAAATGTTGATTTTTATTCTGTTGTCATTTACGTTTTATGTTTGATGAACTATGTGGACAACATCTGTGAATTTATTCTAAATTTTATACTAAGGCCCTAAGACATATCGGCAAAAGACATAATCTGAGCTAATTTAGACATAAAAGAACGAGCACCACATCTCAACACTATCACATTGGGAAGTTGGAGAAAAGGTAATGAAGATCGATCAATGAAAGACCAATAATGTTCTATCTGATTTTCACTACAATGAAATTTTTTTAAAAGCAACTCTGTTCATTACCATGGAGCATAGTTTGATCACCACGTACCCTAATAAATGCAGCGCATTGCGCTGCACAGGCCCCCTAGTATATATATATTACGTGATGCCCTTATTTTGTTAACACTACTCCTCCCTTATTTCTGGACCAATTTTAAAGTTTGAGGTGTCAAAAGAATGGTCTCAGTTCGTAGTTTTGCAATAAGGTTTTAGATTTTTGATATTTTAATTCTGAAGCCCACGGGAAGCCTCCAAAGTTCATTTTTTGCCCATAAGATTAACATGGGAAACAATTTATTTTGAATTGGAAAATAAAGCAGCTGTTGATAGTAAAACAGAAAACACATGTTAATAGCTAAATAGAAGAAATTAAACTATCAATTGTATACAAATTGTACTGTAATATCAACACAATGAATTTCCTACTTTAATATGAAGAGTGTTTTTGTGATGTTTGAACTTTTTTTTGAAAATGTAGCGGGTAGATTTTAGTTGAACTTTTTATTTACGTGTATTTGGGCACAAAATAGGTTAAGTAACTTAACCCTAGACGAATCAATTTCTCTGTACGAAAGCAAGTTTCTAAAGTGGTTTTTTTGACATGGGTTTTATTTAGGTTGTCCGTTCGGTATTGAAACAATAACGAAACGCAACAAATATGAAAATAAAACACTAAATTTGTGTGCATGGGTTTTCAAACTGTTATGAACTATAGGAAAAGGGATAGGTTATCGGTGTAATAACCTGTTTGTTAACTATGATACTATAACAAATTTAAATGCAGAATGCTACACATATTAAACACAAGTTTAAAAAGAGACAAAATTTATTTTTTTTTACCTCCATTATAAATAACAATTTTATTACAAAAATGGTTTGTGTAAAGAAAATTTTTAACCAAAATATAAATATTGCCTTATAAAAACAAAATGGACCACACCCACAAAGATGTAGATTGTCTTAATTCTTTTGATTTATTTATTTAAATTTTTTAATGCCATGGAAAATTAAGTTAAAGAGGATTTAGTTCTTTATAAATAGTGATGTGGACTCATTCACTATGTCGACGACTACCTCAAACGGTACTACAAAAACAACCGCAGTGAGTGCTGCATAACTCAACGGGGATGAGATGTAGTGAAATGTTGATTTTATTCTGTTATCATTTATGTTTTATGTGTGCTTAACTATCTAGATCTAGCATCTGTGAATTCATTCTAAATTTTATAAGAGTGTTTAGACAGAGCCCTAAAGAGATACAGGCATAAGAACAACCACGTAATCTCAACACTATCACAATGGGAAGTTGGAGAATTGGGAAGTTGGATGAAGATCGATTGATGAAACACTAATATGGTGTTACCTGATTTTCACTATAATTCATTTTTATTTACAAAGTAACTCGGTTTATTACCATGCTGGAGCAAAGTTTAAACACCCGGTACCTACTCTAATAAATGCAGCGCTTAGCGCTGCACGGGCCCCCTAGTTATATATATAATACGTAAAGTAGTTTTTATAAACACTACACCTCCCTCATTTCTAAACGAAATTCTATGTTTGAGATGTCATAAGATTAGTCTAAATTCGTAGTTAAGATTTTAGATAAGGTTTTAGATTTTTGAAATTTGTACTCTGAAGGCCCTTAACGTTCGTTTAGATTAACATGAAGACAAATTTATATTGAGTTGCATAATAAAACAGCTGTTGATAATAAAACAGACAAACAATGACAGAAGCAATTAAACTACTAACTGGTACTGAAATATCAACACAATGCCATACTTTAATACGAGGAGTGTATATTGTGAGGAACAAATGTGTATTTTACCTTTTTCTCAAAATGTAGCAGGTAGATTTTGCTTGAACTTTGTATTTAACTGTATTTGAGCACAAAAAATGAGATTAGTAACTTAACCCCAGAAAAAAATAATTTTCCTGCACAAAAAACAAGTTTGGAAATTGAAATTTTTGACGTGGGTCTTATGGGTTATCAGATTCTTATTGAAACATCAACGAAAGATAACAAACGTTAAAATATAACACTTAATGTTTACGCATTGGTTTTCATACTGCTGTGAACTAGGAAAAGGAAATTTTGGTTGTTGGTGTAAATTTAATAACCTGTTTACTGTGATAATATAACAAATTTAATGCAGAATGATAGACATATTAAAATACCTGTTTGAAATTGACAACATTTAAAAGTTTTTACTTCCAGTACAGGTAACAAGTTTATTGGAAAAATGGTTTGTATAAAGAGAAACTTAACTAAAATATAAATGCCCCAACAAACCAAAATTAATCACACCAACAAAGATGTAGCAAAATTTTCTAAATTTTTAGATTTTTTTAAAATTCTGTAATGCCATAGAAAGTTAAGTGAAAAATAATTTAGTTCGTTATAAACACCTTTAATACCTTTATTGAAATGGCGACCTAACTCAATAGGTAGTTTAAAGCCAAGTATGAAACAGTAATAGTGTGGGCGTATTCACTATGTCGACTACTAACTCATACATTACAAGAAAAACAGCTGCAGTGAGTTCATAGCTAATATAGAACCCGGAAGTTGTAGTTAAATACTGATTTTTCTTCTGTTATCATTTACGTTTTTTGTGCGATGAACTATCTTGATCTAACATCTGTGAATTAATTTTAAATTTTATATGAGCTTTTAGACATTTGGCAAGACGAATCGGCATAAGAACCATCACGTAAGCCTAATTCCTGCTGATTTGGACCTAAAAGAACAACCACCAAATTTCAACACTATCACATTGGGAAGTTCAAGAATTATTGATGAAGATCGATGGATGCATTACTAATATGATGTAATCTGATTTTCACTACAGTTTGATTACCATTCAAAGTAACGCGGTAAATTATACCATGGAGCTAACTGGTTTTTATCACCAGGTATTCTGATAAATGTAGCACATTGTGCTGCACGAGCCCCCTAGTATTTATTAAAAAATTACCAATGATAAGACTGTGATTTTTAATAACTTAAGAGACATTTTGTAATTTTAAAGTGAGATTTAAAAGATATATACATCTTGATTTAACTTTTATAGTGTTTTTTTTTTGAATTTCTAGCAAATCCCCTAATAATGAAATACCGTAGAGCCTTACAATAAGTGATCAATACCATACGATGTCTATCAAAATACTAGTCATATTAGAAAATGAAAGTAATATTAAAGAAAGTTTATTCAAAGGTTGAGTAAAAGAATATAAGTAAGTTACACATACAACTGAATAAATTTGTTTCCCTTATTCTGAGAATAGTTAAAGTTTACTACTTTCCTAGAATTAGTGTAAATTAACTCAAACCTTTCCAATTAAAAATGAATTTATTTTCTTACGTTAAATAAACATTATCAAGTGAAAAATTGTCAATGGCATTCAATCAGCATGGAAAATTCAATTCAACTGTCATTCATAAAAAAATCAACTGCGTGTGGATTATGTCAAAAGTAGATTTTTCTAGTTGATTGTTGCGCATTTCACCTTACATACAAAGATTGGGTTAAGACAACTAAGAGTTTTAGACTTTGGTTAAAACATAAAATAAGCTCAAAGTAAACAAAAAACAACGGAATTAAACAATAATGAATACGGAAAACCGTGCATTGTCACTAACGAACTCATTATCATTTGTAATTAAAAGACATTTGTATTATTATATACAGATTTAACATATCAAGTAAGGTCCAAAACGTTTCAAGTCTTTGAGTAATAAATACTAAGATATTTTCATGTCTAAATTGATTTCTTGTTTAGATGTTCTACTCATTATTTCATTATATCTAAACTCAACAGTGTTATCTTAGTGAGTACACTTTGATGCACAAACAAAAAAAGTATTTGGTTGAGCTATCGTCGATACTTTTAGTCGATAGTCATTGCATCAATGATTGAGGAAGATTGATACGCACCAGTAAGATTTTTGTTATGGCTATATAATGCCCACTAATGTCAAATAACAAAAACAACTTTTTCATAAGCGACACCCCCATAACCAGTTTCAATTTTATCTTTACTGCATATGACTTAGAGAATAGTGTATTTGCCGAGAAAATTTGAGCTATCCAGAATGTGCAACTACATTAATCTGCTACTGGAATATTCTATTCTTAGGTCTATTCTTAGTCGTAGCTCAAGCGTCAGACTCAACATTAAGAAATTTGTGATATATCTGATCTATGATGATTACAAATATATTGTTGACAACGCGTGCTAGGTTACCAAAGCGTTTTGCAGATCGTTTGAAACATTTCTGTGTACTGACAGCTTGAACCTCCATCAATCACTCAGATATTTTTTCAAAGAAACTTTTCATACAACTTAGTCACAGAGAATTGCCACTGAATTTTGTGTGTAATGGATTCTTTATTATGTTATTGTACTCCTCTGTTTTAAACTGGTTAGTCTAGTAATAATTTTTGTTTTTCTCAGCGAATTGTCAAAGTATGACTATGTTTATTTAACTTGTAACTATTCATTTTTTAAAGACGAATGTACCACATTATGCAGCTTCTTAGGTTGTCACAGGGCACCTTCAATCCGTAATGTCATAGTTCACAATGATCGAAAATTACATTCGATATAAATGTTTAATTCATCTCTCACAACAATAAAGTTATTCTCTTTACGGAGTGAAGTCTATTTAATCTAGGCTAGATTTATTTAAAGGAAGAACGCCTTCATGCTGCATTACTAGTAATCAAAGTATTTAACTATTCAAAATAGTTCTTCTCTGTGGTATCAAAGTCAACGATCATCATACATAAGGTCAAATCACAAAATCATACATCAAACCCAAACGGTTTTGTAATACTATTCACTGCTATAGTGTTTGTTTATTTTTAGATATAGCTTCGATGTCAATATCCCAGACTCAATGACAGTCGATTATAAAAAAAAACATCAGAGTATTCTTTTCAATTCGAGTTTACTTGGAAATCTGTTTTATTTGCATAAATGTATCTATTTAAGCTATATTTTTGCATAATATAAGGATAATGCTTGATACCTCACAACGAATCTTCTGAAGGCCTTGAAATCCCACCTCTAAATACGATTCTTTACATTTATAAAGGTGGTCAAGTTTTGGAAAACCACATAGTTAACAGAAGGGGCCCGTCCATAAATTACATCATCGCTTTTTGGCCATTTTTGGACCCCCCTCCCTAAAATCCTCCTACCATCATCATTTATCTGACCCCCCCCCCTCTCGGAAAAATGACGTCATTTTGAACAAACCTTGGTTTTAAGTAAAAAAAATGATTTTTTAACGCTACATGATAAACTTAAAAAGTAATTGACCAATCAAATCTGAATTTACCTTCAGAAATAAAGCCCAAATAACTTTCTCAATGGTAATACGGCAAGGAATATTTTCTACTGGCAAGATTCCACGAACTCCCAAAGGGCCTGATAAACAAAGAATCAAATGGGTTGGTTACTCACGAGAGTTGCATCTGGAACTTGAATCATCAAACTATTAAACGTTGGCAAAGTCTCCCTCCAAAACAAAACACCAAAAGAATAATCTGCTTCTACTCGTACTTAGAAGGACTAATACTGTTATCTTCCGTTGATATTCAACTGTATGAAAGTTCGGATAGGAATATTTGACAGTCCTAGAAGAGTCAGAATAAAATCGATCTTATCCATCTGAAACCTTAACCAAGGTTTAGAATAATTTGTAGAAACCAAATCGGCCGCCTCTACTCGCAAGATTCTCAAGGCTTGACTTTCCCAACTACAATGGCTAATCACCAGGGAGATTGCCGTCGACGTTTCGCAATCTCTCAGAGAATAATCTCCGACCGTTCTCACGCGCAACCGAGTCATTTGGTATTCTGCAGAATTATGAATTCTGCATTACTATGTAGAAAGTGAGCAAAGAGTATGGCGACGAAACAATTTCTTAGTCTTAAATTGGCACAGGATTGTTACTATACGTTTGAAATGTTAGAACTGTAAGAGATCCATGGAAAAGTATCAAGCATTTTAAGAGAGTATCATGACTATGTAAACAACCGTGAGTAGACTTCTCATAGCATATGCGTGTTTGAAACATATTGGTGGTGTGATCTCGTGCGGGCGTACATGGAAGTACAAGAGTCATGTGATAGGCAAGTCAGTGCTACCACTCTTCTCAATCAAGGATTAAACATTTTATAATGGAGGTTTTTGTTTATAATGTGATGAAATGTTTTTGCAGCACTGAAAATTCAGCTAAATAATAACAACATCGATGGCAACGACTCTGGTGCCGGCGTACACGAAACTTCAAAATTTTTTCCTCAAACTAAATGCATTAGATGAGAGGTCTATTCACGGTAGTGTACATAGTCAATGAGATTATGTTTCAGTTTCTCATTTTATTGTGAGATGCATAAATTACTAAGCGTATTAGAGTGTCTGTTGCTTGTAACAAGTCCACGATATATCCCCCTACTCAAGGAAGTGCACAGTCACCCAGGATTCGGTGTAGTATGATGGCACAATGTTACAAGTCACAATAACTGCTGGCTGTTTACTGTTTGTCCACTAACTTTACTTAAACACAATTAACATTAGGAAATCCCCTACAGCAGGAGTAATAACAACTCTACAACTCAAAGTTTACCAAGGAAATAATGTATTAATAGACAACTTTACAAGTAGGTCTGAATCTCTGGTAAATATTCGTAGTGTTAGCTCTCTTTTAATCATCAATTCCACTGAAATATTCTGCGGGGTCCAGGAATGTCCCTGTTACATAATTCGGCATACATAATGAACCAGCCCAGCTGAACCCTGTCCCCGGCTTAACACATAACACAGCTTACTTTTCCTTACTCAAGACAAGTTTGTTTACGCGTGAAAATTAGCATTATTGAAATGGCGTGTTAAAAGAGTGAACTGAATTAACGAGTATGCTTATGAAAACACGTTAATGTAAATTTGTTGTTCATCTGTGTAAGTTAGTAAGCATAAAAAAATGGACGAACTTCATGCCACTAATCGGTAAACTTAATTCTGCTATGCTTTGAAAACTTGTCTCAATTTTTCAAATGTTAATAAACGTGTTTAAATTTGCTTTGAATCAAACTAAAACTTGTTAAGAACAATGTATAATTCAATCCACACTCCTTATTACAACACGTATCAACTCATGACTTCAGTACAACCTATCGTTCAAGTCTCCAGATTAATCTTCAACCACATATATTTAACCTTACACAACCGTCTTAGTGTCACATTTTATCAGTGTAAAACAAAAAGAAGTACATATACATATATACAAATATATATCAACCGAACCATTTATTTACATAATATATGTGGGAGGTCCCAAATGACCATCTTTCAACCCTAATCATATGATTGAAGTCTCTCCAATACTTGTAAACCACAGTCTAAACACAAAGAGAAGTAAAGTCTACATTCAAATCACCTTCAACATTAACTCCCACCCAGTTCATTACCTTACCCCTAGCTACACTAACAACTTTTTCATGTAATTGTCTACTCACCAATTATAAACAAATAAACCTATTTCACCTCCAAAACTTAAACACCCCTTCATTGGAACCCCACCACTGGGAGAGCCTCAAAAGAACCCACTCTGACCCAATTAACGACAGCACTGATAAATCAACATCTATTACTACAGCTTACTTCACCTCCAAACCACAACCCCTTTACTATAACCCCAACACTTGAACCCTTCCATTGCACCCCCACCCAATTACCACCTAATTAACCTAATTACCGGTAATGACGTGTTATTGGCTGCACTCACCTTGTTGCAGGAGGGCACACAGTATCGCACAACACACTACAGGTCCCCACAACACCGTCATCGTCTGAACGCTGACACTACTGTAGTGGCGGCCGCGACGGACCGCCACGTTTATATATGCGGCCTACATCGTGGAGAAATCAACCGCCCCCCGCCATCCCATTCATGCTTTGGCGCACTGTTTTTATCAAATTTTGCGATAAGGGTGGTTTTTCTGAGGGGGTGTTTGGGGAAGAGTTAGGGGGTGATGTGGATACTGGGTGGTAAAGTTGCGGAGAAAAGTTTCAGTTGGGATAGTCTGGCGGTGGTGGTGGGAGTTTTAAAGCGGTTGTGTTTGTTTTTGAAATTTTTAAATGAAAATGGTAAAATATTTTAGGTTTTAAGGTGTAAAATTCTAATTCACAAATATTTATCGATTTAGGATTTTTTATTTTTAATATTTATTGGTAACTAGCTTATTCCAGAATGCTTTGCAATGCCTAATTGAAAATTCGATTGATTGTTTCCACGACAACAGCTAAAAGGATTTTTACCCTGAGATGGGTTTTACGACTGCCTTAGGCTAAGCCTTGAGGGCTATTCAATCACTAATGGCTTATACAAATCCTCCATTAAATTTTCCATGCATGTACTAAGTTTCATGGCAAACGATGCAGTGGTTTCTGTGTCAGTCGATCACAAATATATAAATATACAAACATACAAACATACAAATATACAAAATAGCCTCTTTTATAAATATAGATTAAAAAAAAAACAACCGATATCATATCTAGTCTATATCACTGATATTATTACCTCTTGGGGTACCAGCGCTTTGAAGGTAATTAATTATTCATTCATGTGTTGGGGTTAAGAAGAGTAGGTACTGGATGTTTAATTTGGATGGAGGAAGGTTTGTGAGGAGCGGAAAACTGTGATGTTCTTGAAGTGGGTTTAAAGACTATTTTTGGTATTGGAAAAGAAACATCTATAAATCTTCTTTTAAATATTATTCTTAATTGTATTTATGTAAATTTTAAAACCCCTATCGTACACTTGAAAACAGTCACTATTTGCAAAAGCACATTTTTTTAGTTAAAGGACTTTTTTAACTTTTGAAAGGTCTATCTATAATGGGAGTTTCATCCATCAGGAAGCTGGCCTCATGACTGAAAAAATCTATGTCCGCCCTACAGCCCTTCAAAGTTTCCATGTCATCCTTTTGAATTTTTTGTAGCCACCAAATTGAACAGCTGATAACTCTAGGAATAAACGAATATTATACATTTTCAAACAGTGTTTCATTAATTTTAAAAACCAAAGTTCAGTACCAATCGGCATGGTATGGCGGCGATCCATTTCGTCGTAGGGGTGAGTGAGTGCGGGGAGAACGAGCTCGTCGTGGGGGTGAGTGAGTGCGGGGAGAACGAGCTCGTCGTGGGGGTGAGTGAGTGCGGGGAGAACGAGCTCGTCGTGGGGTTGAGTGAGTACGGGGAGAACGAGCTCGTCGTGGGGGTGAGTGAGTGCGGGGAGAACGAGCTCGTCGTGGGGGTGTGTGAGCGGGGAGAACGAGCTCGTCGTGGGGGTGTGTGAGCGGGGAGAACGAGCTCGTCGTGGGGGTGAATGAGTGCGGGGAGAACGAGCTCGTCGTGGGGGTGAGTGGGTGCTGGGAGAACGAGCTCGTCGTGGGGGTGAGTGAGTGCGGGTAGAACGAGCTCGTCGTGGGGGTGAGTGAGTGCGGGGAGAACGAGCTCGTCGTGGGGGTGAGTGAGTGCGGGGAGAACGAGCTCGTCGTGGGGGTGAGTGAGTGCGGGGAGAACGAGCTCGTCGTGGGGTTGAGTGAGTACGGGGAGAACGAGCTCGTCGTGGGGGTGAGTGAGTGCGGGGAGAACGAGCTCGTCGTGGGGGTGAGTGAGTGCGGGGAGAACGAGCTCGTCGTGGGGGTGAGTGAGTGCGGGGAGAACGAGCTCGTCGTGGGGTTGAGTGAGTACGGGGAGAACGAGCTCGTCGTGGGGGTGAGTGAGTGCGGGGAGAACGAGCTCGTCGTGGGGGTGTGTGAGCGGGGAGAACGAGCTCGTCGTGGGGGTGTGTGAGCGGGGAGAACGAGCTCGTCGTGGGGGTGAATGAGTGCGGGGAGAACGAGCTCGTCGTGGGGGTGAGTGGGTGCTGGGAGAACGAGCTCGTCGTGGGGGTGAGTGAGTGCGGGTAGAACGAGCTCGTCGTGGGGGTGAGTGAGTGCGGGGAGAACGAGCTCGTCGTGGGGGTGACTGAGTGCGGGGAGAACGAGCTCGTCGTGGGGGTGAGTGAGTGCGGGGAGAACGAGCTCGTCGTGGGGTTGAGTGAGTACGGGGAGAACGAGCTCGTCGTGGGGGTGAGTGAGTGAGGGGAGAACGAGCTCGTCGTGGGGGTGTGTGAGCGGGGAGAACGAGCTCGTCGTGGGGGTGAATGAGTGCGGGGAGAACGAGCTCGTCGTGGGGGTGAGTGGGTGCGGGGAGAACGAGCTCGTCGTGGGGGTGAGTGAGTGCGGGGAGAACGAGTTCGTCGTGGGGGTGAGTGAGTGCGGGGAGAACGAGCTCGTCGTGGGGGTGAGTGGGTGCGGGGAGAACGAGCTCGTCGTGGGGGTGAGTGAGTGCGGGGAGAACGAGTTCGTCGTGGGGGTGAGTGAGTGCGGGGAGAACGAGCTCGTCGTGGGGGTGAGTGAGTGCGGGGAGAACGAGCTCGTCGTGGGGGTAAGTGAGTGCGGGGAGAACGAGCTCGTCGTGGGGGTGAGTGAGTGCGGCGAGAACGAGCTCGTCGTGGGGGTGAGTGAGTGCGGGGAGAACGAGCTCGTCGTGGGGGTGAGTGAGCGGGGAGAACGAGCTCGTCAAGTTTGCCGAGCAAATAAAGTTATAGGACACTGTACGTAACGCTTTATAGCATATCACTTAGTACCCATAACGATATTCTTTTAGTTTCCTAGGAAGCAATTAAAAATATTATTGTTTAACATGGAAACGTACAATATTTATTCAGAAATAACTGAAACTGTTAAATAATTCGTAACACAGGCGTCGTGAAGTTAGCCTACCCATACCAGCCTAATCACAATTTCCAATGTCATTTGTTAGTTCCGTTCAAAATTTCGTTAGTTCCAAAGAAATAATGGTGTAAATTGGTAAAACCAATGGGTAGGCTAACTTCACACTTAGCCTGCCCATTTCGTGAAATAAAAAATAAAATGTATCAAATGTTATTTCCGTGCTAGTTTTTGATAGTTCCGTCAAAAATTTCATTAGTTCCATAATTGTGCACTTGGCAAAAATCAACAAATATATTATTTATGGGGCGGGCTAACTTCACGCTAGCCTACCCTTATCATGAATTGGCTTTAAAAGTATATCAATAGTTAGTTTTTTGTTAGTTCTCGTAAGTTCCGTAAAAATCTTTGTTAGTTCCGACCATATAAAGTGCATTCAAATTACATATTTCATTGTTCTTTAAATTGGGGCTGGCTAACTTCACGCTAGTCTACCCATATCATGAATTGGCTTTAAAAGTGTATCAATCGTTAGTTCTTTGTTAGTTCTCGTAAGTTCCGTAAAACTTTTAGCGAATTTCCTTTAGAAATAAGCTATTACCGTCGTTTTTATGGGAGCTGCCGTTTGTATCGATGTAGGGACACCTCTGCGATTACATAATTATATATATTATATTGTGGCTTTTTATGTGTACTTTCTGGATACGTAGTGATTATTTGTCGGTAACACATTTAAAACTGCTCAAATAACGATTTACTAAAAAATTTAACATGGCTTATATGGGAAATAGAATTTTCAATTTTGAGTGCTTGTGAACACGATAACTAGTGCAAAAATCGTCTGATCATCATGAAATTTGGTACAGGCATGTAAAGTTAGATTCTCTTGGATGAGTTCGTTAACCAGTAAGATCGGCCCTACTTCAGTAGGGAAAGTGGGGGATTTTACCCCTCAAAAGTGGGTTTTTTCCACTTTTCACATAGATATTTTTATTTGATTACCTTTTAATGTACACCATTAGATTCAGCTCGAAAAAACAAACAATTTGGTATGTTTCATTATTGCTCTACGTCCACTGGTTACCGAGATATTAGCGAATTTCCTTTAGAAATAAGCTATTACCGTCGTTTTTAGCGAATTTCCCTATAGGGAATACGCTATTACGGTAGTAGTCACGGTAAGACCTAAGCCCGGGATAATGATACTTTTTCGTTTTGAGGTCCCTAGAAGCCAAAAACACCGTTCGTTCTAATTGATATATATGTATATATATATATATATATATATATATATATATATATATGTATATGTGTATATATATATATATACACACACACACACATATATATATATATATATATATAGTTTTAAATACCCGTCAATCCTGTTACAATTAGGTAAATACCCGTCAATCCTGTTACAGTTCGCGTGACATGATTGCCGTAACAGGATGGCCGTTTTTTTAGGGAAAATCTGTCCATTCTGTTACCTGAAGCTCTAGCCTCTCTCCGTAACACAATTGACACAGGCAATCCTGTTACACTACTTTTAACAGTGCTACCAACCTATTTTTTATTAATTTAAGATTTAACAGGAATTATACAGAATGTACTTGATCTTTCCACCGACCTCTTAAGGTATTATTTCTGACTTAAAGACAAGCGAAAATATCATATTGTAAATTTTCAAAACTCCATAATTTTGTTATACATCACGGTATTTTATACAGCCGCATTTTTTGCATGTTTCAAAGAATAATTTTCAGTTTTTGAGAACGATTCGTTGAAATAAGTTAAAACTTGGTATACAACTTTTTGAGGTAAAAGTATAATTGCAGAAAAATTATCACGTTTTTAGCGGCTGTTTATGCTTTACGTTCTTTAACCTTGAATTACATAAAAACTAAGTTAGGTAGCTAAATTTATGTTACGATGTGGAGTTTAGGAAACTTAATTTCAAATCAAATGATATAATATATAACTAAATTGGTTCATAAATAAGCAATATAGTTATTTATAGCAATAAACTATTTATTAGCATGAGTCTTTGTAAAACCACAAAGTTACACTAATTATTTATTCAATGACTATGTGTAGTGCATGTATCATGTAGATTGAGTTGACAATGTCGATTGCTTGTATCTATGAGCTTAAAGACAATAAAGTTCTGATTCTGATTACGATTTAAGTACAAATACTCTGGTATCTGAGCGGATTACCGCTGCAAAAGCGCGGTCACGGCACCAGCTCAACAATCGGTCTCATACCCCAACTGCTCCCGGAGAAGCGGTACAGCTTTGACTAGCCTCAGGTAAATTTCTCTATCTTGCTTACACTATTTTTGAACCTATTTCCATAATCTTTACATCGTTTAATTACAAATTAAATTATCCAAAAAACACACTATAACATACTCTGATACCCTATGAAGGTTTTGTTCAATTTATGGTGTAATATTTTAAGCAGCCACCATTTAAAAATATGAATTATAAAAAATATTATTTTTTATTTAATTAGACCTTTGCCGTAAAAGCTCTCTGTCGAAATAGTTAAACGTCTTCGCGTATTCCAACACTAATCGATATATTTACACTTACATTGTTTACAAGAAGGTATATACACAGGGTGTATGGAAACTCTCTTTCAAAAATCCGTGTGGTGATTCCTTGGATATAAATAAGCAAAACTTTCATAGAAATATATATGTCCTTAAATTATTTGTCATTTTACTCGTCAATATTCGCTAGTCGCTACTTTTTTACACTTCATATTTTTATTTCCGTAACGGATGGTTGTATTAAGTTTATATTTGGTATAAAGCTTTATCACACCTATGTCCATTTTCAGGAAAATCATTGTTTCTCTGATGTGTATTTTGGAAATGGTGGCCATTTTTAAACTAAAATATCTAAAAATTGGTATATACCGGGTGTCCCACGAAGAGGTTTAAACGTTTGATTTTATATTGCGTGCACATTCATGCACCGAACTTTTTTAAACTTTACACAGTTTACAAAGTAGGTTCTAAAAACATTCTGGAAAAAATTGAACTCCCTAACCTTAATATGAACAAAATGGCGGCATATTGAAAAATTTACCAAAGAGGAACTTCTCGGGATACCGCGGAGTTTCTTTGTAAGAGCTTACGAATCATTTGTTACGCGCTGTTATCAGTGTGTTGCTGTGGATGTTTTACAGTTTGGATAATTTTGGACATTAAAGTTTTCCATTAGGCTATGTTCTAGATTTTTTTATTTAAAAGTCATATAGCCCTAGAATGTAATAATATAAATATTTTATAAAACCAAAAACACCTTTTTTAATGTTTTTAAAGTATTGTTTTCAATATGCCGCCATTTTGTTTCTACTAAGGTTAGGGAGTTGAAATTTTTCCAGAATATTTTTAGAACCTACTTTGTAAACTGTGTAAAGTTTAAAAAAATTCGGTGCATGAATGGGCACGTAATATAAAATCAAACGTTTAAACCTCTTCGTGGGACACCCGGTATTATCAAACAGTTATGAATAGAAAAAAGTTGAACAGTTAAATTATCGAACCAAATAAAACTAAGTTTGTAAGGATCTAACGGCAAATAATTGAGTTATCAAGATTGTTTTCTAAAACAACCTAAATTGGTGTTTATTATAGTGAAAAGTGTATATTTTTAGAAAAATAAATAAATAAAAGAAAAACAGCAATTATTCCTTTCTTTGTTGTTAGTTCCTTACAAACTTTATATCATTGGATGGATCATATAATTTTCAACAGTTTTTTTAGTTTTTAACAGCTTGATAACATGTACCGATTCTGAGATGTTTTAGTTTAAAATGTTAAAATGGCCGCTATTTTGAAAATACACATCGGAAAAGTAATATTTTTCCCGAAAATGACCATCAATGTGATAAAGGTCCATGAATGATATTAATATTATAATCATATTAAATATGAATTCAATACAATCATCCGTTACGGAAATAAATATTAACAAGTGCTGTTTTTTGTAAATAAACAGCGGCTAATGGCCTTAGGAAAAATATCAGGACATATGATCCAATTATATTGTTTGTTTATTTTGATCCAAGGAAGCGCCATACAAAGTTTCCGAAGAAAGTTACTTTCATCAGGCCCAATCTGAGATAGTCTTTTCAATTCTTTCAGTTTTATTCACACTATGAAACAACACAAATTAACACATAGAGTTATTCAACTCTTCCCTTCGTGGTGTGATGTGTGGAGGTGCCGTTTGCACCCCGTGCCGCACAACACACCACTACTAGGGGGAAGTTGTTTAACTTTAAAACTGCCATACACTAGCACAAACAAAATTATTAAAATGGGCTTAAAACTGGCCAGAATGACCTTTCTTAAAGCTACTTTCCTTGATGTTTTTGAGAGTGGGTACGTGTATTCTTTTACTTTAATTCCTTTAAATAATAAAAATATAATAGCTCAGGTATTTTGATTTTCTAAAAATATCGATTTTGGCGATAGTTTATTTTTTATCGATAAATCCTAGCAATAACGCTTGGTATACTTATGGGTAACCCGATATTGATCGGTTTCTAACATAAAATTGATAAAAAGACGTAATAGCCCCTAGCACAATGCTGTTTCCCTCCCCGCTAGACCGCACCCCAGGGCCTCTGACGTCACCCGTGCCCTCCAGACATGCGACTGGTTTTGTGGTGAATAATTTTGTAACCAATAAACCGATTCAGACGGCATTTGCATACTTCTTTGTTCCACAAGCTAGGCTACGGAATGGTAGAAGTTTTAAATCTTTGTAAGGGTCTATTTTAATTGAAGCGAGCGTTCGGGCGATTTAAATTTGCGCGCCACCGAGGATTAGCTGTGTTGGCCGCCTGGTTAGAATCACCTGTCCCGAGGTTTTACTTGGTGGCCGCTCCGCGCATGCGCGGAAGTGGTGGGGAGGAAAGCCCTCGTCCCGACTCGAGGGACAGACAGGGAGATAGGGCCCATCAATCAGTCCACGGCCGGCCAGGCGAACAGCCCGCCACATCATTCTTCTCTCCTCAGGGTTGACCATAATAATTAAATAAACGTCGGGCTTCCGACAAGGCCATTACTTTTACATACTTCAGCGTTATTGCTCAGATACGGTTACAGTAATTGTATAATTCAGCGTAGTTTACCATAATTTTTCCATAGTTAGTTCCATAGCGTAGTTTACCATAGTTTATAATTCAGTCCTTAATCGTTAATATAATTTTGCTTTTATTTAACTTAATTAAATAACTTGTACAAGGAATAGATTTTAATAGCGTTTTACGTACTCTTGAAGAGTTCTTTGTTAGACGGTAGACCGGAATACGATATTTTTTTTATTTCAAATCGATTTACACCAGTCCATTGTAGGCCCAGGGTGAACTAACCCTGGGAATAAAATAATTTGTTAGATAAAAACTTGTCTTTTATCAGCCTTAGGCCCGGGGCGAAACAGCTCCTGGGAAACACATTGGACTTTTATTAATTAAATTGGATATTAGATTTAACTTAAACTAATTAAATAGAAGCCCGATCTTATTAAATTGGCGACATCTATAAGGTTAAATCCTGATACTTGCGTTTTAGCTGAAGAATTTGTTGTTTCTTTTTAGCCGCGTGGCTTATTTTAGTTTTTTCGTTATTTTAATCAGAATTTCACCAGGGAATCTAAATTTACGTTTGTATGAATTCTAGGGCTATGATGAGCTGAGGATTTCCTTGAGAACTCTATGTTCATTTTACCTTGCGTCTGAGCCCTCCTATAAACTATATTAATTTGTTAAATCAATTTAGAACCTTGGACATTTACCCGATCGAGCGATTCCGAGGCTGTAGCTTGCAATTTTAACATAACCGCGAATTGCACCGTTTTATCTTGCCTGTAAACAATAAGAAAAACCTAGTAACTTTTAAAGTCGGAATTTCTCCTCTGAACCATGAGAAATGATAGGTTTTTTTTATATACTTCCAGGTTTTTGGTGCATTATCCACCCAAAACCTAGAGTATTCAATGAAATGTAGCTTATGTGTGTACTGAACCTAACAATAATAATCGTACTTTATTGTACAACACGCATGTAATAGGAGTTTTAAAAAACGGCGATTTTCACTGTACTCATTCGTCAATATTTAAGGTTCGATTTCGGCGATTACAAGAAAACCATAAGCTTGTATATTACGCATTAGTGCTTAAATTAAAGAATCCAGGCATTTCTAGCCTTGTATGAAGAAATGTATTCATAGTTTTTATATCAAATAATCTTAATAACAGCTCCTCAGACGGTAGACAATGGTCGAGTTGACCCTCGGTTGAGATAGTTTCATTGTGTTTCAAAACAATAATAAAGTGATTTTTATAACTTTAAGCTACACTTTGTTCCTATATAAATGAACTAGAGTGCCTTAGGAAATCTTAAAGGCTAAATAATTTACGCAATAACAATCGCTCAATAGAATAGCGCAGTTTTTTGTCCAATTAATTACTTTTAAGGGTATTTTGAGATGAATTTCATTTTTTTCATCAAAATCAATGAAAACATTACTAGTAATTTATACTTCACGAATTAATCGCATATTAATAGGTAGCTAAGAAAGATGGAATCTATACTTATTTAAAACGCTTAGACTTTTTTGTGTTGAGAACTCCTCCTACTGTTCCAAACCGATTTTCAAGTTTTTGGTGTCGCTGGATAGGGCTTGGTCTGTTTTCACCAAAAATTGATGAGAATTTGACTTAAAAAGGGCGATATCCACAAATTAAATTTGAAAATTTCCCATTAGAATAGCATTTGGATTGGGTTGAGCATTATAAACATCTGTTAATGTACAACTGTCAATAGTTTTCAATATTGGATTGGTCGGATGTTAATGATTTAGAACTAAATGTAACATTTGTATTGTATCAAAATAAATTGCTTTGTTTCTTTTACACTAGCAAACAGCCCGTAAAAAATGACGGGTAATTTTCACGATGATTATTCATGAATTTGATGATCTCGTTTGAAAATGGTTACAGAATTTATTAATACAAAGACAACACAGTATTAAAACTAAAATTTTCCCATATATTTATATATCTTCTATATATTAATAGGCAAGCATGTTTCTTTTCATATTTTTTTTCTCAGAATGTGAGCAACGTAAAAGAAACCCACGCCTACCGTTTGAAAGAGAGTGTCTGCTATATGAGCAGAATCTATACTTATTTAATACGCTAAGGGTTTTTTTGTCTTGAGAACTCCTCCTACAATTTTTACCCATTTTTTAAGTTTTTTGTGTTGTTGGATAGGGCTTGGTCTGTAGTTGTTTCCGCCAAATACTAATGAGAATCGGACTGAAATTAAAGGCGCTATCCACCATTGAAATCTCAAAATTTCCCATTTCAATAACATTGGGATTGAATAAAGCATTTGAAACATCTGTTAATAATCAGCTGTAAATACGTGTAGATTTTGGTGATTAAATATATTCACAATATTGGATTGGTCGGATGTCATTGATTTAGAGCTAAAAGTAAAATTTATATTGTATAAAAATAAATTGCTTGATTTCGAGCAACACTTATACTAGTGGTATTTTAATTCACCTCGACCCCCGAGGCTACGCCCTATACATTCTTTGAAAAATTCAATGTTAATATGGGAGTAGGATAATTGATTAATCATGAAACAGCTGTTGTAATAACAAATGATAGCAAATCAGGAAGAACAGTATGTTTTATCTATAATTTGGTCAAATTTAGATCAGTGGGCGATTTGCTAGTCTTCTATAATAGGCAAGCAAGTTTCTTTTCCTCCTTTTTTCTTAGCTCATGTGCATTTTAGGATAAATCCGCGCATACCGTTAAAAAGGTATAGTCCTGTTGATAAGCAGAATTATATTCTAATTCACGTTGGACTCCAGGGCTACGCCCACAGGCTCTCAAAGTTTCAATGGTAATCTTTTGGAGGAAGGAGAATTGATTGAATCATTAGACAGGTGTTGTTAAAACAACTGCTAAAACAGGAAGACCAGATGTTTCAGTTATAACATGTTTTTAAACTTCTTGGATCCAGATCAACTAAAATTTTGTTCTAATTTCGACCAGGAGGCGATCTCTAGTATATCATTAATAGTTTATAAGTTTTAATAGGTTATAAGTTTAAATAGTTTATAATACTTACTATCATATGGTTTTACAATATAGTAGGCCTATGATACTTTACAAAAAAAGATAATGATTAAAGGTTTTTTATCCGTAATTCCATTCCAGTTGTATGGCCAATCAACTTATTGGTATAATTTCGCTGACTCAGAGTCCATTTAATATGCCAGAATTCGGAATTTGTATCTTATTTGTTAAACATTCGAAATTTACCAGTCTGATTAAGTGTGTTTTCAACCTCTGGCATTTTTGCTACCTTAGCGTTCTTGTTTAATTTTGTTAGATCCACGCAGAGTCTAACGTTCTTATAAGGTTTTGGCATCACCACCATCGCTGAGCACCCACAATCAGTGGCCCAAATCTGTGGGCTCTTCCACAGTGTTTATGCATCCAATTGAACCTTGCTTTCAAGTTCTGACTTGAATTTTTCACGCAATGGTATAAAAATACATTCCTGGGTGGACTAAGTGTTACCGCTTTGTCCTCTAAGTTCTAAGTCAATCGTATAGTAGGTTTTCTACCTTCACTAAAACAATATTCAAAATGTTTATTCTCTGTCTTTTGTTTCCACTTTATTTCCATCTCCTTTTCTCATTCTTGGTATTCGTTCTTTTAAATTTGAAGACTTATTTCTTCCAGTTCATAGTTCCGCATATTAAATTTTTGCACTCCATTGTTTATATCAGTGGGAACAATAAACCAACTGTCAAACATGTAGAATCATAAGCCTACAAGATGAAAAATAACAATATAAGGATGTTAGGCCTATATGACTTGGTTATGACAAAAAATATTGGATTAAAATGCGGTGGGGAGGAGTGTACAATCAAAATTTTATGATTATATATTTTAAAACCTAAAATTCATTAGTTTATAGTTATAAAAACATATGTATAAATAACTCGTAAGTTTAAATACATAAATTAT
The DNA here is from genome assembly GCA_030545055.2 of Neoaliturus tenellus. Lineage (NCBI taxonomy): Eukaryota > Metazoa > Arthropoda > Insecta > Hemiptera > Cicadellidae > Neoaliturus > Neoaliturus tenellus. Next base: position 28,821,479 of record CM061536.1, read on the forward strand.
ATCATCTGTATTAAATAAACTCTCTTTATAGTATAGCAACCAAAGTTTTACTAAAGCATCAGCTGTTAATGTTAAATATTTATTGTACTGCTTTAAAAACCACTGCAACATTACGTGTCCTTAATTTAGTTTGTATCTGCAAATTATCATAGAATTGAAAAGTTGTCTGTTTTGTTCATAAAACACTTTGTAAAGCAGCAGTGCTTTCAAATTGCAATGTAATGTAATGTAATTGGAATGTAATGTAAAGGAGCAGTAAACAATTCGACCAAATCATGTCTTAGATTGGTCTAAATAAGGTCTAATTTTCATTTTGCGGTTTTAAAAGGCATTTTTCGAGGGATACCATATTTTTCCTGTCATCTAGGAGTCATAAGAAATCCATTGACACCAAAATGGCCTCGAGCCGTTCAGTAGTTCTCTCTCTAGACCCTTAGATGCACTCTTTTATTATATAAGATACATATCTTAAAAGCTACTGGAGCAAATCTTATAACTTATGACTCTTTTTGTATGTTTTCGGACCCGAGGAGTTCAATAAAACTATTTCCAAAGTAACGAAAATCAATAGTTTAGCCGCTATAAATGAAAACTCTCGGAAACAATGAATTTAATCAATATCTTGAAAACTACTGCTGCAAATCTTACAACTTATGACTCTTTTTGTATGTTTTCGGACCCGAGGAGTTCAATAACACTATTTCCAAAGTAACGAAAATCAATAGTTTAGCCGCTATAAATAAAAACTCGGAAACAATGAATTTAATCAATATCTTGAAAACTACTGCTGCAAATCTTACAACTTATGACTCTTTTCGTATGTTTTCGGACCCGAGGAGTTCAATAACACTATTTCCAAAGTAACGAAAATCAATCGTTTAGCCGCTATGAATGAAAACTCGGAAATAATGAATTTAATCAATATCTTGAAAACTACTGCTGCAAATCTTACAACTTATGACTCTTTTTGTATGTTTTCGGACCCGAGGAGTTCAATAACACTATTTCCAAAGTAACGAAAATCAATAGTTTAGCCGCTATAAATAAAAACTCGGAAACAATGAATTTAATCAATATCTTGAAAACTACTGCTGCAAATCTTACAACTTATGACTCTTTTCGTATGTTTTCGGACCCGAGGAGTTCAATAACACCATTTCCAAAGTAACGAAAATCAATCGTTTAGCCGCTATGAATGAAAACTCGGAAATAATGAATTTAATCAATATCTTGAAAACTACTGCTGCAAATCTTACAACTTATGACTCTTTTTGTATGTTTTCGGACCCGAGGAGTTCAATAACACTATTTCCAAAGTAACGAAAATCAATCGTTTAGCCGCTATGAATGAAAACTCGGAAATAATGAATTTAATCAATATCTTGAAAACTACTGCTGCAAATCTTACAACTTATGACTCTTTTCATATGTTTTCGGACCCGAGGAGTTCAATAACACTATTTCCAAAGTAACGAAAATCAATAGTTTAGCCGCTATGAATGAAAACTCGGAAATAATGAATTTAATTGATATCTTGAAAACTACTGCTGCAAATCTTACAACTTATGACTCTTTTTGTATGTTTTCGGACCCGAGGAGTTCAATAACACTATTTCCAAAGTAACGAAAATCAATCGTTTAGCCGCTATGAATGAAAACTCGGAAATAATGAATTTAATCAATATCTTGAAAACTACTGCTTCAAATCTTACAACTTATGACTCTTTTCGTATGTTTTTGGACCCGAGGAGTTCAATAACACTATTTCCAAAGTAACGAAAATCAATTGTTTAGCCGCTATGAATGAAAACTCGGAAATAATGAATTTAATCAATATCTTGAAAACTACTGCTGCAAATCTTACAACTTATGACTCTTTTCGTATGTTGAACTATTAAAAATTACCCTTTACTTTATAGTACCGACTCTTCACAGTCACGGCACTTCTATTAAAACTACATGTATTTGGATTTGTCCCACAATTTTTTACCAGACATTCCAGAAACAATTTATACCGGTGTCTTGAAGCGCTAGTGATGATTTACTATAGCGCTGGGTGTGATTGGATGCAGAGTTAACTCTGATGACAATTACCACAAGCGCAGGTGAACCATCAGTAGCCCTCCAAGCGACGTTTATCTTCATCTTTACCTAATCTTTACTGGTATGTTTGGTGGTTTTTGAGGACACGTGAAGTGGCCGAGTGTCATGACTGTCTCACAATACCTTAACCTCAAACTATTAGACTTTTGACGGCCCCAAAAAACTTTTTGTTCCCATTCTTGTGAAATTTTTGCACACCGACAACTTTCTAGAAAATGTCTTACAAAATAAAATACCAATCAATAAAATATTGATTTTTATTGGTTTTAAGTCAAGTAATATAGTAAGATGGTTTGTTTATGATTTTTATTTCATTTATAACGGTGTACTCCAGGTTACAGACTGCAATCCCATATTTATTGGCGAAACTGTGTTATCACACGCCCCTAGTGGTAACTCAAGTGGCTATCAAATAAAATGTGGAGATTACGTAATTTATTATCGACAGGTCTTGATATCGATACCACAGGAAACTTAGCCCCAGTGAGTCTGTGTGAATGAATTGGTACAAGCATACCAAGCACACAGACTCACTGTATGGCGAAATGATCAGTGGTTTCGTTTACGAAAATATCTAAAAAAAAAAAAAAAAAAAAAAATAGAAAAAAATATACCTATTAGTTTGTACACCCTGAAAGTACACGGAGCTTATTTTTTTATGAATAGTATTGAATTTCAAGGTAATTAATTTTTATCGATGGATCCGAGCGATATCGATTAGTATATTTAACAGTAACCTGATATTGATCAGTTTTTTTTCAGGAAATATTATAGCTAAATAGAAGTGATTGCTACCAGCCCTGCTAAGAAATCCCGTAAGCTACCCCGGGTCTTAGGTCAATATTTTTTAAAACTAATAAGCCTAATTGGACGGGGTTTGAGTAATTCCTTTTACCTTGAAATACGCTAACGAATGGCATGGGCTCTAAACCTTGCCTGTTAATAGTAAAAAAACTAGGTCACTTTTAAATTTGTAACGTCTCCTGTTTGCTATATTCCTCATTATGGGCCCGGATTGCTAAAAAAATATATCACCTTATTCCGTGTGATTAGCAGAATTTGATTTTATTATCAGAATTAGGCCTTGGCATCATACCGGGGATATATAGATTCAATAATTTCCCTCAGTGATTGCCCGGTCTTGAGAGCGATTATGGGTGTGAGTAGGAATGCTGGGTGTGCAGTTTAACGTACGATAACTCACCAACTTGATCAAAATATTGCTTATTTATTTTCTATTCGCAACCAATACGTCCTATATGAATAAGACTTGCTCGTTCCTTTATAATGTTGACAGCAAGTTTGGCCCCATATAAATTGAAACACATAAGAACTGAGTTCATAATTTTTTCTATCCAGTGCTCATTGATGCGGGCAAAAAAAAACATGTGTGGTTATGTCAAAATAACTATGAATAACACAACGATATTTATAATAGTTACATCAGAAAGTTGAGGATGGCCGTTAATTTATCGTCTATACTTAAGCTTACTATAGCCTATTGATTTTTAGTACCGGGCAAACCGAGTTTCGCTCTATAAATAATACACTGTCCTACTCTTTGAATTTAAGAACAAACATTCCATTTTAATTAATTTAAAATCATCGAATATGTGAACATAATGGCAAATGGTCCTTATGAATTCAGTATACCAGTAATATGAGCTTAATTTATATACTGATAAAAATAGTTGTTTTCTGATAATAGCTGATTAACTTGTAGCAGAGATTGACGTAGGCCTAAGTCATTAAAACCTCTTAAATTAGAGCGTTTTTTTTATTTCATTTGATATTATTTTTATTATTGAAATGTAAATTTTGATCTGAAACGTGTAGTTTTTTAATGCAGGTACCGATCAAGCATTTTGTCGGTAAACAGTTATGATCATGTCAAACCCAAGAGATCGTTTAGGCCTATCTCATTCACTCATCCTCCGCAACAAGCTTGTTTGCTCCACACACTTGCCTTTCAAAACGTCTTAATATAAACGAAATGGTATAATATTTATAATTATAATATCTATGAAATAATAAATTATTTAGATTTTACCTCTAACTTAGCAACATTTTTGCCGAGGCTTTCGTAATACATTTTCTGATGTGATCATATAATCGTCCTGAGAAGTACAAATCCCAATATTAGGACAACGAACAGTTTATCACGATAAATGTAGAATATTTACTATGTTTATATGCAACCCGACAAAATAAATCTAATATTTGTATGATGAAAGTTTTATATAGCCTAAATAATGAAATACACAATTTGTATAATGACGCTTGTCTTTAAGCAATGTAAATGTAAAATTTACGCTAAGTACCTCCTTCTCGTTCATGTTTTTCATTATTTTAACAAATTATGACTCCATGTCAAATGAGCTCAGCTATTATGACTATTACTCAGTGCGATTAAAGAGTTTCATCAGCGTTTACTGTTGCAATTAATTAAATGGCCACAGTGACACAATCCTTAGAGTTCGTTCTGGGTGGTTGAATTTTGGTAGGAAAATGTTGCTATGCAATGCAATCAGCATAGACTGCAGTTTATTCCCGTGGCCCGTGGCTGAAGGTGCCGTGGATCGTCCTTGCCACGCCTACCTCCCCCTCCCCCACACACCCCTCGTCATTACGTTTACCTGTGTATTTTAATGAGGGAGTTGTTGGGGAAAGGAATTGCGTGAGTGGGATCTTGCCAACAAAAAACCCCAACGGACCTGACCTATAGGCGGATTAGTTTGGTAAAAGTTGCGGAACTATGACCTCGAAATATGTTCATGATGTTGTCGCTGCCACACAATGGACTGGTGTATTTTGTTAGCACTTTTTAGCTAACAGATTTATGTACATAAATCGAGATAGTTGTCATGACGATGAAATATGTTAAGTATGATTAACTTTGTAGGAGAAATACACCATAACTTATTGTATTTATTGACAATAATTATGTTTTGTTTCAAGTATACTTGAACGAAATAATTATTTATTTGATACTAGGTAACCCGTTGTGTGTTGACGATAATTCAAAATATGGAACTCATTATAACAAAAGTGTTTATATGTTATAAATCTATATATTAATAGGCAAGCATGTTTCGTTTCCTCCTTTTTTCTCAGCTTGTGTGCATCGTAGGAGAAATCCACGCATACCGTTAGAAAGGTATAGTGTAGATGAGCAGAATCACATTCTAATTCACATCGGACTCCAGGGCTTCGCCCCACAGGCTTTCAAAGTTCCAATGTTAATCTTATGGAGGAAGGAGAAGTAATTGAATCATTAGACAGCTGTTGTAAAACAACTACTAGAAAAGCAGGAGGAACAGATGTTTTAGTTATAAAATGTTTTTTAACTGCATGGGTCTAGATCAACTAAATTTTTATCGAATTTCGATCAGGAGGCAATCTCTAGTATTTATTAATACGTTAATTGGATTCAAGAACGTTATGGTTTTCCAGTTTAAATTAATTTTTGTTTGTATTCTTTGTTTAAAGGCAACCTACAATGGTAGGAAAATTGTTAATTTATTTTCATTAAATTATTTATAAATATAATAAACAATATTTGTTTTGTTACCAGATGATTTAAGAAGTTTTATTAACAAAATTATAGAAAACTCCAACGAAGTTAAGTTATACTAGGGCTAAAATATATTATAGGCTTCTATATGGTCAAAGTCTCGAAACAATTTTAAATTTGTGGTGTTATCTGTAAAAATGTTACAAATATTTATCTGTTCGGACACATATTTTGTTTCAAGCCACATTGTAAATGTGGAAATTTTTATTTCCTTACAAAATTGTACCCAATAAAACCTTAGACAGTGCCAAATAATAAATTAAGCTGTAATCTGTGATGTATTTGAAAACAGTAGTTTATTTTGCGGTAAAAAGAAAATTCATTGCGATATTATCTTTGCCAGACGCAGTAGGTGTAACGATCAAAGATCTCTCCATGTTCATGATGAGTTTGTGGCTCAAGTTATAATATAGTTCAATGCTATATGACAAAATTTTTACTGGCCATCTAAACTGTGGTTGTAGTCTATCTAATATGTTTGTTCAAAGAAGTAAAAGATTGACTAATCATTTATTGTTCGTGGAAATAACGGGTGTTTGTAGTCAGTACCTGCGTAAAAAAGAAGCACAGAATGAATTAAACAAAACATTTGTTCCTCACACAGAGCTTCTCCAATGTTTACATAATGTATGAATCAGTCAAAGATAAACAAACTTGTAATACAATGATTGAATACCAACCATAGCCAATATTTAAAGCCACAACACTGTATACAAAAGTGACGTTCACTGAATAAAGAAAATTAATTTAGTATATCAACCACACCACAACTAAACCACCTATAACAGTAGTACATTCCGCATAGCTGACAACTCATTTTAGTCCTTTTTAACCTAGTGGCATATTGAGTCATGACGAAGAAATCTACTGTAAATACGTAAACATTTACTCAGTATGGTTATTGCTGCTCTCATTATAGTGACTTACCATTTTTATAAAGTTTTAATTAAATAATAATATTTTCTCAAAATATCTACTCTGTAACCAACTTAGTCTATTTAAAAAATATTTTCTTAAATATCTGTTTAATACCACGTGTAAACTTTTTCTTCATATTACATTAGCATTAGAATTTTTAATTACAATGGTGCGGAGCCAGGTAACTTTTAATACTGCTGATATTGTTTTCCAGTCATCCTTGGCAGCTAAGCTTTAAAATGAGACATCACCTTTCTTCTATCTCTAGATATTTCGTGGGCACCGATTTACTTACAGAATTATATATCGTATATATGGATGGACATAGAGTGATGAACACATTTTATTATTTCTTTTTGTCGCCGTCACTTACCTACAATTTTCGCCTTTCAATTATTAAAAGTTTTTTTTATTCAGAAATTTAATAGTTGTCATTGGTCACAACAAACTTAAAAATTCACAAATTGTACTCAGGTTGAAATAATAAGACGTCTTCCAACACTACTCGATATATTTACACTTATACTGTAATTGTTTACAAGACAAATATATATAAAAGATAAGGTAAATATATAAAAGGTAAATATATATAAAAGATCTTATAATGGCGATCGATTTTGACCAGTCACACCGGTCATCATCAGGCCCAATCCGAGACTGGGTCAGCACGTATAATGCTAATCAAGAAGTTATTTACAAATTGTATATAATACACGTCAGATTATTATTGTTGTATGTTTTTAAACCAATTCAATTTGGTGGAACGTGCTCAGACTATTGAGTTTGGGTGACCTAAAGATTTCGTATAGGTGTGGATATAGTTAAAGATAACATATGGACAAGTGTAAAAATTAATATTTACCAGAAAATAGTATAGAATAGAAACCCGTGCTTCATTACACATATTTGTTTTGACATTAATTATAGGGGATACTTATAACAGCTTGATACAATTCCTCAATATAATTTTCTTGCACTTAAAGCCATAGTCATACGACTTTTGGCTTAGTTAAAAATCAACTAGCATATAACAATTTTTAAATGAACAATACAGAATTACTATACAATACCATCAAATACCATGAGAACGTTAAAATGTGTAAGTGTCAAAGACAGGGAAACAACCACCTCCCTAGTCAGTGACGAGTTGTCTAGGCGACCAGGTGGAAATCTCGTTACTGAGAATTTGTTTGTAACCAAACTGTATCGTGCAGTACATTACATGAACGTTTAAATAATGATAATCTTATTTTTCTTGCAGTTGAGTTGTCTGTAAAGAATCAATTGTTAAGAATTAGTTGATGCGGGTTCCAGTGAGTCATATACGTAAATGATAGTCTAAGGTTAGTTATAACATAGCCCGGCTATGTCCAAAGCTTTCGTGGGACGGGGGTTTTGTAAGATTAACCAACGGCAATTTAGCGCCAATAAGAGAGTCTTACTGTGTCAATTTAAAGTACGAAGACAAATTGATAAATTGCAATTTAAAAGTTATTTAAAATGTAATTGTAGAATTGTTATTTGGCTTACATGTGTTACGTGAGTTATTTCCGAAATTTAACGATTTATTTAATTCTCCAACATCTACTTTAACTATTAATAACAGTGTCGTTAACCTTTCCGCCATTGAGAAAGTAATTAACGAGCAGAATATACGCCTCAAATAATTTTTTTGACACTGAATTAGCACTTTTTGAGAACTATCGCCGGCAATGGAAAAAGTTTCACACGAGGAAATTTATGAAATATTTAAAAATGGTATCATAGAGCCATCCGATAGCCCGTGGAATTCGCCCATTTGCCTCGTTAAAAAACCGTCTGGTAAATAGCGATTAACACTGGACCTACGTGTTGTTAATAAGAATACAATACCAGACGAGTACGGAATTCCGTGGATTTCCTCAATCCTTGATAAGCTGCGTAAAGCCAAATATATTAGCACAAAAATTGGATATGAAAATTGGTACTGGAAGGTGCCACTACACCCAGATAGCCGCCAGTAGGGCCTACACCGCTTTTGTCGCCCCAAGGAGGGGATTCTATCAGTTTAAAGTAATGCCTTTTTACTTGCATTCCACCCCAGCCAGTTTGCAAAGACTTCTAGATAAAGTAATTGGTGCGGACCTAGATGATGTAGCCTTTCCATATCTCGATGATATAATTTTAGTAAGTGAAAATTTTGATGAACACCTAAACTTAATGAAAGAAGTTTTCCGCCAGCTACAAGAAGCTGGTCTAGGCTCAATACAGATATAAGTGCCGATTTTGTCAATTAGAGCTTATCTATCTCGGTCACCGGGTAATAAAGGCATAGGTACGGACCCAGAAAAAGTAAAAACAATTGTGTTGTACCCCAGGTCGACGAATTTAAAGGAATTAAGGCGTTTTTACGGAATGGCCTCGTGGTATGACCGGTTTGTGCAAAATTTCAGTAATGTCGCTCAGCCGCTAACCCAATTATTAATAAAGAATGTAAAATGATCTTGGGGACCAGAGCAAGAAAACTCAGTGAAAGAACTTAAAAAGCGTTTGAATGACACAAGTGCCGGTGTTAGTATGCCCCGATTTTAGTATTCCATTCACAATAAAAACTGAAGAATCTAATTCCAGGCTAGGAAGTGCAATAGTGCAATACCAAGATGTTGAAGAGCGTGTGATCGTGAACAATAGCCGAGCTTTATCTGACACCGAGAAGCGATGCAGTTCCTGTGAAAAGGAACGTTTAGCAGTTTAACACGCGGTACGGAAATACCCCCATTATATTGAAGGGACACACTTTGTTATTGTAACTGACTGTCAAGTGTTGAAGTGGTTAAACACTATAAAAACCCCTTCAGGGCGTTTAGCTAAGTGGGCTTTAGAATTACAGCAGTTTGATTACGAAGTTAAGTACACTAAAGGCTCGCTAAATACTGTACCGAATGCACTATCGCGAGTACCGGAAGTTTTTTGCGTAAAGGACACCGTGAAATGTGACTTAAATGTGGTATACTTAAATGTCGTTGTTACTCAAAACTACCTAATTAACACTCTCGTAAAAATAAATAATCTTGGGTTAAGATTTACCTTCAGTTTATTGTGATTCTGGTGAACGTAGTAAATTTCTCCTTGAGCTAATCCGGACACTTTATTTTTTCTACACGGGGACGTCATTTATGTATAACTCTCAGAGTCATCGCTCCCCCCGTTACAGCGTATATGTTCTTATCCACTACTAAACCACGTTAACTTAAAAATTCTGTGTTAATGATTTCTTTATGAAAAAATTTTGCACCTGCTGGATTAAATAAAATTCAACTCGTAACTGAAGAAATAAACAAACGGTTAACTCTTTCAAGCTTTGATTCAATAATTAGTTACTATAGGTTGCAATAACCCCTGACCTGGTGAGTATTTGAAGGGAACAACAGCTTCTCAGAAGTCTATAAGGTGGCAAAGCAGGTAGTCTGAAACCCTCTGGTTAGAAAAAAGTGTTTGGTAAAAAGCTGCATACAAGCGTTAAGATGCATTATTGCATCTGATCACGAAGATATTTCACACTAAAAAGGGCATTTTTATGCCATCTAAAAACTTTTTCTACTTGATTTTAACCGAATCGTATATAAAACAACAGCACACTCTGAAAACTGGAGTCAGGGATACTCCGCAACTTATACGTTAGCCAGAGCCTCACCCGGCAGGGCCCTCTATGGTCGAGGCCTTACTTTTCTTCTTAACTCATTGTTGACTTATTATAACAGTTATGTAATTTTGAAATTAGTAATAGTTTTAATACTGATAATAAGATTAGCTAAATGCATGTAGTAAAGTACGGATTGACTGACATCAGTAAGTATAAATCTGAATATATTATTGCTTATAGGTTCTTTTATTTTTATGTATTTATTTTTTAAATTATAAATACAAGTAACAAACAATGGACTTTTATAACTAACATAAAAAATATCGTAAATTTTGTTTGATGTTTGTCAAATTAACTATATTATATAGAATTACCTAGCATTTTTTCATATTATTAAATCTTTTTCATCAGGGAAAAAGGCCAAAAGTTAAAAAAAAGTAGTATAGGCATTTGTACTTACTAAAGTAAGCTTTAAAATTAGTAAGATTCCTAAGGTAGTTATGTTTGATACACAGCCAACTCGATTAACTGGCATCAAATTTGGGTGTAGCCTAACGGTTTTTGACATGCCCGGGTCAGATGAATTGCGGTGTAGGTGGGGTGACGGAGAGACAAAGGGAATCCGTCGGTGGTGTCCTTCACTGTCCTTGAGCTGTCCATTGTCATGTTGCAGACCGGGGATTCCTTCGCGCCATTCATGATATCAACACCTGTCGCGGGGTGGAACAAGAAATAAGGGGAGAGGGGTTTAACATACATTATAAATAGAGAATGGTGATGGCAGATTGTGGCTAAACATTGCTAAGAATAAAGGGTGTCTAAAACGTCTCGGAACAGTTAATATTTTTTATTTCTCAACTTACGACAATGCAATTATGTGAGTCAATTTATAAACATAATACATAATTTTTTAGGAAACTATGTGTTATTTAACACTTTCTGGTAACGAATAACCATGAAACTCTGAGATATTTTAAATATAGAATAAACATGGTTTGATGTGTAATCAACAACTCTCCACACCGAGGAAAGAAGCTCATATACGGCACTCACTTCTCTTTGTTCTCACTTTGGTCTAACAAGGTACAATGCTGCAAATCCAACCCCCAACCTCAATTTGAAGTCCGTTTCTCACTAATTTTTAGCGCGGAAACAACTACAGGAACACGCATTATAAAAACAACAAAGAAAACTTAAAACTCGGCTAAAATTTTTGAAGGAATTCTAATTACAAAAATGCACTAAGCAAGCGTATTAATTTATTATGTACTACTTGCAAATTGGCAAACCCGCTGCGCATAAAAAGTTGCATGATGATATAACATTAAATGTAATTTTCTTCTCTGAAACAGTAATCCCATAAAAATGTTACATCTAATGTAACATATAATCCATTTTCAGAACATATAAAATACTTAGGTCTCATCATTGATGAGAAAATGAGCTGGAAAGAACATGTTTCTAAATTGAAGAGTTACTGTTACTCTGCTCTAAGGAAGTTTTATTTTTCTACAATATATTTGCCCAGTTTCTGTGTTAAAAATTGTTTATCACTCCAATGGGGGGGGGGGGGGGTACTTATTTGTCTCCATTCATCCACTTCGAGTATGTCAAAACAAAATCATCCGAGTTATAACCAGAGTAAATCAAAGGGAATCGTCATTTCCATTATACCAAGTTTTAAAAATTCTTCCACTGAGGTACATTTACATTTTTCGAGTTTTAAGAATATTCTTTTCAAGAGGAGGTCACTTGATTGCAAATGTCAATGTGCACTCTAAAAGACTCCAAAGTTTAAATCGTGTAACACTATACCTTTTCCTCGTGTTGAAGCGTTCAAACGTTTTTTTCACTTTTTCAGTGCCTAAGTTATATTAATGCACTTCCAATTCAGGTGTCTATCATAACTGTACATGCTTTTTGAGGACTTTAAAACTTTGGCTTTTATTACAAGAAAACGTTGAAAGTTTATTAGATTAGATCGCTATTGTTAGTTTTAGGAAGTATTTTAGTAAATTACTTTTTTTTCTTTGAATTTCTCTTTTAGTAAGCATTTTGCGATTGTTTTCATCATGGTATCAATATGGTCTTTTTTCGTTAAATGGCTACATCTTATATTATGTATTATGCTCTCTCAGAGTTGTATTATAAATAACTAGCTGTTGCCCGTAACGGCTTCGCCCGTGATTGAGTTTATTTTTTAGCTAATAAAATCTCTGAGCAACTGAATCTTTTTCAAATTCCATTGGAACATTGATGTAGTCTGGCGGAGCCCTGAAGGAATCATGCAAAACCTTAGCTTAATGAGCACCTTTGAGTAAAGGGGAACGTTCATGTCACATTTCAACCCCGTATAGGCTCTAGAGTAATTTTTAAGTCCAGTGAGAGCCTTAAAGAACTTCAAAAACTATATTTACAAAGCTTTTTATTAGGGAGTACCTTTTAGCAAAGAGGAACATCCACGATTAATTTCAATCCCGTAGGATTTATGGTAATTTTTATATTCTGTGGGGCGGAACCCTAATGGAAATTTGCAAAACTGTTCCATAGTGCGCACCAATGAGATAAGGAACGCCGACTACAAAGTCTATATAGTTCTACAGTTTCTGAGATCCGTTGTTTCCTTGATTCACATTTGAAATTAGCCACAAGGATGAATCATCATACTAATTTTGAAGTCCTGTGGGGTGGAGCCCTAAAGGATTGCAAAAACTATATTTGCAAAACCATTTCTTAGTAAGTACCTCTGATGAGCAAAGAGGAACAACCGTGTAAAGTTTCAATCCAGCATGCCATAGAGTAATTTTTACTCCAGTTAGGCGGAGCCCTAAAGCTTCAAAAAAATTATTTGAAAACCCTTTACTTGGTAACAAGCTATTAGCAAAGAGGAATGTCCTTGCCAAATTTCAACCCCGTAAGTTCTATAGTAATTTTGAGGTTCTGTGTGGGGCGGGGCCCTGAAAGAAATGTGCAAACAGTTTTATTGAGCACCTATGGACAAAGAGATCACTCCAAATTTCAACCCCGCATTCCCTTTAGTTTTGGAGATGCGTCTTTTTCTAAATTTGTATTTAAATTGGCTATAAGGATAACATTATATTGCAATTACAAAAGCCCTGAAGGAGTTTTGCCAAAGTGTTTCTGTGAGCACCTATCAACAAAGAAGACCGTCCATGCCAAATTTTTAACGCCATAGATCCGAAAGTATATTTGAAGTCCTGTGGGGTGGAGCCCTAAGTAGCTTTCCAAAAGCTTCTTGTAGTGAGCACCTATGGGCAAAGTGGATCTTCCATGCCAACTATCAATACTTTAAGTAGTCTGGTTTTTCAGATTCGTTGTTGACCCTGGGTTATTTCACATGTAAACTTGAAACTTTTCATATTCACTGCTTGTCCATACGTATTGCCAGTTAACAATTTTCATTAATAAACACTTCAAATTGGTCATTGTAATTTCGGCCGTAATTTTTAACTCAAATGAAATTCCATAGATATAAGAGCTCGACATCATAGATTCACCCCGTTCACCCCTGTTTTGATAAGGCAGACACTCTCTTGTCATGGAATAAACGTGCAGCCTATCCCAGTTATCAGGCATGTTTGACGGTTTCAGCTCGTATATTGCGGCAATCTGCGATAGACAATTTCATAGCAAAGGATGATGCAGAAAAAAGACAGGCATAGTTTGAAACCTATGAGGGACGAAAGTAGTGTAAATTTCTAACAGTTCAAGGTTCGTCATCACCTTAAATTGTACTAACCTAACTAATAAACATTTAAACACCAGCTAAATTGTTTACAAAGAGATAAAATATTGTCATATGGCTATGTCATCTCTTAAATTTAAGTACCAGGAGGACCGAGCGTTGCTCGGTGAAATATTAGTAAATTTAAATATCAGAATAAACTTTATTGACATTTAATATGCAGTACATAAACAGCTGTTACATTTCTTTTTGAAGTTCTGAATGTACTTCTTGTTTATATGTTGTTAATTCGTTGCCAACATGGCAACCCATAAGCCCAATGTTAAAATTTTGTAATTTTAAACTTTAATTTTTAGCAAAATTAGATTTTCCCTGGGGGCGAGACCCATCTCAATCGTATTTTTAAGGTAAAACTAAGTTTATTCCAAAATTTGAAGGAAATCGTCGGAGCCGTTTTTGAGATAATTGTGCAAGCAAGCAAACAAGCAAACATTGCTCGTATAAGAGTATAGGATTTTAATATTTTCACCAACAACCAACTATATATCTTCACAGTTAACAGCTGTTTCAAAAGGTCTGCTTAACATTAATGTTTCTTTATTTTTGTTTACATTTTCGTTACCATTTTCGTTAGTTGTTATTTCGTTACCAAAATAGCAACCCATAAGACCAATGTTAAAAATTACAATTTTTAAACTTTAATTTAGATCAAATTTGATTTTTCCTGGGATTGAGACTGTTTCTAAACTTATTTTTGCGCCGAAACACTCTTTAATGCAAAGTTTAAGCAAAATCTAACAGCTAGATTTCGAGATCGTGGAACACACATCCCTTCAGACATTCCTCGTATTATAGTATAGGATATTTCACTAACAGCTGATAGCTTTGCATCTTCAACAGTAATTACATCAAATCTTTGAAATCGTGTGGGGCGGAGCTCTGAAGGAATTTCGCAAAACCGTTTCTTAGTGAGCACCTATAGGCAAAGAGGAACTTCCATCCCAAATTTCAACCCTGTGGGTCTTATAGTTTTGGAGATTCGTTGTTTCATAGATTCGTATTTTAAGTGCTCCATAAGAATAACATTGTAACGAAATTTTGAAGTATTGTGGGGCGGAGCCCTGCAGGAATTTCGTAAAACCATTTCTTAGTGAGCACCAATGGGTAAAAAGGAACTTCTATACCAAGTTTCAATCCTGCATTTTCTATAGTTTTGGAGATTCGTTGTTGCCTTGATTTATTTTTAAAATCCCCCATAAGAATAACATTGTAACGAAATTTTGAAGTCGTGTAGTGCGAGTCCACCGAAAATGCACCAAAGATATGTGTGGCCTCCAGGCGGGGCTCTTCCCAACGGGGACAGCGGAAGAAAGTATGTTCCGCATCGTCGGGAACACCCGGGCAATAAATGCAGTCCGGTGAACCGGTCTTTCCCATCCGGTTCAGGTACGACCGAAAGTAGCCGTGACCTGTCAAAAATTGGGTCAGGTAGTAGTCCACCTCCCCATGCCGCCGTTCCACCCATGGTTGGACCTGCTTGATAAGTCGCGCAGTCCATCGTCCTCGGGTGTCGTCCTCCCAGCTGTGTTGCCACTGCTGGAAGGTTCGGGAGCGCACTTCTGTTCTTGCCGTGTCCTTGCCGATCTCGCCTTGTCTCTGATAAATCGCTTTCCTCTCTCCTGCCAAGAGCTTGACAGGGATGACTCCGGCGACCACCAGGACGGCAGGCTCGGACACTGTCCGGTAGGCGGAACACACCCGGAGCGCAGCTTGACGCTGAACCCGGGCGAGTCGCAACCTGTAGCACTCCTTATCTAGAGCGCCTGCCCACACCTCTGCCCCGTAAAGGAGCACGGACTGGACCGCGGACATCAACAGACGTCTTCTGCTGGATCGGGGACCCCCGACATTGGCCATCAGCCTACTAAGGTAAGTGACTACCTTAGCGGCCTTGTCCGCCGTACGGAAGATCTGATCCCTCCAACTTAACTTGGTGTCCACCATAACCCCGAGGTATTTGGCGGCACGAGTTGATGTGACCACCTCCCTTCCCACTCGGAGTTTGACGACGGTGTCGATCCTCTTCTTCGTGAGGATCACAATCTCCGTCTTACTGAGAGCAAGCGAGAGACCGTGATCTGACATCCAGGTGTTGACCACACGCATGACTCGGTTCAACTTTAGTTGGGCCAGCTCAACGTTGCGTGCAGCAATGAGAGCTGCGACGTCATCGGCGTACCCAACCAAAGTGGTTTCCTCAGGCATCTCGGACCTCAGGAGGCTGTCATAGGCAACGTTCCAGAGATCCGGGCCGAGTATTGAACCTTGTGCGGCACCAGAAGTGACTTCCATCGTCCGCGTTCCGTCCCTCGTATCATAAATCAGGCTTCGAGAGCGTAGATAATCCTCGATGAGCCGCAACAGATATGCAGGAATTCGAAAGGTGTTGCGAAGCGCATCCAACATATCGACCCACCTCGCCGAGTTGAAGGCATTCTTGACATCAAGCGTAACAAGAAGCACTACTCGGCGGGAGAAATGGTTGTGGCTCTCGGCTCTCTCCACAGCTCTCTGAACTTCGGTGACAGCGTCGATCGTTGACCGTCCCTTTCTGAAGCCGTACTGACGGGGGCATAAGTCCCCGGCAGCTTCCACGGCAGAAGTCAGGCGGGAACGGATCAGCTTCTCGAACAGCTTCCCAGCCGTGTCCAACATGCAGAGAGGCCTGTGGGACGACGGCAGCTCGGGATCACCTTTGCCCTTGCTGATCAGTACAAGCCTGGCTGTTTTCCAGGGAGCCGGAAACACCCCTTCTACCAAACAGGCATTGTACATTCTCAACAAGTCAGCGTTGATTGAAAATACTTTCTTTAAAGCCTCACTGGGAATCCCGTCCGGGCCAGGAGCCTTGTTGCTCTTCAGGAAGAGAACTGAGGTTTCCAGCTCCTCGAAAGTGAAGAGTGGAACGTCCTCTACCCGTCCGAAGTCAACCAGCGGTCGCTGTGGATGTTCAGGAAACAACGCAGCGACGATCCTCCCCATGGTGGCGCCCTCCATGATGGAAGGTGGAGAGCGGGCGCCGAGTTTCTGTGTTACAAGTTTGTAACCCAGGCCCCACGGGTCGGAGTCAACGTCGTCACGAAGTCTCCTCCAGCTATTCGCCTTGCTCCTGTTGATCGCCTGGCGGAGAGATTTTCTCGCAGCTTTATAGGCCTCCGACTTACGAACTCTGTCTGCGGGAATTCTCGCTCTTGTGGCGGCTCGTCTAGTTCTTAAACATGTTCTTCTGAGTTCCCCAATCTCTTCAGTCCACCAGTAAACGGGTTGTTTGTCGCGTCGGGGTTTCCTTCGCGGCATAGACTGGTCGCAGGCCGAGACGATCAGTTCCATCGTGGATGTTACTAGTGCCTCGGCCCCAGCCTCACCAGGATTCCCCTGCGCTCCCCGAGAGATGGCTTCGGTGAATTTGACCACGTCCAGTTTGTTGGTGTTCCACCGGCGTGGCCCTTCCCGAGATGCGGAAACTCGACGATTTGCCTGATCATGCAGGTCAAAAACGATGTATTGGTGGTCGCTACCCGTGTAGTCCTCCACAACCCTCCAGCCAGAGATCCTCGGAAGGAGCGACTCAGACGCAAAGGTGACGTCGGGGATCGTGCCTCTCTGCCCGGGGCGCCGAAAAGTAGGTGTGTCGCCCTGGTTGAGGACGACAAGACCGGCCCTGGCGATGAAATCCAGGATGTATTTCCCCCGGGAGCTGGTAGAGGGTATTCCCCACTCGACGGCCCTGGCGTTGAAATCGCCACCAACGACGACATGCCCGGTTTTGCCGAGAACGCACTCCTCTAGACTGTCTATCTTGTTGCGGAAGTCCTGGACGGCCTCGTTGGGGGTGAGGTAGCAACTGAAGATAGTCACGTCCCTACACCTAACCCAGGCGAATCCTCGGCCGCGACCATGACTCCGCACCAAGACATCCCGCGTATTACGCGCCTAAAATGCAGCAGTACCGAGGCTGTCGGAGATCCAAGTGTTAGGGTCTCTGTCCCGATACTGTTCGCTGATAAGGAGCGCGTCAGCACCAAGTTCTCGGGCGAGCTGATCTAGAAGGTTATCAGCTCCCCAGGATCTATGAAGATTGGCCTGGAGGATGCGAATTACCGGCCGCTGCCTTTTGCCTGTTCAAGTGCGGCTCTGAAGGCGCCGCACTGACCAGACCCGGGTAAGTGACCGAGGGCACTGGAGCCTGAATCCTTGCAGAGGAAGCAGGAGGGGCTCGAGGAACATTCCTTGCGTTTGTGGCGCTGGCTTCCACACTGGAAGCAGTTGGCACTTTTGTCGGGCCCTTTACAGTTTCGGGAGGAGTGGCCGAAACCGAGGCAACGGAAGCATCTCGAAACTACCACCCTCCGTTTGAGCCTGCAACTGACCCAACCGACTCTGAGGTGCTGAAGGCTAAGCAGCTTATTGGCGTGCTTTTCGCCCATCTCAGCAACAGACATCCGGAGTTGACTTCGGTTAGGCTTTGTCAGCCATACCCTCACTCCATCGGCCGGTATCTCCGGGAGTGCCACCTGGATCGCACGGGTCACCTCGTCTTCGGTGGAGAGGGCATCAAGGTCCCGAATCTCGACCGAACACTTCGGTTCCAGGGCCTTGATGGAGCCTTTGTCCCCAAGTGCAGTCTTGAGGGAAGCGGCAAAACCGATCTTGTCACTCGACTTCCCCAGTTCGAGGAGGACATCCCCGTTCTGGGTTCGCCGAATAGACTTGATAACGGTGTTGGTCTCTTCCGGTTTGGCCTGCGATCTAATCTGACCCAGAACATCGGCAAAAGATCGCCCCCCCTAAGGGCTTGATCAAGATTGCCTCCGTCCTGGGCTTCTTAGACGCACACGTTCTGGGTTGTTTAGGCTTTCTGACAGACTTGCCAGAGGCCTCCCCAACCGGGTTTGAGACTTGCGTCCGCTCCACCCTCGACGCACTTTTCGAAGCTGCCTCCGCTTGCTTCTGCCTCCTCCTTTCTTTCTTAGACAGGCTTGTCTTCCAGCCCCCCAAAGGTGTTGAGGCAGAGTTTGCTGCCAAGGCAGGTTTAAGAACTCGTCCCACGCACAGGCCTATATAAAGGCCCATGTGGGACTATTTTTAAGTTCATTTGTAAATGTCTTTAGGAAATTTTTTGAAATAAATTGAAATAAATAAAATAGATTAGCCGCCGGAGCAGGAACCTCTGCAGGAGTAGCCGCTGGAACAACGACAGCGCCCGGGATGGAATGAGCAGCCGGGACAGGAGATGTCTGCGATGATGCAGTGACAAAAACCGGCCTCGGCGCCAAGTCCAACTCCCCGAGCTCAGGGCTTCCCGACGATGAACCGCTCTGCCTCTTCTTTCGCTTTCTGGCTTGAGTCTGGGACTCAGATGCCAGATGAGCTTGAGGCGAAGCAGAGATGACTCGGTTCGTGACATCACGCTCCTGTTTCACTGCCTTTAGCCTGATTTTCCGGCATTCCTCGATTTCTTCTAGAGAATCTTCGAGTTTCGGAATCCCCTCTTTTATGGGATTGTTTACGTTCCTTTGAATTAAGAGGGCCTTGGCCATCTCCTTCAAAAGAGCTTTCATCTTCTTCAGACACGAGTCTTCCTCCTCGTGGGCGTCGTCCTGCTGCTGCCGAAGCATTTGCAGCTCGAATGCCGCACGAAGAGGGCTCTTCCTGGGAGGTATTCCATCGAGCCTGGCTTTTGAGGTTTCTGCCTCGGTCACCTTCATCGCTAGATTGACCTCCACTTTCTCCTTTTCAGGCTCGGACAATGATCCGGCGTCACTTACCGTCTTGAACGGTGCCGGTGGGGGGGAGGTTTTATTTCCCCCTGTCGGCGTCCCAGTCTTCGAGGTCGGAGACCTCTGCACAATAGAGCTTCGCCTAAAAGCGGCTTGCTCATTCTCCTTTACGTTCTTCGTGTTTCGGTTGATAAAATTCATGCTTTCATGTCACCAGCGCATCGTGCGGCAAGGGGCGGCCCGTTCATTGGCCGAGAGCGGGTGCACCCTCGGAGGTCTACCCCCCGTAGGAGATAAGACACCCCTACCCCAGTACTCTGGGGCCCGAACCTCCGTTTGCCCAGCACCGATACACACAAGGTGCCGGACGTGCTGGGGGTCGCACCGTGGCAATGCAGAGTCCAATTCCTGCATCCATGCCGCACTCCCTGACTAAGGTCCGAAGCGGCTGGCTTCTGACGACACACTGGAGGAGACCATCGGCAGTGCGAGGCACACATCAGTCCCTGCAACACAACAGGGACACTCCCAGGACCCTCCAGCATGCGCCGGTCGAAAGAAGGTGGAAAGACACCCTTGATTCGGGGTCGAAAAAAAGAAGGTGAGCAAGGTTAGCTCAGGAAAGAATAAAGACGGTGAGCTAAGACCTGAAAGATGAGAAGAATGGCCTTAGCTCGGGAAGAACTGTGAGGAGGGTCCCCACAGCTAGGCTCAGGTACCCCGGGGTCGCCAAGAAACACCCGTACAGTGGAAAGCCCACTGCCCCTGAGGGAAAAAACTAGGAATAGGGTTGAGGGAAACTTTATCTATAAGTATGAATTGGTATTAGATATAGTCATGTGATAACCATTTTTATATGGTAAGAGCTCTCTTACAAACAGTTAGTGAAGTAACTTAGCCTAATTATGAACGACACATATATTTTTATTATTTTTGTAAGTTAAGTCATGATTTTGCTAAACGAATGGTCAATAGAAACACTTTATTTTTTAGGGATGGACGCCTTATGAGAGACTATTTGATTTTTTTGAAGATCCATCTGACTTGAATCTTAATCAAGTTTGTATACCTTGATGATAGCTATACCTTGATGATTTAAGCTATGTCCCTACCATTATTCAAATTTAAACATCGCATTTTAGGTTTTGATTATTTCATATGAGATTTTGCTGTAAGTTTTTAAAAAAATATTTGTTTATCACATTAAGTGTTTATCTTTATACGAGAACCAGCATTTATTGTCTAAGGTGCTTAAGAATAAACAATTAATTATTTTTTTAGTTTTCTTAAGTCATGATTTTGCAAAATATCAACGCTTAATATCAACGCTCTTTTTTAACGAATTTTTTATAATTTTATTGGCCGATTTTAATATTAGTTTTTTAAAATGTCAACCATGTCCTTGTAGTTTTATTCTTGTTCAAGCATGATATTTAAGCTTACGATGATTTATTTGAGTTTTTGCATAAATTTGGAAAAGTTATAGAAAAATTTTAATTTATTTGCCAAAGTAGGGTGTTTTTACAAGAATGAGAATGAGGTATGTAATGTTTCTATTGACCCTGTTGACTGGAGAAAATCAACATTTATTTATCTAGTGTTTATTTAGCCAAGTATTTCTATTCACCCCAAATTTTGAGGTGAATAGAAACAGTCATATTTTATTTTTTATGCTTATTTCTCCAGTCTCCAGTCACTTCAAAACGAAAAAAGTAACATGCTCCCTGGCTTAGATCTTACCATGAAACCTACGGTAAAGCTTCCTCCATATGGCAAACTCGCTGAAACGCGATTTTCATTACCCTGATTCATCCATATCACGATAATAATATTTATTTACAGTACCATTCGAATGGTGAACTTAGGTAGATGTTTACTCATACTACTCGAGGTTCAACGGGATAAGATAACATGAATAGGCGTCAAATCAGAACTGGAGTGACAGGATATAAATCAAACAGACATTTGAGAGACTGGAGCAATCCATTACTAACAGTCATACAACTGTCTCTGGTTCCCCACGCACATCAATTACAACACAATTTTACTCGTTAGACTCATTGCATTTACATGAACTATAAAGTCTCCACCAATAGAAATTCGACAAAAATTTCCGTTGATCTGGAAAAAAAAATAGTTTCATGATATGTTATAACTAAAACATCTGTTCTCCTAGAATTTGTTGTTTTGCTAGAATCTATATATTAATAGGCAAGCATGTTTCGTTTCCTCATTTTTTTAAGGTCGTACTCATCGAAGGAGAAATCCTCGCATACCGCTAGAAAGGTATAGTCATGTAAATTAGCAGAATTCCATTCTAATGAAAATCGGACTCCAGGGCTATGCTCCACTGGCTTTCAAAGTTCCAATGTTAATATTATGGAGGAAGTTTGAATCATTAGACAGCTGTTTGTAAAACAACTGCCAGGAAAACTGTAAGAACAGATGATAATCTATACTAGGAAATCGCCCACTGGTCGAAATTCGACCAAATATTTAGTTTGAGCTAATAAGTTAAAAAAAATTATAGATAAAACAAACTGTTCTTCCTGATTTGCTATAATTTGTTATTACAACTGCTGTTTCATGATCAGATTATCCTTCTCCCATAAGATAAACAATGAAACTTTCAAAGCCTGTAGCGCGTAGCCTCTCGGGCCAATGTGAATCAAAATACCATTCTGCTCATCAACAAGACACTAACTACCTTTCAAACGGTATGCGCGGGTTTATTTTACGTTGCTCACAAGCTGAGAAAAAAGGAGGAAAAGAAACATGATTGCCTATTAATATTATATTATATTATAGATATATATAAGCGAAATCCCACTCACTGACTCATCACGAAATCTCAGGAACTACCAAACGGATTTACTTGAAACTTTGAACATAGGTTCGTCTTGACTCTTAGGTGTTCACTAAGAAACGATTTTGCAAAATTCTTTCAGGGCTCCGCCCCACACGTCTTCAAAGTAACCATGTTATTCTTATGGAAGTAAAATTTTTGTATTGGAACATATGATTACATTAGGGAATATTAATTTTGTAAACAGCTGTTCTCATTTAAATTATTAATTGAAGATTGGTAGTAAAAGACTAGATATTATAGGATATTATAGAATTGCGGCGAGTGAGCTTAGCGAACGAGCATAACCTGGAGGGGGGGGGGTGATTACTGACTGACTCATCACGAAATCTCAGGAACTACCAAACGTATTTACTTTAATCACAGTTCGTCTTGCCTCTTAGGTGCTCACTAAGAAACGATTTTGCAAACACAGGCCTTGCAAATTACTCTATGGCCCACGGGGGTGAAATTTGACATGGACGTTCCTCTTTGCTCATAGGTGCTCACTGAGTAATAATTTTGCAAATTTCATTTAGGGCTCCGCTCCATAGCACCTCAAAATTACCATAGATCCTACGGGGTATAAATTTAACGTGCATGCCCCGTCTTGCTAACAGGTGCTCACTACGAAAAGGTTTTGTAAATATAGTTTTTGAAGATCTTTAGGCCTCCACCCCACATGACTTCAAAATGACTGTAGGGCCTAAAGGGTTGAAATTTGATATGGTCGTTCCTATTTGCTCAAAGGTTCCTCCAGGGCCTTTTAGAAACCTTTTTTCACTAAGGAGAGGTTTTGCGAAATTCCTTCAGAGCTCCATTCACACCACTTCATTATATCAATGTCATTCTTAAGGAAGTTGATTTCGTTGCTCTTTAAAAATATTGTATTACCTATAAAATGAATTCAATCACTGGCGAAGCCATGACGGGCAACAGCTAGTTCTGTTATAAAGCGTTGTTTATCTTCTAGGGTCCAGATCAAAAAGATTTTGGTCGAATTTCGATCGCGAGGCGATTTCTAGGTTGTTATATTAAGCCGCGTCCGCAATGGGCGAAGATGTTAGCCAAACAGTGGTCTGCCGAACGTTTGTTTGTTTATTTATATTTATTTCCAGTGTAAATCATATTGTCAGTAATTGTTCGTTAGAATTTTTTTTTTTTTGTGGAACAATTTCGCCGTGAATTTTTTGCCAGTGCGGATGCGGCTTTACATCACTTAGTTGTTAAAATGTCATGATTCAATCAATAGTGTTTTTATAATACTAACATTAAAGCTTTGAAAGCCTGAAAGACAAATATAGCTATAGGTGCTAACGTATATTATAATTGGAATCTTCTCGAGTACAGGACACTACATTTCTAACAGTATCGCGTTTTTCTCCTACGTTGTCCACTGTCCACAAACTTAGAAAAATGAGGCTTATAAGTGTTTGCCTGACTATATCTATAAATACAATTTGTAAAAATCTGTGTGTGTATTTAATGGGAGTGAAAACTATTGAACAAATTGACCCATTTTTTTAACTTTACTTAATTTACCTAAGAGTAAGATAGGCCTATTCGCCTTTTCCTGCTCCCTTTTGGGCTCTGCCCCAGTGGCCTTGCAATTTAAAAAGTTTAAGGATGTATACATTAGAATGCAGCACATGTACTAATAAGTAACTGGCAACATTCATGTACGTTGTATTTAAATTTCTTTAACCGTTAAAACTAAACAGTAGAAGCTACAAACAACTAACAATCTAATATTTTCATCGTTGTGAGTTTGGTTCACAAGCATGTAAAAGTAAAAGGCGGGGTAACTGATATTTCAAATGTTAATATTGGGCACTTCTCACTTTTAGGTTAATGGCGATATTTTGAACAAATGCGACGAATTCTTGAGCCTTATTAAATTTTTAAACAACACAAACACAGACGGACATTTACATGGACACAGAAGCCCAAAGAGTCTACAAAACACACCAAACTAATCACGACGTTTCGGGAAACTATAAAAAACGTTTCCCGTTATAAGGGTTCTTAACTTTATTCAAGAGAGCCGAACGCCTGACCACGACTTAAGTCGTAAAAAGTAAATGGGAAAGTAGATAAAAATAACTGTTTATGAATATTTTGCCTCGTATTTTTTATAAAAGTTTTAATTAATCGAATATATGAAAGGAAAATACAGTGTTTCGATGATTACTTCAGTCAGTTGTGCAAATTTGGTGATCAATGAAAAGGTGATTAAATTTCTTCTAACACTAAACGTTGAGTAAATATTGATGTATATTATACGCATGATGAGTCAACTAGTCAATATATAGATATATGATGACGAATGTACTTATTAAGTTTTAATAAAACTCTTACAATTTACGTAAATTTTTGCATGTTATAATTGGTTATTGAATAAAGAATTGTTGCGAATATTTTAAGTTGCTGAAGAGTAAAACTACGTTCACAACTTTACGATGCCTGAAATTTGATGCTTCAGGTAGAAGAAATTAATCCCTTTAAATTTACTTTAATTTTTTCCTACCTGAAAAAAACATGTGAACAGGTTTGTTTTCCTAATTATTAATGGAAAATTCACTAAGCAATACACTAATAAATGACCTGTGAAACCAATTTAATCTTCGAGGTTTAAGCTTAGCTTTAAGAAATATCGCTCCATTTATTTAGAAATTAAATGAAGAACCATACTTATAAAACATATTATAAAGTGAAAATATCCGGTACCGAGTTAGCTAAGATTTAAAATAGCTGTGACTGTTGTGTTGCCGTATTTGTCCATGCGCGGGACGACAGGTGATGGATGGAGCCCAGTCACCAGGGACAGCTCAATAATTATGACGAATCACAACACGATGGGCTCCGCGGATGACATAGCGGTGTGTCCTCGACCGTGGCCGTCGCTAAAATTAATTTTATTATGAAAAATGTATGTAGTTTGTTCATTTGTTGTAATTAAAATTGCTTGGAAATGAACTATAATTCACTAGTTAGCCACTAGCTGGCTTATGGATTTGTAAATTGTGTTAATTAAAGTCTGACTGTTTATTATGATCAAAATACGATGGATCTTTCATCCAAGTTATAATGGGTTTAATGATGTATATTATTCACCTCTGAAAAGTAAATCAAGATCTAATTTTAAAATGATCAAGAAATTTGTTTAAATCTGAAATTAAGTTTTGAATGTCTCAATATATACAACAAACATTATGCTATTATCCTGAATTTGTAAGAATTTACATTAAATAAAATCAGTCTTATTTTGCACAAAAACAAACAAATATGTGTAATAAAATCTTAATAAAAACTGAATGATGCGGTCTTATAAGAAAAATTATGTAAGATTAATGTTCAAGAGTTCACGAGTTCGATTCTCGGTATGGAAACAAACTTTGAAGGTTTGGACCGCTTTCCCTATAAGAATTTATTACTCTAACTAAAACCCCACTGTCGTTGACAAAGAAACAAATCACTCTGTTATAAAGCGAATCTTGACCCAACTTAATGATCGGGTTCAATTCAAATGTGTTATATAATTGTTTACCATTATGAGCATTTAGTAGTCTGTTCATACAAATAAAAGGTAAAAGCACTTACCATTAATAATCCCGCACTTGATCACATGCTTAAGTTGTAAGTTGGGAAAATTAGTTCTTAAAATCTGAAAAACAACTATTTCGTTCAAACACAGTTCTACTTTAAACCTCTGAAACACTGGATTTAAATTCCCCCTGAGGTTTTAATCTAATAGACCATGGGCCGACAATATGAAACCCTCCCCCCCCGTGGGAATTTATGACTTATACTTTTTTTTGTTGGTATTGCCTACTAGATTAAGAATTCGGTTGTTTGCCTTTTTTAAATTACAGCATATTCCAGAAAACCAAGAAAAGACGGCCTATGAGGAGTCAGACAAAATTTTTAATCAGCAGCATAGGTCGAGTTTGGTATCAAATTAAAGGTCTCACATAGCAGAGTACAATGCCGCAAACTAGACTTCAAAAGGATGATCGAAACGGAAATGGCAGGCAAACAAAGTTTCCATTAAAATATATGGGTAAAACTTTAAAATGCAATAACTTTCTTTATACCCAACCTTTTAACGTCGGGTTTGCGGCATTGTACTCTACTAATTGAGACCTTTAATTTGATACCAAACATGACCTATGCTGCTATTTAAGAATTTTGTCTGACTCCTCATGGGCCATCCCCCTTAAGGGGTAAAAAAGTGTTAATGCCTTAAAAGAGTGGACATTTATGGCCATTATTGATATACCAAGTCTTGTAACTTTATCTATATTGGTAAAAAATATATTTCACCGTTCCGGGACTTTTCAACCACACTGTATATAAAACTAGTTATTTCACTTTTTCACCATAAATCTAAAAAAAATTCATAATTTTTTGGAAATATTTAAGTAGAGAGCTTTATAACGACCCATTAATTAATAAAATTGGCCAAGAAAACTGTTAGTATTTTCGGTCAAAAGATTTTTGAAACTGAATCATTTTAATGATGATAGTAGATTTTATATTTTTCATGGTTTTTTCGTATTTTTCGGGATATGCTGTAATTTTTAAGTGGCAAACACCTAAAACCATAAAGTACATGTCAATACAAACACAAAAATGTATATGTCGAAAATTCCCACGGGGGGGGGAGCATATGTTCACATCAGCCTTTGCTCTATAAGGGCTACAGTTTCAAGAATTCAGATGGACTACAGTACGGTACTTAAGAAGATTACGAAAGGATCCATCGAGATACTTAACGAGAGTGCACCAACTTGCTTCAGTCACTTAGTATTTAATAGTATACTTGTTTAATTTAGATTCTTTGCTAGATAAGTTACTTTTAGTCCTAACTCAATTATTCCCGTCTAATCCGTGATCATCAGTACATAAAACCAAGAAATATAGAATAAAACTACTTTAAAATTCATAGTGTTAGCCCCGGAACTGCGATTTGACATATTATGAGATTAATAAGTTACCTCCGTCTGCAGTTCCAACTTGTAGTTTTTACAGCTACATATGTTTCGGCAATTCTGCCATTATCAAGCTGTACAGGAACAATAAGTTAATCCACTTCAAGAGCTTTGTTAGATGATTTTAAATACACACATTTCACAACACACGACACATACAAGGTAACGAACGAAAAACAGATAGGCCTATCCACGTAACCCGACATTGCCTTGGTCACGAGCAGGAGGGCTTAATGTAGGGCTTCGTATCGTTAGGGCTTTGCTGTGAGCCAGGCACTCCTTCACTAAAATATGCTTCCTATAAACTAAAAAAATAGCTGATGTAATCAATATATGTAATGATTCAAAGCGAACAAGTTGAACTTAAAGAGAAAAAGTGGCCGAAAGTTACCTATAGAAGCGAGTATGTGAAATAAAAGATTATTACTGTAGTAATACATTCTTTAATATTTTGTGGTTATCCTTTCTATGGTAAGGTATAATGGGTAGCCTATACAAGTAATTATAAAAAAAGTAAAGCTACTCACCTACCTTCTTACTTATCATTAGTTCCAGAAAAATTTTCAACCGTGGTTCACAACTGAGGTGTTAGTCAAAAAGGATTCAAATTTAAAATTTACAAAAACTAATATTATTGTGTTCTTGTTTAATTTACTAACAAAAGAAGGCAACAACGATGAAAACGTAGTGAATTTTCAATGGTTATTATATGCACAAATCGTTATGAATGCTGCACTCTGTTGTGATGTTGTTAAACTAAATAACATATTACACAAGTTATACTTGTTTTTGAAAAGTCGAATGAACTCACTGTCCATAAAAATACAGATGGCTCGGTGTATTAGTGTTTATGGATTTCGAGAAAAGAGGATGGACAAGTGACGGGGTCGGGTTACTTTTCTAAAAATATCTGTCTGTTGCATCTAGGTAGTTATCAAGATGAAAAAATGTTGCATTTGATATGAGACAAAACCCGAATAAAGTTAATTTTAGAGTATAATTATCGAAAGACATGAACACAGATACGCCAGCCATCTGTAGCGTGGATTTTCAAATTCAGTGGGGCAGAACCGTAATGTACTTCCAAAATTTTAATACGGCTATATGTTCCTCGAGACTGTCAGCCTTCACCTATACAATAATGCAAAATTTCTGCTCATTTGGTGCAGTGGTTAGAATGTGATTAAACAACATTCACAAAAAATTTAAAGAAACTACTGTATCACAGTTATTATGTTAGAAGATGGGACAGAATTTTCTTTTAGTTCTACAAACTGGTAAATTTGCTAATGCTTCGCGTGGCTGTATACACTGCGCTATTAAGACATAAGAATAATAAATGTAGTTTTTTTTGTTTGTTTTTTTTTCAAGGAAGAAAAAGGAAAATGCATTACGCACACAGGGGGCCAGCCTGTAGTATGGGAATCCCCTAATAAACGGTTATACCCACTAAAAAGGCCTCCTCTACTCCTTAGGTATCTAGCCTGGAATTGTTTGTCACATTACAACAGGCTAGGCCTAAATGAGCCTAAGCCCAATTTGCTCACTCCTTAACCAGCCGCACGGTCTTTTTTATAAGTAGGATACCCTGGGCGCACTGTGACAAACAATCCCAGCAGCCCTCATCCTCCGAGATCTTTTGGCAGACCAAGTCCACCGAAAATGCACCAAAAGTTTGTGTGGCCTCCAGGCGGAGCCCTTTCAACGGGGCCAGTGGAAGAAGGTGAGCTCCGCATGGTCGGGAACGCCCGGGCAATAAATGCCGTTCAGTGAACCTGTCTTGCCTATCCGGTTCAGGTACAACCAAAAATATCTGTCAGGTAGTAGCCAACCTCCCCGTTTCACCCATATTTTTACCTGCTTGAAAAGTCGCGCAGTCCGTCGTCCTAAGCTGTCGTGCTCCCAGCTGTGTTAGCACTGCTGGAAGGAGCGCTCTTCTGTTCTTGCAGTGTCATTGCCGATCTTGCCTTGTCTCTGATAAATCGCCGTCCTCTCTCCTGCAAAGAGCTTGACAGGGATGACTCCAGAGATAATATGACGGCAGGCTTGGAAACTGTCAGGTAGGCGGAACACACCCGGAGCGCAGCTTGATGCTGAACCCGGGCGAGTCGCAATCTGTAGAAATATTTATCTGGAGCGTCTGCCCACTCATCTTCTCCATAAAGAAGAACAGACTGAACCGCAGACATCAACAGACCTCTTCTGCTGATCGGGCCCCCGACATTGTCCATCAGCTTATAAGGTAAGTAACAACCTTAGCAACCTTGTCGCCGTACGGAAGATCTGATCCCTCCAACTTACCTTGGTGTCCAACATAACCCGGAGGTACTTGGCAGCAGGGGTTGATTGGACCACCTCCCTTCCCACTTGGAACGGGACGACGGTGTCGATTCTCGACTTCCATCGTCCGCGTTCTGTTCCTTGTAGACAGAATGTAGTATTAGTTATTACTATTTAAGACTGTTAAAAACATTTTCTTTTTAATATTTCCTTTTGCACTCATAGAAAATAAATGTTGGTCGCACGCGAATTCGATCAATTCGGTCAATGATGTAGATGTTTATTTCATCTAAAGCTAAATAGAAGATAGATGTAAAAAGGCACGCATATTCTCCAGATATCCTTAACAATTTGTGAGTGGTTAGGTCTTCAACCATGTTGTTGGAGGAAGAGACTATTTATAATAAACTACACCACTGTAAGCGATTTTAACTTCATTAGCTCTTACATTAAAAAATCTCGTCCCGAAGCAACTGAGCCTCGCTAATTTCGAATAAAAGGTAGGTAACTCATTTATTTGAGTAAAAATCAAAATGGAAATGAATTCACTTTTAATATAGTATCATCTTGAATGTTGAATCTTGAATTTATTAAAAAGGCTTGTAAATTAACGAACAAACTACCATTTCTACCTATCAAAGTTTACAACTGTACAAATACCATGCTTAAAGTGGTGTTTGCTTTTATTTAGGTTTTATTTTATTTGTTGTTTCGTTGCCAAAATGGAACTCCATAGCCACAATTTAAAAAATTTCAATTTTCCACACAAATTTTAAGATTAAAAATGGATTTTCCTGTTGTTAAAGCTGTTAAACGTATTTTGTGCCCAAATATAACTATATCAAAGTTAAACAAAAACTTTAATCTAGATTGCGAGATATAATGTAAAACCTGTATCGCTACAGGCACTCCTTGTATTATATTATAGGACTTAGTACCAGGTTAACCGAGCCTTGCTCGTTGGTTTTTTATTCAGTTTTGATATAGTGTCATGGTAATATAGCTTTTAAACTTCCCCCAACTACCAACTATACCTCTTCACAGTTAACAGCTGTTTCAAAAGGTCTGCTTAACATTAATGTTCCTTTATTTTTGTATAACTTTCGTTGTTATTTCGTTACCAAAATAGCAACCCATAAGACCAATGTTAAAAATTACGATTTTTAAACTTAAATTTAGACAAAATTCGATTTTTCCTGTGATTGACCCCTTTTCTAAACTTGTTTTTGGGCCAAAACACTTTTAATTGTAGATTTTAAGCAAAATCTACCCACTAGAGTTGAAGATCGTGGAACACACATTCCTTCAGACATTGCTCGTATTATAGTATAGGATTATTGGATATTATAGGACAAATCAAGCAAGCACGTCACTTTAAATTTGATGTACAGAAAAAAACTTTCGGCCATAATAAAACTTAGAGCAAAACCAAATACCCGCGTCGCAGCAGACCTGCGTACTGAGCGAATTTCCAAAGAGTTATTTTTTCAACATCAAAGAACTTTGTGGCTATCTTATATAATTAATTAATAATCTTTAGAAGGAAATGTAATATATTTAAAGGCATTTTTTCTGAGTTAATTATTGTTATTTAATAATTTATATAATAATATTTATATTGCAATAATTTTTTTTACATTGATAAAAGTGCATAAGTAGAAGGGAATAGCCGGTTCTGGCACAGGTCAAGGTCAGCGGTTGTAACTGGCAGGTGTGTGTTGTTGATTTGGGGTTTTTTTGGGGGGTTTGGGGAGGGGTTGGTAAGTGTGTCAAGGTCATTCGGAGGGGGTTTTAAAAAAGGTGGGGAGTCTGGGGACGAGTGGGGCGGGCGGGAGTGTGGCGGGAGCGGACGTGGGGCTGTGGGAATTAATAACTTATTTTAGGAAAGCCAAGTAGAATTTTTATTTGAAGTGGTGTCCAAGCGATGTTTGGCGGTGACGGTCTGGTAAATGCCGATGGTGATGGCGATGAGCAGATAGAGGCATACCAACCACAGTACACATTTGAAGAGCTTTAACAGCCGGATCATTTCTTCCTGATTCTGTGCTTCCAATTGTATTCTGTTAATTTCAAGTTTTAATTTATCGTCTTCCAATTGTGATGTGATTGAAAAGCCGTCCATCATGTTTGTGTACAGGTTAGAGAGGAGCGGTGTAGATGGTGTAAAAGTAGGCGATGGAATGAGGAGAGCAAATAAGGGGAGGATATATATTTAATATAAAGTGGTGGGGGATTGAAAAAGAATATTTGTGTAGGACTAGCTTTCATCGTCTGGTGTTGAATCGTGGGCGGATGAAGGACTGTTGTTTGGCATTTCTAATTCTTCAACATTCTCGCTTTCCATCCTTTCACACTCTGGACAATTGTAGGTAATTTCAACAGTAATAGTAACTGTGTTGTTTGGCGTGTTTACAACATCGGTTAAAGTTTGAAAAATATCCTGTAAATCTTGTTGCGAAGTTACTGCAAAAGTAGTAGTATTCTTTGCTAATTGAGGCTGGTTCATCGTTCGGTGGTAGGCAAACAAATGGTGAGCGACGGTAAGGCGGTCGTTTATATGGAAACGGGGAATAGTGGTGGGGGGGAAGAAAAAGAGTGGGGGTAATCCAAAACGAGAAGTGAGAGAACTTCGGTTACCGCAGTTCGCCGCGAAACGCCGTCCGGGTAGGTTGTGGGAAGTGTATAGAAATAAAATAATAATAGCTTTAATATAGAATAGAAATACCAATCACTTTTGTAAACTAAATATTAAGTTTATTTATAATTTGAATTTGATTGTCTTGTTCCTTGTTGTTTAATTCAATAATTGTAATACCATAAGTTGGTTCTTCTTCTTCCCCTGCACTGTTGGAAGATGATGATAATGATGAAAATATTCTGGTAGGATCTACATATTTTACTTTGATGTTGATCCATCTTAAAGAATACCTATCCATAAGTGTGAGTAAGTTGTGAAATAGAGTTTCCATCTCATTTCTTTTGGTGATTAAATGTTCAAAAGAAATAAATCCGTCACCCATGTTGGTGTTAGTCCAAGCAATGTAGTGTAAATGAGAAGTGTGTTAAAGGGTATATAGAATATATATATTGTAAAATAAGTGGTGGGGATAATCTCAAGGTCAACCAAATGAAATTTTAAAAAAGAGCTGCAGTCAGTGACTACAGCTATACATCTGAAGCTTGAATAGGATCAGAAGACCAATCTGATCTATATTTGCACAAATTTTTGATGCATGTACAAAAGCCGTCTTTATAATATGCATCACACTTTCGGCAATTAAAAAGTCTTTCTGGGTGAAATTTGAAACATCTCTGGGGACAGCAAGTGTGGAAGTATCTTGATTTATAAATTTTGAAGGTTTGCAATTCTGGTGGTGGTAGTTGTTTTGTTTTGCATTTGCAGTAACAGGATCCGAAGAATTCACATTTTCTACAAGCTAATCCGTCTACCATCCATTTTCCTATATCGGTACATTTTTGTTCACAACAGTAGCGTGGTTTGTAGTCTTCTTTTTTCTTTTCCATGTTGACGGTTCCAAGTGGAGTTGGGAAATGAAGGTGTATAGTATAGAATAGAGAGTTTTATTAAAAGAAAAAAGTGGTGGGGGTAATTTCAAGGTCAACCAAATGGAGTTTTAAAAAAGAATGGGGTACAAATATTAAATAGTTGCACACTTAAGATATAGGTTATTCATTTTTTTCTTCTTTCTCCTTTTTAATATTTACTTCATGTTCTTGTTTTTTTGCTCTAGCCATTGCGACGAGATCTTCAGTGGATAGTGGATGTACTTCTGGAAATTTTAGAATTAACTTTGGTTGGAAGCCTTCTTTAGTTAATACATCAAGATCGGAGCTCATCTCTTCTACTGTTTGATAGTCCTTTCCAAATATTTTACCATTAAATTCAATCATCATTCGGTACAGCATAGTAGTTGTAGTTGTTATCGCTGCGGTTGTTAAAAAGCAAATGATGATTTAGTCTGGGTTGAATAGCCTTTTTATAGGGAAGCCTCAAGTTGATGGAGTATTGTTATTGTAATTTAACATTAGTAGTATTTGTGGAATTTAACATTATTTTGAGTAGAAGGGCTGGATGTTGTTGCTGTTTGTGTGGAAAAGTACACTTCATCATCGCAGTAGTTTTGTTTTGAAAACATCTTCTTATTTGTAACATAAACATCGGCATTTAAGTGATAACCGCCTGCAAGAAGTACACGCAATTCATTAGTGAAATTGTCGAGTTGTTCAAAAGTTGTGATGGTGGAGGTATCGTATGATGCGCATTTGATTTTGAGAGACATGTTGTCGTTTAAAATAATTGGACAACCAAGGGAGATGTGTACAGCACGGAAGTCAATTGTAGACTGAGGAAATCCCCTTGAAAATTACTCCATTTATATAGTTTTTGTAACTAGGTCAAGGTCATCTAAAATTATTTTTTTAAAAAGCAATATATCACCATGTGCAAAAACACATAGTGATATATTGCTTTTTATTTTTAATATTTTTTTTATCTTTATTTATTTTTAAAATAATTCACAAAGATGTACAAAAGTATTACAAATAATAAATTAGTTGTTGGCAGTAGGCATGACGTGAAGTGTTAGTTCCGTTGAATTGCTTCCGCTTGGACCGTGGGATGCCAAGTACAGAGAGCCGGGGTGGATAAGCCGTAGATCTTCGTTTTGCAGGAGGTGCACGAAGCGCTT
This sequence comes from Neoaliturus tenellus, assembly GCA_030545055.2. Classification (NCBI taxonomy): domain Eukaryota; kingdom Metazoa; phylum Arthropoda; class Insecta; order Hemiptera; family Cicadellidae; genus Neoaliturus; species Neoaliturus tenellus. The sequence goes on from CM061536.1 coordinate 28,856,007, forward strand.
GGGAAGAAATGTTTGAAATTTTGCTTCATCACCGGGCGTGTAGGGCGCTTCACTCAGTGTAACGTTGATGGCGTCCCCAACACTAGTTTCCATCTTCTTAATGGTGTGGATAACATAATGTTTTTCTTCTTTTAATTCTGAACATCTTTTAGTCGGTAAGACGGTAGATTTTGAATGTTTGTTAAATTGATCGACAAGAGATTGTAAAAATGTTTGTGATGTCATCTTTACTTTTTCTTCTTCTTATTTATTGTTTGTTATTATTCTTAGTCTTGCGAATCTGTGTGGGAGGTGTTGACTGTTCGGAGGCTAGAGTAATACTCATGCTGGGTCATGGTTGCGTTGTCGCTTTTATATCCTTCCCACCCCCCACCATTCTGTTGTAGATATGCATTCAAACGATAAGCGTTCTTTAAAGCGCATTGGGACTGCCGATGTTTAAAGTTTTTGGTAGAGATACAAATGTTGGCAAAGTGACACTGAAAATCTCTATCCACTTGCACATTTATCACTTCATGGTTTGTAAATGTTTGTATCCAAGCGGTTTTTTCCAATCCCTTTGTGTAGATAATTTTAAATTCCTTACAGTAATGATTCATAATGTGTGGCACCATACTGTAGTGGATAAAACCTTCATCCCATCTCAGGTTGTGAAAATGTTTCATTAACCATTTGTTTGTCACTTTTGCTTTAGTAGTTAATCTGTTGAACGGTATAGGAGGTTGGAATAAATAGTGATAAACCACAGATGTGTTCATGTCTAGAATAACTAACTCTTTAATAATAAAATGTCCGTTGTTACCGCGAAATGCTTGAAATTCAATTATTCCTCGTTTCACCTCCATTATTTGGTATTGGTTTGAAAATGAAACTTGTTTATTCATGACAAAGGTCGGTATCGGACTGTTTGTAAAATTATGGAGGGCGTCCTTTTATACTGCGGGTTGGTTGCTGCAAGATGCTTCTTCATTCATTTCTTGTGCTTCTTCATCTATACCGAAGTTAGTCTGATAGTTGTGCAACTGTCTCCACATATCAACTTCGTGAGGTATTCTATTGAAAATGGAAGTATCTACGGGACCGTATAGGATTGGTACATACGGTTGTCTATCCAATGTATCGGTTAAATATTCTTTTATGATTGCGCTTGAAAATATTAGTTGTTTTAGATATCTTGTGATAGGACCTGTAGCACAGCTGAGGGTGTAGAATTCATCTTTTGTAAGGTGTATTTTTATGTCATGTTTAGTTAAATCTCTAAAACGAACAATTTGTCCTCCCCGATGTTTTACTATATCGATTTCAATATTTGATTCTAGCAAACTTAATTTTGTTCTTCTTCCATATGTATTGTTACTCAAATAACATTCTAAAAGATGTATATGCTTCATAAACGATTCCCAGGAAATTTCAGAGAAAAACACCATTTTAGATCCATGATTCAAAATAATAGTTGGTGAATACTCCAATGATTTTATTACTCCGGCAGATACGCTTTTTGTCATACATGATGAGATGGGATAGTAGATTCTAAGAAATACCTCTGCTAAAATATTGGTGGAAATAATGTCATCGACTTTTCTTTTTTTAATTCTTTTTTCAACTTCCTCTTCTCTTTTCTTATGTTTAAACTTGAGGAACTCATCCATTTCTTGTTCAATTTGTTTTTCTATATCGGAACTGTTGTCGGCTATAAGCGGTGTAGTTTCTTCTTCGTTAGTATTTGCATTAAGTGAACTCATTTTGCTAACGATGTTTCCCATAGGATGGTCAAACAAATAATGAAATTTTTACTTCGTTTTCCTCCTTTTATAACAATCGCCCCCACCTAAAAACCGTTTTTTATAACACATTTTTAACTATTCCAGTTAGTGGAGTATATGTTACTATTTTGGCATGTAAAATGAGACAATATGCCGAAGTACCTTCTGGTATTTTATCTTCAAATTCCATTTCGATTTTTATATCCACACTTGACGATTTTACTGATTCATTTTGCTTTGAGCAATAGATAACGATTATTGGGGCTTTTGAATAATACTGTTCAGGTGATAACAGTGGTGTATTAGTTTTTCCATAATATGACGATTGAAATCTTGCATACATATCGTATAAGATGGAATAACGCTTTTTGCTAAACATGACATTTAAATTGTCATAAGGAAAGAATTGAGAGTTTAGAAAAACTTTGCAATTTTTTATATTGCAATGGTCAAATTGACCTGCGTGTGCGGTTATAACATCTTTTCGATTGGTTTGAAACCCTAGTATTATGTACCTTGCTCGTTCCAAATAAGTAGATGTTTTAACAGTCCATGTTTGTCGTTCTGTTTGAGGTAATATGGGGTATTCATGGAATTCCCAACTTCTAAACGGCATTACAATATCACGGTCAGATTTTAACTTTCTTAACAATACGATTCTATGTTCATCGGCTAATCTTACATGAGGTACTCTCCACACGATTTTATTTAATTGTAGCTGCCATTCTAGTTTACTTTCTTCAGTGCCACTTGCTGCTAGTATCAAGTCTTTGTTAGTTGAAGATCTGAGTAATACCAATTCTTGTTTGACATTTATTATTATTCTTTTGTAATCTTCAGCGAATTCCAAAAGCAATCGTAAAGGTATGTGAAAATCAAAATGACCATTGGAATTTGGTGTTATGCTGTCTTTATCGGGGGTAACCCATCCGGCGGTGACTATTGAATTCTTCTCATGTGGTGTTAATGATGTTAATCCTTTTAGTGTTGTTGTTATACCAACCTTTTTTGTTGAATCAACTGTCACTCCTGATATTTCATATCTTATTTCGTCAAAAAGATATGCCATTGGGTTATTTATAAAAGGAACAGACGAACCAGTTTTTCCATCCAATTTTAATACTTGTCCCTCAATATATAAATAACTCTCACAGGGTAATGTGTAAATATCTTGTTGTTGAATGGGAATCCTTATTTCATCATTATTGTTTAATTTTGATGAAGTGTAAGGGTTGTGCGTGTGATATTCCTTCTCCCATAGGGTTTCGTCGAACGTCGGACCTTGAGATATATCCAGAATGTCCATTGTAATTTAGTTTTAACCCAATTTTTTGTAGGAAATGTATGTTGTCCGGTGTTAACTCGTCCAATGTTGAAGAGCTACTGAGCTCCCGGCTTTTCCGTTGTGGTTTAAATGTTAATCCCATGTTATACTTAAGTTACCGCTTTTATGTGTAACCGTATTGTAATTGTTTCTTTTCTAAAGTCAACACTATTACCGTCCTGATCTGATATGTTCAGTACGATGTCTGAAATAAAACTGGTGTTTAACGGTAGGTATATAAGGTTTTGTGGCTTCTCAACTATTTTAAACCCAGGAGCTACTGTTGGATAAAATGTATGTAAAATATGTTGGTTTACCCCATCTCTATACGATCCGTGTATAATATTGCATGTTATATCAATACTATTAACCTTTAATATTGTTACTGTGGTATCACCCGTATGAGTAGTTCCGGGATCTAAGATTTTTTTTTTCTTATCTGAAAATCCGAGTAAACTACCGATTGAATTTTTTAAACTCAAATCTATATAATATTTTGAGGTAATTTCCGCTTTTAAAGTATTGTTGTTTCCTTTTATACAGATATTTTCTTCTCCTAGCTGCTTCTGTAATAGCTGGTTTATATCATCTATTTCATATGCTCCTGTAGACAAGGTGATTATTTTTAATTCTGAATAGTTTCCTTTTTTATCTTTACTTTCATAATAATGTAGTAAATTGTTTTTACCCTCTGTAATGTTGGGAATTGAATTGTATGTAGTGAAATCTAATAATGCCGCTTCCCATAATCTATCTTTAGATAGACGCAGTGCTGGGAAAAGAGTACTTTTTAATGTAGATGAATTTCCGCTCAGTGACACTGTGTACGATGACATCTTAAAGCTGACTGACGCTTTTTGCTAAAAACTCCAAACATAAATGTCCGCATATTTCTGTATTGTTAGGTTGTTCTCTTTTATAATTGTAAAATATATTCTTAGAGTTTCTAAAATAGTGTTGAAGTTCTTTAGGTGGTGGTAGATTGCCAAAACTGTCAAAATAATAAACGCTTTGTCCGAGTTTTTTATAGCATACCCAATGTGTTCCTGGACCATAGGAGGAATCTAAATTTACTATTCCAGTTTCATTTTTCCATATGTTTTTTGGTAATGCGTCTTTCATAAAAACTCCCCTAAAAAATGGTATCTTCAAACATTTTACATAATTTGATAATTGATAATTTGTTAAGGCTTTATTTGGAATTATCAATTGATTTTTCTTATTTAGTACACACGGTACGGTCTTAGGTATAGACCTGCTCCGTTTTTTACCATTGACCAAACGGAAGTCTTCTTTGTCTTTGTTTTACGAGTTCTACGACGTCTCTTTTTAATGTTTCCACCTCTTTTAGGAGCTCTTTTCTTTGCAGGTCTTCCTCTCCGACGTTTTCCGCCACCAAATTTTGTTTTCGCCTTCATAGCTGTAGTTACTGCCCAAGCGGCTGCTTTTTCTGCAATACTTGCGTCACTTGATTTAACTCTTTGCCAAGCTTTTTCTGCTAGCGCTTTATCCGCTATTGATCTATTTGTTGAATCAGCAAACTTGGAATACGCTATATCGTGTTCTTTGCAAGCTTGATCCAATTTATTAATTCCAGGATCCCCTCTTGCTAAACGTTTTGCCAATTTAGTTCCGGGTCCGCAATATTGATAACCTCCGGGCAGATGAAATTCGTATGGTAGAGCGTCTATTGCCCGATTTACAACAGCACCAACAGGAATTCGTTTGAGAAGGGATAACGCAGCCGATGTTATACCACGTCCTTTCTTGCCGCTGACTTGACGACGACTGAGCTGTGCGATCTTCATTATATTGTTTTATATATAACCGGCGTGTTTACTCAACGGGATGCTTTATATAAATGAATAACTTATGCACAATTTTTATATTTAAATAATTAATTATTCAAATTAATTATATACTGATTTATGATTCTATTTTTAATCCATGCTTCTCGTTCATCGGGTTGAATCATCACATGACTTGTTGTACTAGCTATATGATTGTGGGTATCAATAAGTAAATTGCCCACTATTCTTATTAAACAATCTAAAGTTACAGCATCTTTCGGATGTTGAGGATCGTGTAACTGCATAATACGTTTATCATTACATGTGTAAGCGTTTGAATCACTTTTTGACATTGTTATAACTTGTCCTATAGTAGCAGCATCATTTAAATCTTCTCCTGGTAAAATATTAATTATTTTCTTCATCTTTGCATCATATTTGGTCCCAAAGTGTTTATCCCAAGTTATTGTTTGTCTCAATGTAACACAATCATCATCTTCATAACCAGGATAAATATTTTTTATTCTTCTATTACGACCATTGTATGTATCTAATCTACCACCACTCGCAATTAATGTTTGTACCATCAAAGGTACATCCGAATCTTTTATACCAAATCTTCCATTTGTTATTGTTTTATGTCCTGCATCCCATTCATCATTTTTTCCTTGCATTAAATCAAACTTTTCATTTCCATGTATAAATGTATCTCCTCGCTTTAGCACGGCATCTTCATGTTTTACAAAATTCGATGTTCCCCTTTTTAATTCTTTAGATAGTTGTTCCATAGTAACAGCGTCTTTTGGTTGAGAACCGAACTTTACATTTGACAACACTTTCCCATAACAATCGATTTCATCACCATCTTGTAAAATACAGTTGTCCTTGATGTATTTCAGGTTTACAGCATCGCCGTCTTCCTTTGGGTATCCAATGTCATTTATAATAAACTTATAAAAAGAAAATCCTCGTTGAGTCTTTTCCGGTATTATAGAATGTAAATATTCTTTATTAACTGAATCTTTATCATTTTTTGGATTTGCCACATTGGTTATCCTATGATTTCCAGCATCATATGTTTGTCCATCTTTTAAATTGTTACCCCACTGCAATTTTAAAGTGTTTGAAAGTTCAGATGATAAATACTCTTTAGTAATTGCATCAGAACTGTCAGTTGGTTTACCAACATTAATTATTCTATGTGATTTAACATCGTAAGTATCCTTAAGTAATTTTAATGATGTTGAAGTAGCTTCTTTTACTGTCTTTAAATTTGCTCCATCAGTATCTTCTTCTGGATCTTTAACTAGTTTTAAACGTTTATTACTTATGTTATAGTCACCTTCAGGTGTTTGCGGCAATCCACTTCTTTTTCTGTCTTCTCCAACTTGCACTCCTAACGCGGAGTACCGTCCAAACTTGTCGACGCTCATGTTAAAAATGATACATTATATGCTTGCCATTCTTTTATATCTGCGGAAAATTATACGACGACACCTCGACTTCTGAGTTCATCAACTAGAGCTACCCACTCATTATTTAAACCTGTATGACCGGCTTCCATAGCTTCATGTAATAGTCTCATTCTGTCAACTAATTTATTAATGTCTTTGTAATAAATTACATTGGTATTGTACAGATTTTTCATTAGTCCTTTGCCAGATGTTGAAGTATCTCCTTTACTCTTTTTACTATGTTGTTCAAGAAGTGATAAATCCATAAGTGATAAAGATTTTCTTTTTAGCGGTTGTTTTACTGCTGGTGCGGTACGTAATGTTGGTAGTTTTCGTGGGGGAAACAACTTTTTTATAACAATGTTATATTTTGTTGCGCGTGAACGATTAATTATTGCATCCTTTGAGTAATTCCTTTTATGTGCATTAGTATTTTGTAAAATTTCCTTAAAAGTATTTAAATCTTTGGTCGAATATCTCAATGGTATGTTTTTAAAAATTAATTCATATAATCCTTTTGTTCCCTTATATTTATGCTCACCAATAATGATATAATCGTCTTCAGTTATTTTAAGTTTTGAATCACCTATTTTCAATTCATTCCCATCAATTCTTGCTCCATATACGTGTGATTTACTTAAATTAGGGTTTGATTTTATATCATGTAGCATTTTCAATATATATTTTCTTCCGAGAGGTCCGTGTTGTAATATATCGCTACTCAATTGAGTTAAATTTGGAATAGATTGTTCTGCTTCAGGTATTGGCTGTTCTTCTTCCTTTTCAACAATAGGTTCTTCTTCTTCTTTTGTTTCTTCTTGGTCACTAGCGCTTGTATATGAATCATCATTGTCTTCTTTTTTTAATGCTTGTACTTCTTGTTTAGAAACTGGTAGTAAAACATCTCCTTCATAACGAGGTTTACTAATGGTTTCTGATATTTGTTTTAAAGGTTCTGTAATAGGTTTAAATGTAGTCTCTAAAAATTCTTCTCTTTCGCTTATACCCATCCTTAATGCACGGTTTTTTATCCTAATAGAATCACTGAGTGATTTTATTTCTTTCAATAGTTTTTCTTGATTTACCATGTTTACACTATGAAGTCTCATTCATTACTAGACATACTGCTATTCATTTAATGGATTAATACAAATTTATCTAACCCTATTCGATACCTTCCATCTTTTATAGCTTCATCTTTCATAATAACAAGAAATCCATACTTTTCAGCCCATGCTTTACCGCACATCTCTTTAAATTTATCAAATGTCATGTCGGCATTCACATGATCGTTATATATATGTTTCAAATTTGTTTCATCTTGCTTGAATATTATCAACAAATTTGCATTATCTCTTATAAGTTGTTTTGGAATTTTACTATAGGTTTGACCAATATAAATACTGTCAATATTATGATGTCTCCCCATTGCAAAATAACTTCTTATTGTATCATGATTCTCACATGACACATCGTCAAATATAAATATAGAAAATGGTTTAGCTTCATTTGGTTGCATAATAGTTTCACTAGCATTAAACTTGTAGAAATTTACTTCGGGCACACTTGCTAATACCTTATCTAACAACTGGTATTTAGGTTGTTGCAAAGATTTTGAGAAAATGTATATGTTATTAAAACGTAGCCCTTTTGGATTAGTTATAAGGTTAAAAACAACATTTGTTTTTCCACAATTAGAAGGGCCAGTTATTAAACATCTTATAGAGTTTGGTAGTAATTCACCATGTTTACCATGGTTTAAATTGTTATTATCCACTGTCAATTCATCTATATTATTAATATTAAATCGTTCTTTTTGCTGTACAATATCCATCTTGTTTAAAGGTTAAACACATAATGAGTTATTAAAGTATTACACCAAGTCTTTTGTAGGAATCCAAGAATCTTCACTCCTATCAAATCCCAACCAACGGACTTTAACTTTATCCTTTTTTCTTTGTAAAACTTTTTCAACAAGATATACATCACCTACTGTCGATTTTAATAATTCATGACCATAGAATCCGCCTTGAAGTAGTTCACCTTTGTTATCCTTTAAAATGTAGGTTTCTGGTATTGTTGGCTGCACTTTGTAGATTGTAAATATTTCGTTAGTCCAATTTGGTAAATATCTTTTACTAAAAACTCCTTTATATTTACTTATACGTACTTTGTCGTTAATTTTAAACTTTTTAGGTTTTAATTTTTCAATTTTAGGAGTAGTATTTTTCTTAATACGCTCCAAAACAAGCTTAGCATTATTGCTATTTACTTCAATAGGTTTCATACCAATAGTGCGATGAAACTTGTTATTGTATTCTTTTATAAGCTTCGGTAATATATCGTACCACACGTACGATCCTCGTTTAGAAAATGTTTTGTACATTGCTCCTTTTAATGTTCTGTTGAATCGTTCAATTATGGAAGCTTTAACTTCCGAATTTGTAGAATAATGATTTATGTTATATTTTTTCATTAATGCTGTAAATTCTTTGTTAAAATATTCTTTTCCATCATCAGTTTGTAAATGTTTTATGACAAATTTATTTTTCTTTATAGCTGCTTCCATAGCTTTTGTTACACTTTTCCCAGTCTTATCCTTGAGTGGTATAGCTTCAGCAAGCTTACTAAAACAATCTATAATTGCCAATATATATTTAAATCCCTTATTTAATTTACTATGCGGTATCATCTCAATGAGATCGGCTTGGTAAAGATCGTTCATTCCTTTAATAATTGTATTTCTTCTTGGAAACTTTCTTCTTGCCGGCTTATGAAGTTCGTTTACAATTTTATCCTTTAATCCTTCCATCTTCAGATGTTGTTTGTACACCGCTTGAGAAAATACTAATCCTCAAAATGGTTTATCACCTTTTATATTATTAACAAATATGGGTCAAGGCCATATTATATTTGTGTAAAAAAGAGGGAACATGGCATTGAACTTGCCATGCTCCCTCTTTTTTACGGAAAGGAAAAGGAAACAGGTGGAAGGACGAAGAATAGGTTTTATTGGTCGATAGGAGTTAAAGAATAATGTCCAAAAGGTAGAGTGTGTATATTGTCTTCCCGGATATGTCTCTTGTCATCCTTGTAGCTGAGTCCCCACTTAGTTTGCTTGACACTGTAGACTTGATGATTAAAGCTTCTTATTGTATTAAAAGTTGCAGTTGTTTCCATGCTTTCAAATAAACATCTTTTAAAATGTTCAAACTGTACATTCTTCTTTAAATATGATGTTTTTATACCTTTTGCCTTCTTTACAACTTGATGTTCTTCTTTTTCACTAATGTACAATTGAAAAGAATACAGTTTGGACATTAATGCCACAATTTCTTCCATAGGTGCACCATTTGTTTCATCTTTGAATTTTCCTAAAACCTTCTTGTTTATTCCATTGTCGTAATTGGGGTGATGTTGTGGGTAGTCAGAAAAATCAAAGTCATTTTTATAAACAAATGTGCGTAAATCTTTATACATATCATTGGTTATAATCCAATAGATAAATGCATCGGTATCCATGTATGCTATTCCAATATTATCTCTACCATAAAATTTCACCATTTTATTATAATGAAAATCATACATGTGAGTTTTTGATATGTCTAAAATGGACATTCCAACATATATGGGTCGATCCATCTTAATTGAAATTTTATTCATAGAAACGGCTACAAGGTTTTCATTAATAATTATAGAAGATGCAAAGTTTGGTTTTTGCACCAATTTCTGTAATTTTGTTGGATCAACAACCAATCTTAAGTCTTTGTGATTTCTTTTGTTTTCTAATGTTTGACCGAATATCGCATTGTTCATTAATTTAAAGAAATCTTTTTGAAAATTGGATGTTGCTGCAGTTCTTCTTCTTGTGTTGTTATCTATATAAGATTTTAACCAACAGGATTGTGAAAATTGCAGTACTTTATTAATTTTCGTAATTTTCAATCCCATCTCTAGCGCTTGCTGTACTGTCCAATAATGAGCTACATACCTAGTCTTATTGTTAAGTGTCATCATCAATTTTGGCCATCTACCAGTGGGAGATATTTCTGTTTTTGCTAATAGTGGTAGATCATAATGATGGTCGTGGAGATGTTCTGGGTATTCAAAATTAAAGTCAAAAATGTAGCCAATATCCCCATATTTAGGGATATCAGCGATGTTATTGATTGAATTTGGATCAACCCATTTAAAATTGTCATATGGAAGAGGGTTTGACATGGCCCATCCGTACAGATTATTTGCATCAAAATAACCTATAAATGTGCTAGGTTGTGATGCGTCGTAATTTGGAAGATATTTATTGTTTGCTTTTACATATCTAGTTACACTTTGGGTTAATCCTCCTCGAATACCGGATTCAATCATCAACACCATGTCTATGTCAGTTAATAGTTGAAGTTTGCATTTTGTTTCTTTTAACATAGCCTGCCATGCCAATCCGGGAGCTGTGTACGAATGAAGTGGGTCTAATCCATATGCTGTAAAACAAGTGTTTCTAAATTCTTCCATTATGTCGCAGAGTAAAGTCACATCTAATTTAACATAAAAATCTGAATATTCGCCTAAGGTTCTTATTTCTAATTCATTCCATACTCTACAAGCGTGTTGATAATCCTCTTCACTGATGTCCTCTTCATGTAACTTATTCTTAAAAGCTTCTTTAGGTGGAAGTGACGTTTCTTCAAATCTTTCCAAATTGTCAATGTAATCATAAGGAAAAACGCCTTTACGAAGAACTAAATCTAATTTATCATTGTTTACAATTTTTTTTGTTTCTATTAAATCTTCTTTTCTAAGATTTTCAGAAAGTTTTGATAAGCTGCACGGCATAAACCGGTACGAATCTACAAATTGCAACTTCATATTTCCAATTTTTTTACTAAAGGTTATAAACTTTTCAGTTGTTTCTGCAAGAACATCAATTGCACCATCATCTCTCCCCAATTCTGGTATTATAAAATGACCATCATAACCGCTAAGGTTATGCAATATTACAGGAATTCTTCTGGTAATCTTATAGTTTATGTTGCATGCATTGCATGCTGCACCCCTATAATATCCTGTAAGATGATCGTGATCTTTAACTTTATAGTTATTTAAAGTAAATTCATTTTTACATAGAAAACAGTGGGTAGCATTTTCATGTTGAATTTCCTCTTCTTCCTCCATTGGTATCATTGGTAGTATATTATTATACAAATTTTCAACATGGCCAGCTATTTCATATAGATGATTTAAAAATGTTCTGGCAACATCTTCACCACGATACACCACGGGTTTTAATGACAATCCATATGCATTCAAATGTTCTTCAACCAATGTGGATTTAACCAATAAACAAAAACTGTTAGGCTTGTGCATTTGATATTTTATACTCTTCCTTGCTTCAATGTTTTCATCTTCAATTGGAACAAGTGTTGATTCAAAATCGGCATATATTACTATAGGAATGCGATACTGATGGAAAACTTTTTCAAACTGTAAATATGATTTATTTAATGGTGGTAGAATAATCTTAGCTTCAAAATTTTCATTACACAGTTGTTTGTGCTCCAGTAACCAATTTTGTCCTCCATTTCTAAGTTCTTTAAAACAAAAACATCTTTTACAAATTATTTTTCTATGTTCACTTCTTGATAATTGTTTATTGACAAGTCTTTCAAATGATTTTATCCATACATAGTGTGATACTTCATCCTTTGTAATTAATAACAAATCCGTATGGTCTGCAAGTTCGTTTTTTACCACTTTCAAAGGATACACCTTGTTAGAACTGTCCAAACCAAATACATTTACAGATATTCCAGGGTTTTGTTTTTCAAATTTAGAAATATCCTTCAAGGCTACCGGATAAGACACACCTTGAAAGTTATATCTGTATCTATAGTTCTCATATTCTTCGCTGGGTCTTTGTGCATTGCTTAATATGAATTTTGATGTCATTGCATATCGGAAACATTCTGTATCATGATTTTGAACATTTACACATGATTTTGTTTCTTCAATCCTTTTTGGAAGAGCTATATAACTGCTCCCCATTACCCCATATCCATGCTTGTGAACTCTAATATCCATACTTACTACACTAACTAAACTCCAACCTGATCCTCGTCCTTCATGTTCTTGGATTTTATTAATGATCTCATCAAAACATTCTTCTACTATTGAATTAATATCTGAACTACTCATGATGGTTCTGTTTTTAGTTATAAATCCTCTTGGTGACAATTCTTCTTCAACGTTTATAAACATAGCATCCAATAACAAGCCGAATTTAATAAAATTTAATCGTTTTAATTCTTCTTTTAAAAGTTTAACTACAATGGTTTTTGCTTCGGCAAGAAATTTGTCTAATTCTAAATTTTCATTTTGGATTTTGTGATGTGTTACTACTCTTCCGGGCAATGCATGAATACTTAAATTAGGTAGTGCATTAGATGGTCCCGCTGTTTCTTCTTCTTCTGCAGATGCATTTTTATTTTCATTTTGTGTTAAATTTTCATTTATATTATGATATAACTCCTTATGAATGTCTAGCAATATTTCATCTTCATAAGTTTCTAAACATATATCACAACGATGCATTTTAGTGATGTTTATCCTATGAAATTCGGCATATAAATGAAATGCATCTTTTTCATACCTCCTTTTTATGCTGTATTACCCCACCACTTTTTACCCCCACCACTATTTTTAATCTTCTTCTTCTTCATCTTCTTCTTCTTCATATGGAAATAATTGTCTTGCACAAAAAATTAATCTTCCACGTATTGATTCCAAATCTGGATCGTGACTGGATGTTGGAGTTTCATTATGAATATTTTCAAATTCCAATGATGGTGTGTATTCATTCTCTGTTAACTCCATTTCTACATCTTCACTCCCTTCATTTATTAATTCTTCTTCCATACTGTTAACACTATCTGTTTCTGAACTGTCATTATCCACATCTTCCACATCAAACTCCTCTTGTAGAATTTTACACAATATTTCTGCAATAGGTTTACTTGGATAGTCGGTGGTATCTACAGGAGCCATGTCGATTAAATGAAAGAGCTTCTTTCTCGTAGCTGCTTTTATATAAATTATTTTATTAGGTCAAGGTCAACAACACTTAAAGCGAGAATGGGGAATAGAGCACTAAGTGGTATGTTAGTCCATTACCACAAAGTGATCTATTCCCCACTCTCTAATGCAAGTCCAATTAATAACCAATTTATATTCAATATTTTTAGTAATTTTGCAGTTTCCTTTGTTTAACTTTTCTTTATTGATTGTCTTTAATCACACAGTTCATAGGTTCTTCTTTTTCTTGGTGAAACAATTGTTTACATTCATATTCCAATTGACGTATTCTTTCATTTTTTATAGTCAACTCTATAAGAAGTTGGTTGATGTAGTCAGCAGCCATGTCGATTGTTCTGGTTCTTACTTCTCCCAATTTCACTCCTGGTATTAGCCTCTGTAGTTTATAATATTTTAGTTTTATTCTTGTTTCTCTTGCCTTTGCCATTTCTTTCATCTTCATTTTTCGAGAGTCCGCATATTGTTTTTTATTCTTTTCACTTAATGAAAGATCCAAAATTATGTTTTCACTATTCATGTTGTCTTTTCTTATGTTATGTTAGTAAACGCCTGTTTAGGATAAGAATGACTCCAACCGAGCGTTGGACTTCTTTTATCTAGTTTCCCCCACTCAATTACCTTCCCCCACCATGTTTATTTAGGTCAAGGTCAAACATAATTAATGCGAGAACGGGGAATAGAGCACTAAGTGACATGTTATTCCATTGCCACAGAGTGATCTATTCCCCGCTCTCTATTCTACAACTAATTTTTTTCCTTTTATATTTTATTATTTTTTTTTTGTATTTTTTTTACACATCATTTTTTACACAGCAGGAGGTTGGTACTTCACAGGAGAGTCTCTATCAATATCATTAAATGCGTTCCATGCATAAGTAGCAGGAAGATCGTTTGGCTCCATCTGCAGAACAGGGAGTTCATTTGCCGGATTCCATACATTTAGATTTTGCAACTCCTTTAGTTTATTTTCCAATACTTCAATTTTACCCAACAGTTCTATTATGTACTTGTTTGCAGTCCTCAATGTATGTGCTCTTGTACAGCCTACGTCCAATGAAGGTACTAAAAGCTGCATTTGATACAATTCAGTTTTCTCTTTTATATGACGTTCCTTAGCTAAAATGCTCAATTCCGGATGTGTTATAGGTTTACCTTTTCTTGACAAATTTACAATCTTCTTTGACAAATTTAACGGTTTTCTTTCACTTGTTGAAGGAGTTGAATAGTCCCGAGATTCAGCCATTTTTCTATGATGTTCTTCTTTTAAATGGTAGTAAGCGAATAACTCCTGCTGCGTATAAACCTTGTTTTATACACAATTCCCCCACCATTTTTATTCTCCCTCTACCAAGTTCTTTAAACATAAAACCAAACTTCTAATTCCGCGTTAACATTGTTGTCTTTTAAAAATTTAACAAAGTCCGAGCTGGAAGTTGACATATCTCTATTTCTTAAATAGTCTCTTACTATGTCTTCATCCCCTTCCTCTAAAATGTAACAAAATACCTTCATTAGAGTTCCATTATCTTGTTTTGAATGAATAAAATTTGAAACTGTTGTCCACTCCTCTTCAACTATTTTAAAGCTTGTCACTTCTAGTTCAAAATTCATTTTTTTTTTTACTAAATTACAAGTTACTTTTTCAAACAATATTACAAGACTAAAGAAATTGGTGAACATCGAGCAACATATATAACCAATACCCCCCCACTTCTATTTTCCCCCACCATTCAATAAATTTCCCCACCATAGTGTTACATTAAACAGTTTTTTTTTTTTAATATGATCTACATCTAATAAATCTAAATAACAGTTGTGCACAGATTGTACATTTTTCATTCATGATTTCAAACCTTATTAGTGGTGCCTTAACACGATGGTCTACATATCCTCCTTCAAGATCAAATTCATCCCAATCATCTATAGCTGCTCGTGCACAATCTTGACAAAGAGTCGTCCCATCTGCAAATTTATAAGCAACAATAATGCCAAACCCATAATTTTGTCTTCGGTATTCATGAATAGCTTCTCTAATGCTGTTTGGAATAACACATTCTCCTGATCTTATTATATGGTTAAATAAAAAACCATCACAAATAATTTTCCTCAAGCAAAGTTCAAATAGAGTATCCACCATGTTTTATAAAAGAGATTAATATTTCAACTGAAGTGTTTACACATGTTACATCCGTCTTAAATACTTTATCCCCACCATATTTTATATATGTCAAGGTCAAATTATATTAATGCGAGAACGGGGAATAGAGCACTAAGTGACATGTTATTCCATTGCCACAAAGTGATCTATTCCCCGCTCTCTATTCTAAATCTAATTTTTTTTAATATTTTTTTTATTTTATTAATTTTTTTATTATTTTTGTTTTTTATAAGTTTATACAGATGTTTAAACTTCTTTCTTCAAATTCCCAATATTTCATTACCTTCTTCTGCACCCTCTTCAACTACAACTTCATTATTTCCATTTTTTAAGAGCAATAGTTCATTTTTCAATTTCTTCATTTCATCTTCTAATTTTGTAATTTTAGACTCTCTATCTTCCAATAATAATTTCAAATACTTAATATAACTACCAGCCGCATGTACGGTCTTTACTCTGTTTTCTCCAAGATGCATGCCTGGGATTTGGATTTGTAGCCTATAATACTCCATATTAATATTAGACTGAATTTGTCTTGCTTGTTCGCTTTTCTTCCTTCTAGCTTCGGCTTCTTCATGAGAGGCAGTCAAGTCAGACAAAATTGGACGATACATTGTTGGTGAATGATTTTAGAAGAGTGAGAGACTATCCAGTTCAACAACACATTTATCTACTTTCCCCCACCACTATCCCGAGTAGGCCAAAAATGTTGAATACATATTTCAATAGTTACACTGGCACCATTTTCAACTAAAAATTTATAAAGAAAATATGGATACTCACTGAGTTTAATATTCATATTGTCCATCATAAAGTTAAACGCCAATCTTTCCGAATATTCATTGTGATATTTTTCAGTGACACCAATTAACATTCCTTGTTTTTGAAATTTAAAACCAATGTCTGGAATTTTTTTACAATCCTCCATGTCTAAAAGTGGGAAATAATATGTAAAGGAATTTACTGGTGGAACCCAGGGTTCTTCCTTACAAAAAGCTTTAAACATTGCTTCTCGGTCCTCCATTATGAAATGATTTTTAAACTGTTTTCTTTCCTGCTTAAATAACCTAACCCCCCACCATTTTATTCAGATTCTTCTTCTTCTTCAGATTCAGTTAACTCTTCCGGTTGATGCATCATTGATATATTTCCAGTTTCATTAGTTGTTTCTTGGTTTAAATTTATAAATTCTTCTACTATTTCTTCTATTAACTCTCCAAATGTAACATTCATCTCTTGTTCTAGTTCTTCTTGTTCTTGTATCTGACGATGTGTAATAATTTCAGTAATGTATATAAAGGTAGTAGCTCTTGGAGACATAGTTTAATAAAGTGTATGGCTTTACTAACAACACAGCATATAATGAATAAAAAACCTGATCAACTCTTGCTTTTATAGCAAATATGGGGAAGGAGAAAGAAAGGGGGGGGGGATTCAGTAAGAAAAACACCAACATATCATTAGTCCGATTCAGAGTCTGAAGATTGTATAGGGGATATCAATGCATCAGTTGACGAATCTAAAATGAATGTTTCAATTGCTTCTTTAACAATTTCTTCATCACTATCATTTATTAGCTCTTCAAATATTTCTTGTTCAAAGGACGAAATTTCTTCTTCCAATATAGAATCATCCAGACTATTATTCAATTCTTCTTCCGAACCTTCATTTGTCTCTTCTATCCAAGTTATATTTTCATTTATATTAAACTGATTTTTTACTTCAAAATAATTTAAAAAAGGTGTATCCTTAAAAACCATTATTAAACTTTTCTCTTCACACCAAAGTAATATCTTATGACAAAGTGATACTGAGTATGAAGTTGCTGTCTTATATATTCTATTTTCCCCCACTATATTTCATATAGTTAAAGATTTGTAACATAGTATGATTACTCTTCTTTATCAAGCTTGTAATACATTGCGGCTACTTGCAACTCATACTCCATTTCTTCTACAAAATTACGTAATTGCACCATCCAAGGAAATAAATTATTTAAATTTTCAATTCTAACTGTACATGAACACAATAATTTGTAATCACCTCGACGATATACAAGCACTTTTACCCCTACACCCATATCTTTCAAAATTGTTTCTTCAATCTTTCTATGTAGTCCATATAATAGTGGCCAAAGTTCTGTATGTTTAGCAAAGAATGAATCCAATCTTTTGGACATGTTCACTATATAGCAACTGGTTAAATTCTAAGCAAATATGTGAGCTGCAGGCTTTTATAATACAACTAATGGAAAACAGGAGGAAGGGAGGGGGGGGGGCTTATTGCAATTTGGGGGGGGGTCAAGTTCAAGGTCAAGGTCAACAAACTTTAACTTATGTAGTAACCAGTAACTATTAACTCTCACACATGAGTTAAAAAACTCATATGCTTAATTGGTGTATTAGGTGGCTCTGAAAAGAGCCTTTTTGGGTTTAAAAAACCCTGCTTATCTTAAACAAATATTAAACCAATTATTGTACTCCTCATTTCCCCTAAAATCCTCAAACAACTCCGCCCATTGCCAAATGTATTCGGCGTTGTCTGCAGTCACATACAAAATTGGGCTACCAAGAAACAACACTGGTGATATAATTACTATTGTTCTGCCCAACTGCAACCAGTCCAATGCTTCCCACATGTATGGGTCAAGACTTTCTTCCAGGTCCAAAGTTACACAACGCAAATATTCAAATATCAATTGTTCATCTTCCTCAACTTCTTCCATTTCCTCTTGCTCAGATTCATCTTCCTCAACTTCTTCCATTTCCTCTAGCTCAGATTCATCTTCCTCCACTTCTTCCATTTTCTTTAGCTCAAATCGCCTGTTGTAAAAGTTTGAACCATCCAGCGGAGCCATGTTCACTGTACACCAGGTTAGCGGCCAATATCCCATACCCAGTTGCATAGCGGCTACTTATATAAGGCAAGAGAAAGTTGAGGAAGGGGAAAGGGAAGGGTGAGGGGGGGGGGTTAATTTTTATCTTTGGGGGGGGGGGTAAAGTTCAAGGTCATGTGAAAGTAGGTCATGGGAGTTAGAGTGACCAAAAAATAATGGGAGAGAAACGCAGCGCACTGTTATATAGCGCTGGTTTCTCTCCCATTATTTTTCTAACAAAATTTGGAAAAAGCTAATTCTTATCACTCTTTACTACGACCCCAGCGAGTCCAACCATCCGCACCTTTGTAGAGATAGTCTTTCGCATCAAGTGTTTTGATCGCTTTTTGGTTTCTCATAGGTACAGAGAGCTTAATTACCCATTTGTAGCCGTTACACCCTATTATAATTCTATTGCTCTTTTCTGTTCTACTTACAAAAAAGTACCTTAAACCTTCTCGCAATCTCTTCAACTTAGTAGCGGGGTAGGACTTGCTGGAAATCACAGTCGGTTGTGGCACAGAAATATGTTTTACAAGATGTACACGGCAATACTTTTCATTAAAAACACATTTCCTACCACAGACCGATCCTTTTTTAGAACCCCTAAGCAGCTTCTCAGTGCATTTACGAGGATTTTTAAATGCCCTGCGACGCTCTGCTTTTAATAATTGAAAACGCTCTGAAGGAGCAATTTTAAAAAAAGACTTTTTAACTTTAGAACTAGGAATGATAGGATTAATAGACTTTGGTTCAGGAATTGGTGTTATTAGTGGTGGTAATGAGGTGAAATTATGAATAGATTCTAGAATTGAAGGAGTATCAGAACGAACAGGAAGCTCCATCTGTGGTGACGTTGTAGGTGTAGGTTGGGGTTGTAGTGGTGGAGTTGCCGTAGGGTGTGTTGGTGATGGAGGTGGAGAAAAAATACTTCCAAGAACCGCCATGGCTTGGAGAAGAATATTTCCCGGAGCAGTTGTAGCAGATGTAGATGGTGGTGTATCCATCTGCCGCAGCATCGACTCCGGGACGTTCTTCAACTTCAGTCTCTTTGCCGGTTTCTTGTTAGCAGCTGGTGTGTTCATAGTAGGAGCAGGCACAGAAGTGGCAGCAGGAGCAGCAGGCGTAGTGATAGTAGTAGCAGAAGTTGTTGATAGAGACATGGTTCTGAAGTGGCAGCGTTAGCGGCTGGAATCAGAATAAACAGACATGTTAGCTAGCCCCGCTTATATAGGGATGCTGAGTGAAAGTGACCTCGGGGGGGGGGGGGCTAATTGTAATTTTAAGGGGGGGGGGGTTAATTACTTTAATTTAGGTCAAGGTCACCAAAAAATAATAATGATCCAAAGTGATGGAGGCGGCCGTCTCCACCACTCTGTATTCCTCAAACACTCCCAATCCCAACCCTATAGTTACGTCTTGCAAGGGATCCCAATTTTTTGCCCGCACGCACATGGCGATCCAGTTTGGTGGGCTGTGATACGGGCGGTCGGCCTCGGGCCTGGGCACTGGACCTGACCATTCCAATTGTACAATAGGGAGTCTGGAACAGTTAATGCAAAACGCAACTCTAACCTCCCACCCTTAATCTAAACCCACCCAAATAAAATTATTTCCTAACAAAAAATTAAAAATTTAAAAAAAATAAAAATATGCGCTGCCTATGGCACAACACGCATGTCCCACCCATATTTAATGAAGTTCAACAGAACTTCTATAATTTAAATTTAAATTTAATCTACCCTCCTAACAGCTAGCTGTAAAAGGTTATTAGTACACACACACACACGCACACACAAATACACAATAATTACATCAACACTCAACATTAAATGCATAAACACATTTTTTAAACATTAGCAATAATATAACACACCTTAATACTAACATCGCAATGCGCAAATTAAAACTTAAAAATAACACAACTTAAAACTAAAAAATAAATAACATTTTATACACACACAGTCACACACAACAAATATTAATATTAGAACCCTAACAGCAAGAATAACTCAAATATATATCGGCCGCCTATATATTTAAGTTACCCTTTGAGTTCGTCCCGAAGCTTCGCGTCCGAAGTTTCGGTACGAACTGATTCTAAAATTCTCGACAGAATATTCGTAAACTTTCAAGATGGTGGGGGGAACTCGTAGGGGTTTGAGGGGCTTACAACGTTCGAAGTACAACTTCAATAGGAAATTTCCAAGCAACACTGTTTTATACACGTAGCGGCGATTATTACGAGTAGGTCATCAATAATTTAAGTGTTGTGTTGCGGCTTTCAATAATGTTGGCCAACATTTAATTATAATCTCCACCTAATCGAACCACAATTTTCCTTATAGCATTACACCATAGTTGTTCACTGCTATTAATTTAATAACAGTAGGAAATTATGTGTTCCCTTTCGCCGCTCAACTATGATTATTATCTATTGCCAACAGCAGACCTAAATTACCGTTGCTCTATCAGTTTAATTTATCTTAAGTATATGTTGTATTATCTTAACCACAATAGTTACCGTTTGGTAACACCAAATTAGTATTACACAAGCTTAACTACTATTACCATTTCAACATAAAGTAAAAGTGAAAGGGGGGGGGGTTAATCACCTATTTTGGGGGGGGGGGGGTCACTTTCATAATAATTACCACCTGCTGTTATAAATACCGTTACACGAGCAGCTGCGCCTCTTTTCACTCGCGGGACCCACAGCTGACACAACACCTTGGTAAGTCGCTACCGTCTAATAATATTATATATGCTTTCTTTTAACTTACTCCAATTAGGTCTACTTGTTTTTAACACCCCATGCATAACTTAGTTTTCAACTATTTCTTTTTTATTTACTATAAACACATATTACTCTCCCATTACCAATTTTTTTATTACTGCATAAATTAACGTCACATCAATATTATTTTTTGTTATTATTTAATATTTATATTCACCTGCTGCTAATTATTCATATTCACATCTGCTTTTTTTATTAAACTCTTAATTATATTTAATCCTTTTAAACATTTATAGTATTACATTACTGTTAGTCTTATCCATGGTGTTAACTTACCATTTTTCACATTAATAACACATATAATTATTGCTGAACTATAATGTTTGTACAAATACTAGCTCTTACCTCATCAACTTATTAACAGATTGTTGTTTGCACTTGTGCAGCTCATAGCCAATTCATACAAAGTAACAAATTCCTTTTTTTTTCAACTAGATGTTATCTTAATATTTTTAACAAAATAGTTTTAAAGTGTTTCCCTCTCCCATTAATACAAACTATCGCAACTCTACCGAACAAATAACCGGGGTGACCGCAATCCCACCCTTTTTATCCCATCGGCTGAGGGGGGAGGGTAGAGGAGGGGTTGTTCGTGACTCACAAATTGCTTAAATACGGGGTCGGTACCGCGAGCGTCTCATTTATTCGCCGGGTTCCGTAGGGTAAACTTCGGTCTTTACTTTTCTAACAATTTTCTAACTTACATTTCTTACTCTAAAACATGTGTTCGCGGTTAATATGCTAATCACTCTCTATATATTCAAACACATTTACAGACACTAACCATTTATCAGTTGGTTTTTTTTTTACGCAGTGCACATTTAGTCACCACTATTACAATGGCTTCCCACGCTTTACAGCTGAAACTTTTACGCACCAAACATATTTTACAAAAACAGTCTAACTACACAGTTTCAAGACCTCGTAATACATTCGCTAAACTTAAGAAACAGTTCAGCTTTCACCCCTTGTATTTTACAAGATCCAACCTTCGCAACAGTTATTCTACTGACACTATTTTGCAAACAGTCTTAACTGATATGCTAAAATATCAACATTACAATCTTGTCACACCTATTGATGATGTTATCCAATTATTCTTATTCACTATATTACCGGGTTTATATAACCGTTCTTCATCACACACATCTCTCATTCTACTCTATCAACTCACAATATAACCATCTAGCAGCTCTTATTTCTTCAAGTTATGGACGCACGGCAGGGTGCACCCATACAATCTCCAATGGTGACATCCACTACTAACGATAACAATGGTGGTGTTCCCACACAAAATTCGCCTACATACACTACCACCACCGACTCCCGACCCGTGCAGAGCAATGAAATCAACAGTACGGCTGCAAACGATGTAGAAGCCATCCTACGATCACTGGTAGGCTTTGATGAATGAATAAATTTATTTCCCGGAGCCCCACTCATCCCCAGACTCCCCACCTTTTTTAAAACCCCCTCCGAATGACCTTGACACACTTACCAACCCCTCCCCAAACCCCCTAAATCACCCCCAAATCAACAACACACACCTGCCAGTTACAACCGCTGACCTTGACCTGTGCCAGAACCGGCTATTCCCTTCTACTGGGAAAGCACTCAAAGGGCACTCGGTGACAATGTGAGTCATAGTCTGAAACTCCGCACTACAGCTGCATGACTGATCATCTGCCATTCACCATTCGTATTTCCAATAATTACATCTTCCTACTCCAGTGCGGAATCGATTTAATAAAGTCCACAGATTCCGAGGAAGATCCATACCAGCTACTGCTAAGATCGGATCATCAATCAGAAAGCAATTCCGATATTGGAAATATTCCCAGGAGGCAGTCCAGTTGGTATGGATGGAAAAGTTTGAGTCCGGCAACTGGGATGCTGTTCGCAGTGGTGGTTTTCGGGACCTCAATCGGCCCGTCATCTGGGGTAGGTAATCATGGATGGGCAGATGTGGAGCAGATAATATCAGTATATTCCCTAATGAGTGCATCCCTTCGTCTAGTTTCAGGTGGAGTGATATTACACAGGACCGGGAGCCAGGGGACGGGAGTTGCCATGAGTGTACCACTAATGGCTCTCATAGCCTTGTTTAGCTGGGCTACTTTACTACATAATACCATCATAATGCTTTAACATTCAATTTATTACTTTGAAAATCTCCTATAGACTAACTAATTGCATCTACTAAAATAATTCTGAAAAAGGCGTCTTATTAAACTGGATTTAAGGGATAACTTCTATGACTAAATTTCTTCGAACTACGTGTTTATTTAAGAACATCCCATAATATCGTACTGTTAAGCTTTTATGAGATGGCCATACCAGGTATTATAAGAACATTTTCTAATTAAATGTTTATTTGACAATCTTTTCCTACTCCCTTACATAAAAAAACTTCTTAATAATTTACGTCTTATTAATATATATTTTATACAAAAATTAAAATGTCTATTGATAGATATAGTTTTACGTTTATCTTTCAGAATAAATTTACTTTTTACATTTTATGAAGGGCAATTTTGTTTCTCATTTTCTTGAAAAGGCTCCAACCCAAAATCAACAATCGTAGATTTTGAAGTAATGATAGTAAAAAACCAACTAGTCAAATTTCATTGTAAAGCATGCAAATATTTCACTCTCTACACGTTGTATGTTGATGATTTCGATATTGTTACTTTAGTGCCCTGCTTGCTGTCCATGACGTTATGTCAGACCTTGATATGTAACTCATGCGGCTTTGTTGGGGCAGACCTGTAGTTATAGGGCGGTAACACTCTATAAGCCTGGGTTGTAATGAATTGATGAGAAATTATATATTTATTTTAGTTAAGCAATTTAAACTTTTTAACTATTCTACGAAGATACATGCGTAACTGGACGCAAAAGTTATCAGAATTCAATCAGAGAATTAACTAAACTTTTATCTTTTAGTTAAGTAATGAGAAGATTGGACGGTTGTTTCTTGTTAAGGAGTTGAACCTTTTTCCAATTAAGGTTACAGTAATGTCTTGGATTGTAAAGCCACTGCCAAAGTGTCAAAGTTTTATCCTTCCAACTTTCCTCAGAAAGCTCTTCGAGGTTCGAGTATTTCAGTCGGCTTACAAGTAACTCTTTGTTGAAGTGAATTTGATAAAACTATTGTTCTCCTTTGGATTAATGAAGTTCTAGGCATCGACTTTTCTCCCACATATTAGGTTTCAAGTGAGGAATTTTATATTGATTACTAAGTGACTTTGATGTCTTAGCATTCGTAAAAACGCTAGATTTTAGCTTATAATTTTTATCCGACTATCATTAATATATTATTATTAGCATATGTAGTTGTGGTTATACAAAGCTTTGGTTTAAAATGAAATAACTTTATGGCATGTATTGCTCAACTAATAGTCAACAACTACGCTAATGAATACAGTTTTGAAAAGTTTTGTTGTGACTAAAGTGTTAGAGTTAAAGCAATTACATTATATTATCAAACTAGCTTACCCGGCATGCTTTGCAATGCCTTAAAAATCTTTTGCCCTTCAGGTGAGCTCGTTCGCTCTGCTCAATCGCCATCAGGCTTAGCTCGTTCACTGCCCTCACTCGCCTTCTGAGTCAGCTCGTCCGCTGCGCTCACTCGCCATCAGATTTTAGCTCGTTCTTCTGGTCGCTACGATAACTCGCCACAACTCTAAAACGTTCTATAGTTTCTTATTACCAATCTTCCCTCAATACCTTAAGTGAAGACAGGTTTGTAAAGAAATAATATTTCTAAATGTAATCATATATTCTCAATAGAGTCTTAAATACTCAAATAGAGTAATATTCTGTGAATAACAAGAAACAAGAACTTAATTCACCTAAAAGTTAAGTGAGGAAGTAACTGTAATTAAAATTTGGGTGCATAGAAATTCTTATGGGAGTGAATCTGTTTATTTAATTGAGAGTTTTTCTCTAGAAATGGAATGAAAGTCATTTTTTCTGTAGTATTTTCTTCTTGTAATACATTTAAACATGTTTTAAAAGATGGAATTAAGCCATATATAAATAAATGTAATAAATCTAAGTCAAATTCACTCCCAAATCTGAGAGGTTTATATATCTTACATTACCTATTTGAAGTTTAATTTAAAATAATTTTAATTTCCCCTATTTGTATAACCTAAACATACTTTTGTGTTTAGAGACTGGCAAGGTTGTTTTGCCCAATCTTTTAGTTGTCCTATGGCACTTTTCTCCAAATTTATTCATATCTTATGCCTAGTTAACCAGCCAAAAAATTTGCAGCAATTGCAATTTGGTCATAATAATAGTTCATATATAAATAGTATAAGTACACTGTTCAGCATGCTATGTGGCAATGTAATTTATCCTACAAGACTTCAAAATACAAACAGCTTGACATTAAAATACAATAAAGATAACGAACTATTACAAACCAGCCATTCACGTGACTCATCCAAAATCTAATGAAAATCAGTTATTGTTTGGAAATATAAACTGGACGCTCTAAACTGTATCGAATTTGAATTCTTTAATGAAAGTAAGTAATATTCCCTCCGTCTTCATATATATTTACGGGGCTCATTATGAGTTAAATGTTCATTCAGTTAAGAAATTTATGAATTCATTCTATTAAAAAAACAATGCCTTTCTCTTATTGATTTTAGCATGTAGTGAAAAACTCTAGTAGCATGTGAGCACTTTAAACTGATTATAAAAAGAGCAAAAAAAGTACATGTATACCATATAGTTTATAGGAATTAATAATTACTTATGAATTATTAGGCATTTTATTAATTGTTGAAAACTTACTTAATAATAAAAAAAATATCAAACACTAAAATCTTAAAATGTGTCATAGGCTTAGGATATATTTTTATGATCAAGTTTTAAAATCTGTATTGATTTTGATAATGTTAATTATTAATTTAAAACTAAGTATTGTGTATAAAGATTGTACCACTGTGTAACACTTTAAAACTGCGACTTCAACGCAAGTGCATTTATAATAATTGTATATAACCGTTTTTTGTTGTTATTATTAACTCACTCACAATATAAGAAGTAGGTCAGGATCAAAGCTGGGGATGAGATGAGTCGCAGTTTATTGCGCTTTTTATGATCTAATAAACGTGTGCCAACCCTCCTCTGGTTGTTCCTTTGATTAAGAAGAGTGACTTTTTCTTCATCTTAACCTAGTCTCGATCTCCTAACTGTTCTAAAAGTTCAATCAGAAACATGTCGCTGAACTAATAATTGCTTTATCTATCCTTCTTGTCCTTGAATTGTTGTTTGTTTTTAAAAGTTTGTTCCATTGCTATTTTCATTATTAATTGAATAAAAAAAATATTTTATTACACATGTATGTTTAATAAAAACATATGTACTACTTATATGTTTAGAACATTAAACGTCAATTAACAGTTTGAGCTTAGGTTTAAGTTGTAAAAAAAGTTTTTCTGTGATGAACAATTGCATTGCTTTCTCGGGTACAAGAGCAACAAAGAAAGTAATTAAATAATATACACTTAGATTTTACAGATAGTAAAAGACATACCCCTTAAAGTAATTCTAATCTTTGACTACTAAAATCTAGTTCTACTGTTAATTACCGTGATCTGTTTTTATCCTGAAACGCAATAAAATATCCTGAGTGATTTGAAATTCTTTATGAAAGAGCCTGCAAAGTGATTTAACTACATAAAAAGAATTATAATTACATAATAGTTAGTATGTCATAAGTGTTTTATATTTAAAGAGGAATTTTAAATATGCTGTATTTGTGCAGTATAATTAACATAATATTTCAGAATGCCTTTGAGTCACTCCATATTCACTCATATTCGTACTTTACTGAATTCTTAGAAATAAATTCAGTTTTATGTTTATAAACATTTCCATAAAACAAGAATGATAAATAGAATTATAAATTAACATTTTATATTAATTTAATTGTAATATTAAGGTAAAAGTATAATAATTTACAAGCATTCAATTTTTTCAGTAAAATGTTTATATTGTATTTATGATTAGAAGCACATTTCTTTAAGCAGTAAGTTTTATGCACCCTACAAATTATAAATGTGACAGTGGTGCTCCACATCTTCTGACCCAAGTCAGGCTAATCATATTTCAACACTGAATATTAAAATGAAACAAATCGAAGTAATATCTTGGTAAATTCTTAAAATATTTAATGAGTTCAATGATTTTTAACTAGTGAAAAATTTAATTTATGTAACCGAATAAATGTATAACAAATAATCAATAACTATAAAACAGAAAATCTTTATAATATATTAGGCAAAAAATACAATGTAATATTTACACATATATCTTTCAATTTTATGTAATATGTTAGTATTGTTTACTATACAGGAAGAATTTAAATGACAAAAACGAAAATACATTGATATCACAACAGTCATTTCCTTAGTAAGACACTTGGTCAATCATACAGAGGTAATGCAATGCCATAAAAATTAATACACCAAATGAAAATCTAACTGAGTAGTGTAGAAATAGGGGAGCTGGGCCAGTTCAAGGTCACCTGAGCGATGACGTCATCGAGGTCAATGACCTCACCGATGACGTCATCGATGACGTCATCGATGACGCAATCGATGACGTCATCACCAATGACGTCACATCCATGACGTCATGCCCATGACGTCACAGAAATGACGTGCTGATGACGTCATCACCCCTTACGTCACCAAGATGACGTCATCGATGTCACAAAAGGTCAAGGTCACGCTGAAACCTAAAATTTTTCGGCACTTTTGCTGTTTCTCGCACTACGCTCCGAGTTTCAGTCACAGTTACCATGACCTTGACGACTTGGAGCGAATTTGCGATGAGAAACAGCAAAAGTGCCGAGGAAATTTGAAGTTTGCAACGTTACTCTGCCTAAACCGTCATGTGACACCGCTCGTGTGACCTCGAACTGGCCCAGAAGCCCCCATTCGACCATTACTGCAACCGCGATGCGCACCCTACGACAGACACCGAGCGACTGACTGTCCGGCCCCGCGCACTCTAGGTATATGGGAAGTGGTGGGGGAAATTGTGATGACCTTGGGAAACTTGAAAATGTCAAGCCGGGTAGCACCGTTTCGGTGCTACCTTAAAGTTACATGCTAAAGTGTGGTGACCTTGAGTAAAAACATAGAAATACTACAAGTTGATACCGTCCCAGAGCTAAAGTGTGGTGACATTGAGTCAAAACACTGAAATACTATAAGTTAAAATCATCCCAGAGTTAAAGTGTGGTGACCTTGAGTCAAAACACAGAAATACTACAAGTCGATCCCGCCCCAGAGTTAAAGTGTGACGACCTTGAGTTAAAACACTGAAATGCTATAAGTCGAAATCATCCCAGAGTTAAAGTGTGATGACCTTGAGTCAAAACACAGATATAGTACAAGTCGATATCGTCCCAGAGTTAAAGTGCACTGACCTAGATTCAAAACACAGAAATACTGCAAGTTGATGTCGTTCCAGAGTAGAAGTGTGGCGACCTTGAACTACCCCAAATTGTTAGGAATTGGAGTAGCAACAGCGATGTGCACCCTTCGACGGACACCAAGCGACTGACTGTCTGGCTCTGCGCACTCTAGGTATATGGAAAGTGGTGGGGGAAATCTCAAGGTCATCCAAATTGGGTTTTAAAAAATAAGAAACTCTAAACTTCATGCTCCTCTTCTTCCCTTTCCACCTCATTTGTAGGATATATGGTTGACAACGGTAAATGTGACAAATACTCCGGTGATTGTTGACCTCCACTGTGATCTGATTCTTGATCGTCTTGCTGCATTATAACTTCAGACCAATCATAATCTAAAGTGACCTTGAGCTTTATTCCCGGGTTGTCGAGGAGAATAGACTTCATCCAATCGCAGATGGTTTCTAAATAATGCACGTCGTCGATTGTCAATTTCCAACTTGTAGTGGGTACATCTTCGGTGGAAGACATGTCATCGCAAGCAGGTGTGTCCGCCATGGTTGTTGGAGGAGGAATGATGCTTGTTGCAGCGAGCAATGCTGGTATAACAGAGTGGTGGGGGAAATTTCAAGGTCACCCAAATGGAGTTTTAAAAAAGGAAACTTTGTCTATTTACTTATAACATAACCACTTAAACTAAAAGGATTGGGATCAACAGTAAGTTTAATCATCATATTCGCTATATTCTTCATGTTTCTCAGTTTTCACCTCCGCCCGGATAGTACCTCCACTCTTTAGCTCCTTTTCGGCTTCTTCTAGTTGCTGGGTAATCGCCATCTGACATTGAAGTTCAAAATCATCACGCGGCACAGATCCGCAAATATCCATCTGAGCCAACCAGAGCTGCCTAAGGTTCTTTTCCTTTTCCTCGACAGCTTCGACGGCTGCATGTAATTCCTTTTCTGTAATAGAGGAGTCCCACAATTGTTGATCATCGGTTTTGTTGACAACCTCATTTTTGGACTCCTTGTACAAATCGTTCAGCTCCTGCTGAGTCTTAATGGTTACCTCCTCGTAACTAGCACAACTTACATTGAGAGACATCTTGATGTTGTACGGTTGACCGTTGGAGTTGAAATGAAGCTGAGGCACAGCGCTTAAGGGTACTATAAAAAAGTGGGAAAAAGTGGTGGGGGAAGTTTCAAGGTCATCAAAATTGTGTTTTAAAAAATCCTATCTTGTTACTGAGCACATATGTCAGTAACAAGATAGGTGTTTTTTTCTCTTTTACATCTTTAATATAATAAAGAAATAAACATATTCTACAATGGTAAGAAGAAGAAAGACAACTGCTAGTCAGCTGAAATAATCCAAAGTCTGGCTCGCTTCAGTCTTCATGGACGCCGGTGATGAAGTCGCTGGAGAAGAGTAATGTTCAGAATCTTCTTTTGGGTGTCGGAGATTGCGTATATTGCAAGCGTAGACTTGCACATTTATACGGTAGCCTCGCGCCACCATCAGCTGCAACTCCTTGTACAAGTCGTTCAGCTCCTGCTGAGTCTTAATGGTTACCTCCTCGTAACTAGCACAACTTACATTGAGAGACATCTTGATGTTGTACTGTTGACCGTCGGAGTTGAAATGAAGCTGAGGCACAGCGCTTGGGGGTACTATGAAAAAGTGGTGGGGGTGTTTGCATCGAAGCAGGTTTGACCTTTAGCTTGGTGGTAGGGGTAACTGTGAAATGCAAAGGTCAAAGGTCAAGGTCACCCGCGAAGTTTAAAAAAAATGCAACATATCAATATGTGACAAACCTCACATATTGATATGTTGCATTTTTTGTCTTTTGTATTTTTTTTGACTTTTATGGTTTATTTATAAAACATTACAATAACATATGTACAACAGTAAAACTTAAATCTAACACTGCTGCTTGTCGACGATGTGGATGGTCAACTCGGTGGAATTGCTACCCGTGCAACCGTGGGAAACCAGGTAGAGACAGCCAGGTTGGATGGAGCGCAGATCCTCGTTCTGGAGGAGATGGACGAATCGTTTCAGCAGGTAGACTTGGAACTTGGGCTCATCCCCCGGAGTGAATGGTGCCTCGCTAAGACTGCAGCAGATGGCCTCTCCAACTGTAGTCTCCATCTTCTTCATGGCGTGGATAATGTAGTGCTTCTCATCTTTAAGTTCGGAACACTTCTTGACAGGTAGTATGGTAGATTTGGAGTGAGCATTGAACTGCTCAACCAAAGTTTGCAGGAACTGGTGAGATGCCATGGTTGAGTTAAAGATTGTCTTCTTCTTCGTCTTCTTGCTGGGAGATGTTGTCGTCTCGGAATCTCGAGTAATACTCATGCCAGGTCCCGGTCTGCTCCTCACTTATATAACCCCCGTCACCCCCACCACTCCCCACTTCCCCACTTTGAAGGTAAGATGCGAGTTTATAGGCGTTTTTTAAAGCGCAATGTCTATCTTTTTCATGTTCTGGACTTTTAGTACAAATACAAACATTTTCCATCGTATACTTGTAGTTTTTATCCAAGTCCACATCATTAACCGGAACATGAGTAAATTCTTCGATCCATCTCTTCTTTTCCAGTCCTTTTATATAAATATTGGTAAACCTGTTTGAAAACTGATGCATGATGTGATACAAGTCTGTGTAACTTGCAAAACCATCATACCAATCGATATGATGGAAATATTTTGAAATCCACCTGTTGGTAGTAGCGGCTTTGCTAGTTAATGATGAATAAGAACATGGTGGTTTGAACAAAAATGTATATGGAACACTTGTATTGATGTCGAAAAACACAAGTTCTCTTATGATAAATCTATCGTCATTACCCCGAAACGCCTGGAACTCAATTATACCAGGTTTGGACTTTACTTGTTCTTCTTCCTTGTCCATTGCGAAGGCCACTCGTCTGCTCATGTCGAAGTCCAAAGATCAACTGATTTCCACACCACGGTAGGTACGACTTTTATACCAGGCCGTACAGTTGTTGGCACGTTGGTGTATATTTAACGTGGGCACCGTCCCCGGTAGGCCTAACCCCACAAAGCGTTTGATATTGTTTTAAAAACCAACCATTGTCATCTAAGTTTCCATCTTTACATTCTCCTTGTTTTCATTTTCATTACTAACACTTGATTCTTCTCCTCCTTCTTCCTCTTCTTCCTGTTTTACTGATTTCTTATGTAGTTGAGCGTATTTTTCCAATTGTCTCCACATTTGTACTTCATGAGGAACTCTATTAAATATAGAAGTATCCACAGGTCCGTACAGTATAGGTGCGTCTGGTTGTTTGTCCAAAGTGTCTTCCAAATAATCTTTAATAATAGAACTTGAAAACACTAGTTGTCTCAAGTATCTTGTTATTGGTTCAGTTGCACAGGTTAGAATAAAAAACTCTTCTCGATTAAGTTGAATCTTGTTATCATGTCTTGTTGTGTCTCTAAACCGCAACTGATGGTCACCACGATTCTTTATAATATCAATTTCCACATTTGAATCCAAAAGTCCTACTCTTGTCTTTCTTCCATACATGTTACTAGTTAAATAGCATTCTAGCAGATGCAAGTGCTTCATAAAAGATGCCCAAGCACTATCGGTGAACAAAATCATTTTGGGTCCATGAGTTAAAATTACAGTAGGTGAATAATCCGTCGATTTCATAACACCGATTAAAACACTTTTGTCCAAACTGGATGAGATTGGATAAAATATTCGCAAGAATACCTCACTCAATATGTTAGGAGAAATATTATCTTCAATATCCCTTTTCTTCTTCTGTGCATTCTTTCTTCTTTTACCTTTTTCCTCAACATCATTACTGGCGTGGAGTTGTCCGCAAGCGTTGTGTTCATCTCCCTCCGGTTGACCTTGAAGATCTAAAAAGTCGGATATCTCCTTCTCAATATCGACTACATTTTCTTGTGTACCACCAGGAGAAGCCATATTGAATAAGATGCTACCCATACAAGAACAGGCAACAAACTGATGAGGAGCGACCTGAACGCTCTGCTTTTATACTCGCGGAATGCATTGGAATGTAACAAAACCGGTTTTTTACAATACATTTTTAACAATTCCAGTTAAAGGTGTGTATGTTACGATTTTATCATGTAGAATTAAACAGTATGCAGTTGTATTAGCCGGTATAGGTGCGTTGAATTCCATTTCTATTTTTATATCCACACTTGATGATTTTACCGATTTATTCTGTTTAGAACAATCGATTACAACTATCGGGTAACCATCTAAGTACTTTTCTGGTGATAGTAAAGGTGCATTTGTTTTACCGTAATATGAACTTTGGAATCTTGCATACATATCGTACAATATGCTGTACTTTTTATTAGCGAATGACACATTTAAATTATCGTATGGAAAAAATTGTGAATTTAAATAAACCTTAATATTTTTCAAATTGCAATGATCAAATTGGCCTGCATGTTTGGTGATGGTGTCTCTTCTGCCTGTTTGTAAACCAAATATAATATACCTGGCTCGTTCCACATAATTAGATGTTTTAACAGTCCAAGTGTGACGATCCGTAGCTGGCAAGCTGGGATGTTCATGAAATTCCCAACTTCTAAAAGGAATTACAATATCACGATCAGCCTTTAACTTTCTTAATAGTAGCATTCTATGCTCATCAGCTAATTTAACATGCGGAACTCTCCATACAACTTTGTCTAATGTTAATTTCCATTCTAAAGTTGCATCTGTTGTACCATCTGGAGCTTTAATAATGTCTTTATCGTTAGAAGATCTCAACAAAACTAATTCTTGTTTAACATTTAATATAATCTTTCTATAATCTTCTGCAAAACCAAGCAACAAACGTAATGGAATATGAAAATCAAAATTTCCATTTGTATCTGGAGTGATTGTGTCTTTTGCAGGTAAAAACCATCCTGCAGGTTGTATTAAACTGGTTTCATTAGGTGATATAGATGTTAATCCCTTTAAAGTTGTTGCAATACCTACTTTTTTAGTGGAATCAACTGTTACACCTGATATTTCGTATCTAATTTCATCAAATAGGAAAGCCATAGGATTATTTATAAATGGAACTGTTGTACCAGTAGTAGTACCGTCCTTTTTAGTAACTTTCCCTTCAATATACAAGTAACTTTCACATGGTAGTGTGTAAATGTCCTGATTTTGTATGGGAATACGAATTTCATCGTTATTGTTTAATTTTGATGAAGTGTAAGGGTTGTGGGTGTGATATTCTTTTTCCCATAGGGTTTCGTCGAATGTCGGACCCTGCGTTATATCCAGTATATCCATAATCGGTTAATTTTAATCCAATTCTCTCTAAGAAACGAATGTTCTCGCGTGTTAACTCCTCCACAGCTGAAGAGCTACTAATGCGGTTTCCCGTAGGCTGTTCGCTTTTAAATGTTAAACCCATGGTTTTGTATTAAAGTGTCGATTTTAAATGTAGTCTAACCGTAATAGGCTCTTCTCGGAAATCTATCAAGTTACCGTCTTGATCCAATACGTTCAACACGATGTCTGAAATGAAAGTGGTGTTCAACGGTAGATATATTAGGTTTTGTGGCTTTTCAACAATTTTAAATCCAGGCGGTACACTGGGGTAAAAAGTATGTATTATATGAGTATTTGCTCCATCTCTGTAAGCTCCTTGTATAATGTTACAAGTTATGTCTATACTATTGACTTTTAATATTGTTACAGTTTGTTTACCGGAATGTGTTTTATTTGGTTCTAAAATTGCTCCATCTTTGGGAAATCCTAATAAATCACCAATTGAGTTTGGCTTAGTGAAATCTATATAATATTTTGAAGTAAGCTCAGCTTTCATTGTATTGTTATTACCTTTTAGCGATATATTGTCTTTTCCCATTTTATTTTGCAAAAATTCATTAATATGATCAATTTCATAAAAACCTGTGGGTAAACTGCACTCTTCTAAGTCTGTAAACTTACCACTGGCATCTTTTCCTTTATAATAATGCAATAAGTTATTTTTACCTTCCGTAACATTGGGAATAGAGTTGTAAGTTGTAAAATCTAACAGTGCTGCCTCCCAAAATCTTCCTTTTTGCAAGCGTAACGCTGGAAAAAGGATACTTCGTAAAGTGGACGATTTTCCTGTTAATGATACCGTATAGGAAGACATCTC
Source organism: Neoaliturus tenellus (assembly GCA_030545055.2). NCBI lineage: Eukaryota > Metazoa > Arthropoda > Insecta > Hemiptera > Cicadellidae > Neoaliturus > Neoaliturus tenellus. The sequence continues at coordinate 28,890,865 of CM061536.1, forward strand.
AATAGTGACTGATACTTTTAGCTAGGAATTCCAAACATAAATGGCCGCATATTAATGTGTTATCAGGTTGTTCTCTTTTATAGTTGTAATATATGTTTTTAGCAGATTTAAAGTAATCTTGAAGTTCTTTTGGTGGTGGCAGGTTACCGAAACTATCAAAATAATATACATTGCTACTCAGTTTCTTATAACACACCCAATGGGTGCCGGGCCCTTCAGTATTATCCAAATTTACGATTCCAGTCTCATTTTTCCATATTTTCTTTGGTAAACTGTCCTTCATGAATACTCCACGAAAAAATGGTATTTTTAAACAGGAAATATATCTGAATAATTCAACATTAGTCAACTCTTTATGTGGTATAACTAATTGATTTCTTTTATTTAATATGCACGATACGGTCTTAGGTATAGACCTGCCCCGTTTTTTACCATTGACCATATTGTCGGTTTTTTATTATTTTTCTTCGTAGAACGTCTTTTTAGTCTAATATTACCACCATGTTTCTTCATGGTTGATCCTTTTTTATTCCTACCCCTCCTTTTTCCACCTCCTACCGCTGTTTTAGCCTTCATACCTGCTGTTACCGCTAAAGCTGCTGCTTTTTCCGCAATACTAGCGTCACTAGACTTTACTCGTTGCCAAGCTATATTTGCTAGCTTTTTATCAGCGATTGATCTATTTTTTGAATCGGTAAATGTGGAATATGCGATATCGTGTTCTTTACAAGCCTGATCTAACTTATTTATGCCTGGATCACCTCTTTCCAGTCGTTTTTGCAATTTAGTTCCTGGTCCGCAATACTGATAACCTCCCGGTATGTGAAATTCGTATGGTAAAGCGTCTATTGCTTTGTTTACGATAGATCCTACTGGAATACGATTTAAAGCTTTACTTAACAGAGAAACCGCTGTGGACGTGATACCGCCTCCTTTCCGTATAGTGTCTCGATATGGACTGGTGTAATGAAACGCCATGATTGTCTTTTATATTGGAAAAGCGTAACGCATGTGTTACCTCTATGACGGGTTGCACATAAATGATGTAATTTATGGCGTTATTTAATTAAATATCAAAAGTACCCCAATCTGATGATCTAAACTTTTGTGTGTTATGATTAAAAAAATATTTATAAAGAATTTCTTGTTTAATCCATGTACTTCTCATTTTTTCGTCAATAGGTTTATGTTGTCCTGCTGCAATATAATTATGCATATCAAATAATAAATTACCTATTACTTTAACAAGAAAATTAACAGTTACAGCGTTATCGGCATAATCAGGGTCTGCAACATTTGTTAATCGTTTGTTATCACAATTCCACCATTTTTTTCCAGTTGGCTCTAATTGTATTATCTGTTCATAAGTAACAGCATCACCAGGCTTTTCACCAATACCTAAATTTGTCAATAACTTTCCTTTACCATCCCAAACATAATTGTTTTCTTCAAGTAAAGTAAACTTTTTATTTCCTTGTACAAATACATCTCCTTGACGTGTTACTACTTGGTTTTGTTTCACAAAACCGGAGGTTTCTTGTTTTAAAGTTTCCTTCTTTTGACCCACCGTTGCACCGTCTGATGGTGCAAAACCATCTTTTACATTCGCTAAACAATTACCAAGACAGTCAATAACTCCTACATCACGTGTAATACAATGATCTTTGATGTATTTTAAATTTACAGCATCATTTTCATTTTTTGGATAACCTATATCGTTAATAACAAATTTATAAAAAGAAAACCCATCTTTTGTCTTTTCAGGTATTATAGAATGTAAATAGCGTCTATTTATGCTGTCTTGTTCATCTACAGGGTCTGCTACGTTGGATATACGTCGATTTTCAGCATTATACGTTTTTCCATTGAATTTTAACGTATTCTTCAATTGATGATAAATAACCTCTGTTTATTGCATCAGCGTTTTGATTTGGCCTACCAACGTTGGAAATTCTATGATTACCCGCGTTATATGTGTTTTTGTCTAGTTTCAGCGTTGGTGATATCTCTTTTTTTAATACTTTTAAATTTATTGCATCGTTTTCATCTGTGGGATCATTGATGTTTTTTAACCGTTTATTACTAATATCATAATCTCCATCAGGTGTTTGTGGTAATCCAACACCTCTTTTTAAAATATTAGAGTAATATAATCCATCCGATGAATACCGTCCGAACTTGTCAACACTCATGGTGCAACTGAATAGTATTTTAGGGAGCAACGCATTTTTTATAAGATTACCCCACGGTTTCGGAGTTCATCCACTAAAGCCACCCATTCGTTTTCCAATCCAGTATGACCTGCTTCTTTAGCTTCATGTATTAGTTTCATTCTATCCACCAATTTATTGATATTATTGTAATAAATCACATTTGTGTTATATAGTTTCTTCATTAAACCTGTACCTGTAACAGATTTGTTTCTTTTTCTTGGTTCTGGAGCACTTATATCCAAAGTGGATGACACAAACCTTCGTTTTACAGGTTTTCTTGGCATTATCGGCATTGGTTGTCTTCTCGTTGTTGGTATTAACTTGGATACAAATACTCTATATTTTAAAGACCTAGATCTAAAAACTGGTTGGTCAGCTAAATATTTTCTCCTGTATGCATTGGTGTGTTCCAAAATCTGTTTATACGCTTCCATGTCTTCTTCTTTAACTAACAATTGTAAAGGCTTTTTTCAAATAATAATTCAAATAATCCTCTTGTACCCTTATATCTTTGATTACCAACAATAATATTATCATGTTCATCAATGTTTACCGGGCTATTACCAACCATTAAACCTTCTTCTGTTAATCTTACTCCATAACTATGGTAGTTTTTACTAGGATTTATTCCAGCTAACATTTTTATCATGTATTTCCTTCCTAAAGGTCCTTTGTTATGAATGTTTTCACCCAACAAGCTTATGTTTGACGGACCTTCCCTTGCTTCTTCTTCTTTTTCCTCTTCACTAGCAGTTGATACATCTTCATGTCCTCTTTTAGCTTTTACTTCATATAATTCTCTTATACCACTATAGTCTGGTGATTCTAGCTCTCTTTCGGGTTCTCCGCCGGTAAAACCACTATATGTAGAGGATTCCGGGACTTCATCACTAAAATCTTCTGATTTTACATTTTCTCTTTCAAACTTTGTAATAGGTGCAATTGCATCTCCTTCCAAAACGGGTTTAGCAAATTTTTTGTTTAATTGTTTCAAGGGTTCAGTAATAGGTTTAAAAGTAGATTCAAGAAATTTCTCCCTTTCGCTAATACCTAATTTTAATGCTCTGTTTTTATCCCGAATAGAATCACTAAGTGGTTTTATTTCCTTTATTAACTTTTCTTGGTTAACCATGTTTGTAGCAAGACGTGTTGTACAACAATGAATGTTTTACATCATGATCAGTGTATTAGTATAAATTTATCAAATTCTATCCTGTATCGACCATTGTTTAACGGTTGTTCCTTTATAATTGTTAAAAACCCATACTTTTCAGCCCAAGCCTTTCCACACAACTCTTTAAATCGTTCAAATGACATATCCGCACTTACATGGTCATAATATATGTGTTTTAGGTTGGTTTCATCTTGTTTGAATACAATTAACATGTTTGCATTGTCTCTAATGAGCTGTTTCGGTATTTTGCTGTAAGTTTGACCAATATAAATGCTATCTATGTTGTTATGTCGACCCATGGCGAAGTAATTCCTTATTGTATTTTGATTTTCACAAGATACATCGTCAAATATGAATACTGAGAATGGTTTAGCCTCTTGCGGTTGCATGACACTTTCGCTTGCGTTAAATCTAAAATATTTAACTTCAGGCACATTATTGAGTATTTGTTCCAATAACTGATATTTTGGTTGTTGTAGTGACTTTGAAAATACATATAAATTATTAAAACGTAAGCCTTTAGGGTTTGTAATCAAATTGAATACTACATTTGTTTTTCCACAATTGGAAGGACCGGTAACCAAACAACGCACCGTGTTTGGTAACAAAACACCGTGTTTCCCAGTATTGAATTGCGAACCATCCACTGTGAATTCATCTATATTATTAATAGTAAAATTGTCTTTTTGCGGTATTATCTCCATCCTTTGTAATGGTTCAACCCATAATGATGCTCTATCATTATATTAGATCCTTTTTATGTATCCAAGAATCTTCCATCTTATTAAATCCTAACCAACGTACTTTAACCTTATCTTTTTTGCGTTACAACACCTTTTCTACTAGATATACATCACCTACTGTTGATTTTAACATTTCATGTCCATAAAAACCTCCTTCAAGCAATTGTCCTTTATTATCTTTTAAAATGTAAGTTTCTGGTACTGTAGGTTGCACCTTAAATACGGTAAATACCTCATTTGTCCAGTTTGGAAGATATCTTTTACTGAATACACCTTTGTATTTGCTTATTCGCACTTTATCACCAACATTAAACCTTTTAGGCTTTAGTTTTTCAACTTTTGGTTTAGTATTCATTTTTATACGTTTTAATACAAGTTTTTCATTTTTATTAGTCACCTGGCTTGGTTTCATACCGATAGTTCTATGAAACTTGTTATTGTAATCGCTTATAAGTTTTGGTAACATATCAATCCATACGTGCGATCCTCTGTTAGAAAACATCTTATACATCGCACCTTTTAAAGTTCTGTTGAATCTTTCAATTATTGATGCTTTTACCTCTGAATTGGTTGAGTAATGGTTAATGTTGTGTTTTTTCAATAAATTTGCAAATTCCTTATTGAAATATTCTTTTCCATCATCAGTTTGTAAATGTTTTATAGTATGTTTGTCTCTTTGTATAGCTGTTTCCATTGCTTTTGTAACACTTTTGCCACTTTTATCTTTTAGCGGTAAAGCATCTGCCATTTTTGAAAAACAATTAATAATAGTTAATATGTATTTAAATCCTCTATTTTGTTTACTATAAGGAATCATTTCGATTAAATCCGCTTGATATAAATCATTTATTCCTTTTATCACTGTATTTCTTCGTGGAAACTTTCTTCTTGCAGATTTATGAAGCTCGTTGACAATTTCTTGCTTCAAGTTCTTCATATTGCAGGTTTGAATGTTTCATGTATCACATGTATAATCACAATGAATGTTGTCTTAAATATTCACATCATTTATATAGGTCAAGGTCATCCAAACTTGTGTAAAAAAATGGGGAACACGGCGTTTGACTTGCCGTGTTCCCCATTTTTTTACGGAAGGAGAAAGGAATAAGGTCAAAGTTGTAGAAGGACGAAGAATAAGTTACTAGTTGATAGGGTTTAGAGAGTAGTGGCCGAAAGGAAGAGTATGAATCTTATCCGGCATAATATGCCTTTTATCATCTTGAGCTGATAGTGCTCTTTTAACTTCAGTGACACTGTAGACCTCATGTTTAAAGCTTCTGATAGTGTTGAACGTTGCAGACATTGTAGAATCTTCAAACAAGCAGGTCTTGTAATGGTCAAATGTCACACGTTTCTTCAAGTACGATGTTTTGACTCCTTTAGCTTTCTTCACTGTCGGTATGTCGTTTTCCATATACATCTTGAAGGAATATAATTTGGACATCAGCGCAACTATTTCCTCCAAAGGTATTCCATTTGCTTCATCTTTAAATTTTCCAATTACTTTTTTATTTTTTTCATTGTAATTCGGATGGTTCTTCGGATAGTCAGAGAAGTCAAAGTCGTCTTTGTATGGGAAACTCCTTAGATCTTCATACATGTCCAAAGTCTTTATCCAGTAGATAAACGCGTCGGTATCCATGTATGCAACTCCAATGTTGTCTCTTCCGTAGTGTTTAACCATTTTGTTGTAATGGAAATCATACATCAGAGTTTTACTTATATCCAAAATCGACATTCCAATGTATAACGGACGACCCATCACTATTGTTGTTTTATTCATACTGACAACAACTAGATTTTCGTTTATAATCATTGATGTTCCGAAATTTGGTTTTTGCACTAATTTTTCCAATTTCCTAGGATCACTTACTAATTTTACAATCTTGTGTTTTCTCTTGTTCTCCAAGGTCTTCCCAAAGATGGCGTTGTTCATTAATTTGTAGAAGTCCTTTTCAAATGCTGTTGTCGCTGCAGCTCTTCTTGTAGTGTTGGAATCGATATATGGTTTCAACCAACAAGACTGGGTGAATTCAATTGCTCTGTGAATTTTCACTATACGTAGGCCCAATTCAAGTGCTTGTTGAACTACCCAGTAGTGTGCCACATATCGACTCTTATTCTCCAAGGTCATCATCAGCTTGGGCCATCTTCCTGTCGGTGAAACTTCAGTCTTGGCTAGGAGAGGCAGGTCGTAATGATGGTCGTGAAGGTGTTCTGGATATTCAAAATCACAGTCCAAAATATAGCCTGTTTGGCCATCTTTTGGAATCCGTGATATGTCACCGATGGTGGTCGGGTCAATCCACTTGAAGTCTGCGTAGGGAAGTGGATTTGACATCGCCCAACCATAGAGGTTGTTCGCATCAAAATATCCAAGGTAGAGTGATGGTTGTTGCTCGTCGAAGTTGGGGATATACTTGTTGTTGGCCTTAACATGTCTGGTCACAGCTTGAGTCAAACCACCTCGTACACCTGATTCGATCATGAGTACCATATCAATGTCTGTGAGAAGCTCCAATCGACAGTTAGTTGACTTGAGCATAGCTTGCCATGCTAATCCAGGGGATGTATACGAGTGTAAAGGATCCAATCCGTAGGCTGAGAAACAGGTGTTCCGAAATTCTTCCATCACATTGCACAGCAGAGTTACATCCAATTTTATATAAAAATCAGAATATTCCCCTAAAGTTTGAATGTTTAGTTGGTTCCAAACATTACAAGCATGATTGTAGTCTTCAACGGAGATTTTACTTTCATTTAATTTGCTATTGAAGGCTTCAATCGGTGGTAGACTGGTTTCTTCAAACTTTTCTGTGGAAGTTATATAATCATAGGGGAAAACTCCTTTTCGTAATACTAAGTCCAATTTATCTTCAGGTACAATTTTGCTGGTTTCTTTTAGATCTTCTCTTCTTAGGTTCTCAGACAATTTGCTCAAACTAGATGACATAAATCTATAAGAGTCTACGAAGCGAAGTTTAATTTTACCTACTGTTTTTGAGAAACTGATGTACTTCTCCAATGTTTCAGCTGTTCGATTTTTCCATCATCTCGTCCTAACTCTGGGATAATAAAGTGGGAGTCATAGCCGCTAAGATTGTGTAACACGACAGGGATAAAGTTTGGCAGTTTGTAATTTATATTGCATGAATTACAAGCAGGTCCTCTGTATAACCCTGTGAGGTGATCATGATCTCTTACTTTTTTATTTTCTTCACTGAAGCTCTTCTTGCATAGATAACATCTTGTTGCTGAAATGTATTCTTCTTGTTGATTTTCGTTCAAAGGTTCCATGGGTAAAACATTACCGTATAAGCGTTCCGCCTTTTCAGCAATGTCATACAACTGGTCTACAAAATACTTAGCAGCTTCTTCCCCACGGTAGAGTATCGGAGTGGATGTTAAGCCATAGTCTTGCAATTGTTCTTCAGGTAAAGTAGATTTCACCAATAAGCAAAAACTGTTAGGTTGATGCAATTGATATTTGGTTCTTCTAGTTACTTCACCGTCCGGAAGTTCCTGCGGTACTAACGTGGATTCAAAGTCAGCATAGATAACTAGTGGAATCCGGTATTGGTGAACTGTTTTATTGAACTGGACAAATGCTTTAGATGGTGGTGGCAGACTAATCTTCACTTCATAGTTGTCATTGCAAAGCCGCTGGTGTTCCGACAACCACTCCGATCCTCCACGTCTCAATTCTTTATATGTGAAACAAAAACATCTCTTGCACACTGTTACCCTAACATTCATTTTAGTCACTTGTCGTACAACCAAAGATTCAAAGTTCTTGATATAGACATAATGTGAAATCTCACCTTTGGTTAATAGTAACAAATCTGTATGATTTGGACATTCAGTTTTTGTTACTCGTAACGGATATATATTCTTTGATTCGTCTAGGCCAAACACATTAACTGAAACTCCTGGATTTTGCCTTTCAAATTTAGCAATATCATTAACATTAACCGGATACGACATACCTCGAAAGTTATAGCGGAGTTGAACAGCTTCGTATGCTATGCTAGGTCTACAGGGATGGTCTTCCACATATTTTGCTAACATTGCATACCGGAAACATTCATTATCCTCATTTTTCACATTAATACATGATTTAGTATTTTGGATCACCTTTGGTAGAGGGATAAAGCTGCTTCCTCTCATACCATATCCATGCTTGTGAACCCTCACATCCATACCTTCAATTGATGATAGCGTCCAGCCGGATCCTCTTCCTTCATGTTCTTGAAGTTTCACTAGCAGTTCAACCAAACATTCTTCTAAAATTTCGTTGATATCAGATGTGGTTGTAAGGTTTCGGTTTTTAGCAATGAATGCTCTCGGTGAATTTTCACCATCGGTATTAGTAAACATAGCCTCCAACACCAATCCAAATTTAATAAAGTTCAATCTTGTCAATTCTTCCGTCAATGTTTTTACAACTAGTTTTTTAGCTTGAGTTATAAAATTTTCCAATTCTAATTGCACGTTATTAATTTTGAAATGAGTTACAACTGGTCCTGGTAATGCTGTGGTGCGCAGTTGTCTTATATCTTCCACTTCTTCTGTATCCTCTTCTTGGGTACGCAGTTGTTTTACATCTTCCACTTTTTCTTCCGTATCTTCTTCAATAAATCCTCCAGCTGTAGATGGTTCAGCTCCAGCAAATTGAATAACACTCGGTCTTCTTCTCTGCATTAGCTGTAGATAGCTAGCCCAGTCGTCCATCTGCTTCTGGGGTTTTTCCGAAAACTGATCAATCGCATCCAAGTCTTCTTCACTTACTACAATATCTTCTTTTCTGTCCTCTTCATGATGCAATTCTCGGTGTAACTGTAGATAGCTATCGTAGTCGTCCATCTGCTTATGGTAGTTTTCCAACAACCAATCAATTGCATCCAGGTTTTCTTCACTTACTACAATCTCTTCTTTTTTGTCCTTTTCATGATACAATTCTCGGTGTAAAACTAAGATGTCTTCGTCTTGAAAAAACTCACCACAAATATCGCAAAGAGCCATTTTTACAGTTTGGCTATGAGTGTGCACTCGGTGAATGTCCACGCAATAATGAGCAGCGCGCTCAACTGGGTCCCTTTATACCCGAGGTTTAAGGGTGGGGGAAGGTGACGTCATATACATCCGGTTTATCAATCATGTAGTAGATTTGGCTTTTAAACACCCATTTTCAATATATTCTTCAACAGGCTTGATAAACCACTGATGTTGGATCTATATCCACTACTTTGTACATGTTTTTTCAAAGATGTCTTTTTGAGCAAGTTTATGTGGGTCAAGGTCACGTAAAGATACCCTTTGAGCGGGGGATAAACCACTAAGCAGCATGCTAGTCCATTGCCGCAAAGTGATCTATCCCCCGCTCTGTTCTACAAAACCTCAATCAAGTCCAAGTTCGAGTCCTAGTTTAACACTTGGTTGGGAGAATTACATTAGTTTGATGCTTATTTCTACCGTTACACTTGCTCCATTCTCAAAAAGATATAAATAATATAATCCCGGATACTGTTTTGTTTCACGTCCTGCATGTTCCTTAATAAAGTCAAAAGCCAATCTTTTTGAATATTCATTATGAAACACTTCTCTCACACAAACAAGAATTTTTTCTTCCACCAATTTCAGTTGAATTGATGTTAGTTTGCTTACATCATCCTTGTCTATCAGGGGTAGCTTGTAGGTGAAAGTATTTGGTGGTAGTTTTTGCGTTCTGTCAAGTAAACAACAAAATTTTTTATACAATTTCCTCTCATTGTCTGTAATACTATTAATACCAATCAGATTATAGTACGAAGGTTTATAAGGTATACGACGAGACATTTTTGGTCACCGGTCTTCTTAAGAATGAGCTCCTGGACAGCCAGTTCCAACGAAAGCTGGAGCGTGAATGGGAAGTGCGTGCAACCTGACCGCCTTATATCGCCGCCGGGCGACCACGCCCAGGATATTAGGGGGGGGGGGGCCTCGCACTTTTTGTCGGGGGGGGGGGGGGGGGGGCTCGCACTTTTTGTCGGGGGGGGGGCTCGCACTTTTTGTCGGGGGGGGGGGGGCTCGCACTTTTTGTCGGGGGGGGGGTCTTTAAACAATTTGGCCTCATGGCATTCTTATGTTGCCATCGCTAAAAAACTCAAACAAAAATTCCAACTCAAACTCAGACAGTTTGACTTTGCTTCTCAAACTCAGACAAAACACCAAACTTGTGTTAATAATACTTACCCATTAATGTTTACTAAATACTTAAAGATTTAAGATTTAAAGATTAAGTGGTAAGGATTTTGAATTTTTAGATATATTTAGGTCAAGGTCACGGAAAGACTTTAAATAAATTAAGCCCCACACCCCCCCTATGGGGGTGTGGGGCACTTGGGTTGTCATCGCTGTAGCCTCCGAAGAGACCCAACTATGACAACAAGGCAACATCCAATGTCGTGTACCCTTCGCCACGCAAGACTTGTAAACATTTACTGCATTGTCTTTTCAATAGCTAACAAAGATTCATTTACATAATTTTTAGTTTCCAAGAGGAAACACACTGAGGACACCCTAGTGGCTTACGTCCTCCGTCCGAGTGCAGAGGCCGCCACAACCTTTTGCTTGCCAGCGTACAAACGGACATGCTCCCACAACCCCAGCCGCAACCTGTTGCATGCCTGAGAGGAGCCTAACAATTATAAAAAGTGGCTTTACACGGGGGCCTACTCCCGTACCTTATTATTACTATTTTTTCATTTAACAATGCAGTAAATTTTTACAAGCTTTGTGGGTCAAGGCCACACGGACATTAAAAAAATTTCGGCCCCCGTACATCCATGGCGAACCACGAATGTTCGGGGGCCTTGGGGACTAAAAACACAAATAGCTAACAAAGATTTATTTACATAATTTTGAGTTTCCAGAAGGGAAACTAACTGAGGACACCCTAGTGGCTTACGTCCTCGTCCGAGTGCAGAGGCCGCCACAACCTTTTGCATGCCAGCGTACAAACGGACATGCTCCCAAATGCCATCCGCAACCTTTTGCATGCCTGTCAGGAGCCTACCAATTATTAAAAGTGGCTTTACACGGGGGCCTACTCCCGTTCCCTGACGTTACAATTTACTTTGAGCATTGAAAAAGCTCAAGGGGGGATTGCTAAAACAAGCGTATACACTTTAGAAACATAACACACTTACAACACACAATTGAGCTCAACGTAGTCAATGCTGGAACAAGCACATACACATTAAACACATATAACAAACAAGACACAAAGGATAAAAGACACACAGGAGACATAGGGTACAAGTAAAACACTCTCATATAAAACAATTCGCAATACCCAAACGCAAGCGCAATATCTTACAACTAATACAAGTCTTAAAGTTAGAGTAGACTTCGCTAAACACTGAAGGCGCCATTCAATGTTTAGTGATGCCTATGGCGGTCCGTCCCGATCGTTCACGTTCAACGCGCGGGAGCGGACTGCGAGCCGGCTCTGGCCGGGCCCCCTTATATCCCCACCGGGGCTGCCACGCCCAGGATATCAGGGGTGGGGGAGGGGGTGGGGGTGGGGGAGGGGGGGGGGCTCGCACTTTTTGTCGGGGGGGGGGGCTCGCACTTTTTGTCGGGGGGGGGGGCTCGCACTTTTTGTCGGGGGGGGGGGGGGGTCAGGTAAGTTAAGTGGGTCAAGGTCACCCACAACACTTGTACTCTAAGTGTTGGCTATACCCCCACCACAACTGGGTCCCTAGGCTGCACAACACCGCTTCGCCAGTATGTCTCTGGCTTCCATGCGGTGCGCCTCGCTGTTCTCTAGCTCTCTATATGTAAGTAATTTTACAAGTTATAAATGTAGGTCACTACACTTTAACTCTGGGACGATATCGACTTGTAGTATTTCAGTGTTTTGACTCAAGGTCATCACACTTTAACTCTAGCACGTCGGTTATCGTACCAGAGGTGCTCACTAACCTAACTTGTAATGTTTAGGGTGGTGTTTTCACGCCACGTAGTATCGCCATGAGTGTCCAGTCCAGATTTTAAGTTAGATTAATTTTACTGTGATCTTTTCCATTTCCAATTCATTTTGCCAAAGGATGGGATTTCTCTTTATATATATATATATCGGTATTTCTTTAGAGTTATTGGAGATTGTAGGGGTACAGTTAGTTTATTTACACAACTCTTTATCTTGGAGTTAAACAAAACTTCCACTTTGACTTTACTTCCTCGCTCCTCACAGCCTAAGCTGTACACCAATGTTTCTTCTACTGCCAACTCAGCCCGAGAGAACAGTGTGTTGACTGTAGGACAGCTCATGGTGAAGTGATGCGATACTCCAGCGTACAACCTCACCTTCCCCCACCACTGTAACCTTCCCCCACTCCTGCTGTTACCCCCCTCCACTTTTGCCCTGGCTCATGCGCTACCAACAGTCTCTCAGTATTGTGCGGACTTTTGTGAGGGGAAGCCATGTCGCGAGACAGTTTAGGTAAGAAACTTAGCCGTGTTAAGTCTTTATTAGCTGCTCAGTGTCCACCGCTCAAGGTCAAGCAGGTTTCGACTTTAGCTAAGTGGCGTAAACTGTTGCGCGGACACCCTAAGTTTTATACCAAACAGACTAATGTAAGTTTTACTGATGAAGATTTGTTTAGAATATTGGAAGAAATGACTTTTCCTTGCAAAGTTCAGTTAGTTACTCCCATTCCTGACGGTTTAGAGTCTTAGTCTCTCGGGCCAATATACCTCGAGTGCGCGGGGTCGGACAGTCAGTCGCTCGGTGTCTGTCGTAGGGTGCACATCGCGGTTTTAGTAATGGTTAAAGTAGGGGGGCTGAGACTGTTCAAGGTCACCCGAGCGGTGTCACATGACGGTTTAGGCTGAGTAACGTTGCAAACTTCAAGTTTCCTCGGCACTTTTGCTGTTTCTTGTCTAATTTCGCTCCAAGTCGTCAAGGTCATGGTAACTGTGACTGAAACTCGGAGCGTAGTGCGAGAAACAGCAAAAGTGCCGAAAAATTTTAGGTTTCAGCGTGACCTTGACCTTTTGTGACATCGATGACGTCATCTTGGTGACGTAAGGGGTGATGACGTCATCAGCACGTCATTTCTGTGACGTCATGGGCATGACGTCATGGATGTGACGTCATTGGTGATGACGTCATCGATTGCGTCATCGATGACGTCATCGATGACGTCATCGGTGAGGTCATTGACCTCGATGACGTCATCGCTCAGGTGACCTTGAACTGGCCCTGCTCCCCTATTTCTACACTACTTAACTGTCAGTTATTAGATCACATGGTATAAATATTAATTGTGTTTATGGAAGTAAAAAATATACTTTAAGTTGGTCCCTACAAATGCTATTTGTTGAAATACCAGTTACAATAAACCAAATTTTCATTCAAATTAAATGGGTTTTACAATACCCAATTAGGTGTTCTGGGACCTCCCAGTGAGTTTGGCGGAGGATTAGGGCCGAATGATTCCAGGCTATTTCCACTTATTGGTTTCGTGATCGGATTATCCGACTGGGTCCTTCGGTGGAACCATTGGGAAGTAGAGCGGTTCCCATGGAAACAATACTTGACAGCGTATTTTAGCCACTGAGCATTTTTTAACAGATCAACTTTTTTATCATTGAGCAATTTAACTCCGGCTAGTCACGGCTGTACCGGTTCTCCGGGAGCAGCTGGGGTATGAGACCCATTTTTGAGCATGCGTTCCGACCTGCTTTACGTGTGACAACAAGCTCAAATGTGGGACTACTTGTATTTAAATCGCCATATTTCTCTTATTTATGGACTACTTTCCTTAAAATATATAACATTGGGTTTGAAATTAAATTTTCTAAAACCCACGTAATAACATAATTTGTATTACCTCATGTATTTTTTTATATGCAGCTTATGGTTAAATATTTGAAACATCCACAATTTGAAAGTACTAATTCTAAAAAGTGATTATATTTCTTAAATTATACCTTTACATAAAAAAGCTGCATACCAAGTTTCAACTTATTACAACAAACCGTTCTGAAACAAAAAATTATTCTTAGAAAAATACAAATTGTGGGTGAGTGATGGAGTTGACTGAAGTATGGAGTTTTGAAAATTTCAAACATGATATTTTGGATTGTCGTCACGATGGGAATAGTACCTGAAAAGGTCGGTCAAGAGGTCAGGGATACCCTGTACAGACAAAGTAAATAGTTCTTTATAAATAGATCATAATAGGTAAATAGATCATAATCAATCAACTATAACTATAACTTAAGTTTTCTGAGAGCAACAGCCGTTAAGGAACTTAAGAGAAGAAAGTTTAAGAGGTGGTAATTTCTCTGGGGCTGTAAACAAACTGGAGAAACAAGATTGGCTTCATCTGATTAGACCTTAAGGAGTTTAAATGGAGAACTTGTAAAGGTCTTCAGTTCACTTACCGTCTCTGTAACCTAAATATACATTTACTGACCAATGATAAAAACATATCAAATAGTCGATAGTCTAAAGAACAAATATAATTTTTATAAAAAATAAATAGATCTTATACATTTTATAGATACATTCGCAGATTCATTAAACTCAATTAAAAATATGTAGAAAAGAATGGTTTTCATACATGATTAAATATTATATGATATACTATATAGAATATGTTTTATGGTTATATCAACGAAACTAAGTAAGCATATCAATTCGTGTTTTCAAATTTTACCTGTTCTTATTAATCTGTTAGGAATAAATAAATTAAAGCAATCATGTTTTATGTTGAACAATTATGATTTAAAATTATAATTACAAACTTTAATCGAGTGTGTTTTCGTTATATATCTTTTGACAGACCAATTTTACCGATGCCAAAAAAAAAAAAAAAAAAACATTTTATATTAAACTTAAGTCATATATGACGTCGTAGACAAGGACTGTATATCTAAAGCATATTATGGCGAAACATTGCTCAAAGAGACAGCGAGATTGGTAATAAGCAGGTCTTCAACTCAACTCCTCCTTCGTCGCAAGTATCTAATATTTCAGCTCCGTTGTTTTATAAGCTATTCCTCCTAGTAAATTCCATGGAGTTTAAGCTTTGGTTTCAGTAGTATTATTTGGTTTCCAGTATTTATATATATATATATATATATATATATTAAATTATGGAATTTTCAAATGCTTCATTGAAACCGATTGGAGATTACCATGATCTTATGATAACATGTAAAAATTGGAGAAAGACTTTAAGTTCGAAGTTTGAAATTATTTTATAACACTTTCTAAATGTATTGGTCAAAATATATAATTGACAACAAATAATCAATTTAATACTTTTCATAAGGCAGTATAATTGGTCATCAAGAGAAAATAAACACAATATATACCTAAAAAAAAAAAAAAAAAAAAAAAAAAAAAAAAAAAAAAAAAAAAACCAATAAGATTTAAGTATAAAGTATAATACATTAATATAAAAATAAAATGTAAACTTGTTATAAATCGAGAACAATTATCACTCATAACCACTCATTTAATCCAACAGATGCAAATTGCAATCATGCTATTCATTGCAATAATATAGAAACTACGCGATGCATCTGCTGAGGTATAGAATTTAATATCCCACAAGCACTTAACGCTTAATTACAGCGATAAAGCGAATATGATACAGTAATTATAAACTTGAACTTGGCTCAAACCGTAGTTATATTTCTCTGGATGCATTGGCATCATCGCAAGGTTATAGTAATTTTTAATAAATATTTGTCAACATGTATTTAATTATTTGTGTATACTTTTACGAAAAAAATAATTAACAAAACACACTTTTTACACTTCGCAGCCTCTATCAACCATTTGTCAACCAAAAGTTTTGTTACATTAATGAATTTATTTTGAAATCAGTCCATTATTAATTAATCCTTAAATTAAATTTTAATCTAAAATTAAGTTTAACACGTATTTAAATTGTAAGGAAACAATACCCTTAACTTTATTTTTTTAAATGTCTTAATGTGTTGAAATATATATTTCATTAGCCGTCATAAAGCACGTAAAATGCAAACCTTAAAGTTAAATTTAATTGAAATTATAGAACCTCCATGATTTTTTTTTTGTACACTATTGTATTGCTGACTTTTAAACATGTTCTGGAATAAGGTTTTAGGAAGTTTGTAGGGCGTTAATTTATCTTGGGCTGTGAACAAACTGTAGAAACTATACTGGCTTCCGTTGATTGTACCTTAAGGAGTTTCAGTTTAAAACTTCTACAAGAATTCAGCTCTTTCTCTCATTGTGATACATTAATTTAGTCCTTAAGTAGTTTGTAATTTAAAATATAGTATAAATAATTTAGTAAAATAATTAGGTAATAAATTCATAAATTGAGAAAAAAAAAATGAAAACAATATAGTTTAAACGAAAACAATATATATATATAAATGATGTCATGCTTGCCTAACGGTCACCGTATGGGAATTCAAGAAGTCACGGGTTCGATCCCTGGCATGTCCAAAAAATATCAGGGATATGGACATCTTTCCCTAAAGGCGTAGAATTTATTCTCGTAACCAAAATGCCATTATCCGCATTGATGTAGAAAAAATGTACTAATTTTAATTAATTTATTAATTAATTTTACTGTTATTTAAAAAATCTGAAATGATAAAAGAAATACATAAATTATAAATAAATGTTGTTATACAAGAATTTATATTCATATGAATTCTGGTTGTATACAATTGCGTGCATTGACTGGACCACTAGGGTTGGAGGGGTTTGATATCCACACAACCCCCACCCCCTCCCCACCGAAGTGTCTTGCCCCCATCAACAGCTGATGACGTTTAGGGGAACAAACGGCTCAGTTTCCTGTTGACTCGCCACAATGCTCGCTCTCCGATGTCACTAAAATATTAAATATTAAACTTACAATTAATTACTTTTTACTCAATGTGTGATTGGTTAGGTTACCTTCGGTTACCACATACTTTTTATATCGAAACTCAATAGGTTAATCTACTCTTAGCATCTTAAAAGCCAATTATAATATCTGGCCGAACGTTATTTATGTGTTTAAATTGAACGAATGCGTTTGTATAAGATTTTAAGCATAAATAAATAATTTATCTTTTATCTTACCATTTTATTTCTCGTTGAAAAATAGTCATTAAAAATAAGTTATCCCTGAGCAAAAAAAAAAAAAAAACAAAAAAAAAAAAAAAAAAAAAACAAAAACAAAAAAAAAAAACAAAAAAAAAATAAATAAACAAAAGCAAAAACTCTCAATATTACGATAAAACTTAATTAATTGGTTACATTCCATCGGACTTTGTTCCTTAAAAGAGTATTAAATGTTGTTGCAAAATTTTCACCTATACATAAGATACAATAACTTTAAAATATCATAAACGTTCAATATAAATTACTAGTACATCAGTATTATAACGCATCGAAAAATCATTTAACGAAAAGTGCCTTTAATACTGTCATTAACAGGTAAGTGGTTGTGGCAGAGAAATAAATAACTAATTCAATATACCTTGCTTTTATGCACATCCCTTGGTTTTAATTAATCCCGCAATGAATAGCGTGAGCACTGCTAAAACGGATTTAATTTGAACAAAAAAGTTCGTTAGTCTTAATAGTAATACAAAGTAAAAAGCATAAATTATTGTTGTCGTCTAAAGCTAGAGATATTTTGCTAACTATTTTACATTTTTTAATATGTAACTCCCTACTAAACGTGCACAAACGCACCAAGAGTATAAAATGAACAGCTCACAGTTCCAAGCGAAGCTTATAAAAGAGCGGTGAAATTGGATACTTGTGGCAAAGATGGAGTTAAAGACCTGTTTATTACCAATCTCGCTGTCTTTGTGGAGCAATATTACACTACAACGTGTCATCTAGTACAGGAAATGCATCGCTTGTTGTTTGACTTCATATAAGACTATCTATGAAAGCTTATGCCTTAGTTATAGTCACTAAGAGGTATTAGTGATACACCGCTATTTTTGTGTAAATTAACATTTAAATGTTGTGTTTTTTTATTATTCTTCAAAAATCGTTTCTACGACTATTTACTTTTAGCTTTTTAAATTAAAAAGTTAAAGTAATGCCAGAGAGTATTGCTACGTAGGGTCATATATTTTAAAGAATCCCCCATTGTATAAGTCATAACATTTTTCTCCAACCCTTGTTTCTAAAATAGAAAACAATTATCGTAAATTCAAACAATCTGTATGTAAATAAAGCGATTTTTTTAATACACCAAACAAATTGAGGTACTATTTACAGTTTACTTTATAAAAATAAAAAATCACTTATATGACTCTTTTACACAACAACATTAATAAATAAAATGTTAACTACATCATTAAAAACTAAATAAACATGACAAATTACTATACCTTATGTAAACAGTTATTTCAGAGAGTAGGAAACATATCTAATCATTGTACTTTAATAATTCTTGAATATTATTTATATGAAAATTCTCTAGAATTTGCCATAAAACTACTTTCAGATCATAATCTTGAAATTAATGCTTGAATATTATTTACATGAGGAGTTCAAAACGATTTGCAATAAAACAACTTTCAGGCCATATCTTGAAATTAATGCTTGAATATTAGTTACATGAGAAATTCAAAACGAATTTGCAATAAAACAACTTTCAGGTCATATTTTGAAATTAATGATTGAATATTATTTACAAGAGAAGTTCAAAACGAATTTGCAATAAAACAACTTTCAGGTCATATTTTGAAATTAATGATTGAATATAATTTACAAGAGAAGTTCAAAACGAATTTGCAATAAACAAGTTTCAGGTGATATCTTGAAATTAATATAAGAAAAAGTTAGGCCTATATATTTATTCTACGAACATATTTACACAAGGACAAAATTAATTGTTGAAAATGTGAACTTCGACCAGTTATTCCTAATACGTTGCATTCCTTAAATATTTTTTTCAAGTTAAATGGTCAGAGAACACTTAATGAAGTTGAATGAACTGAAGGCTTGTGCAAGTTCTCAATTTAAACTCCTTAAGTTCTAATCAGATGAAGCCAATCTTGTTTCTGCAGTTTGTTTACAGCCCCAGAGAAATACCCCTTAAACTTTTATCTTTAGTTCCTTGATTGTATAAACCCTTACCATGTTACATATGGAGAAACATAGAAAAGGAAAAATCGTCATACTTGTGCAATAAATTTTAATTAAGTAAAAAATCTAAAATTCTAAAGGAAGTTTATAAACTAGAGTAGTGGAGAAACGCGGGAGCTGGCTCAGTTCAAGGTCACCTGAGCGATGACGTCATCGAGGTCAATGACCTCACCGATGACGTCATCGATGACGTCATCGATGACGCAATCGATGACGTCATCACCAATTACGTCATTCTGTGACGTCACACCCATGACGTTGCAGAAATGACGTGGCGATGACATCATCACCCCTTACGTCACCATTATGACGTCATCGATATCACAAAGGTCAAGGTCACGCCGAAACCTAAAATTTTTCGGCACTTTTGCTGATTCTCGCACTACGCTCCGAGTTTCAGTTAGGTTTCAATGACCTTGACGACTTGGAGCGAAATTAGACGAGAAACAGCAAAAGTGCCGAGGAAACTCAAAGTTTGCAACGTGACTCTGCCTAAACCGTCATGTGACACCGCTCGAGTGACCTTGAACCGACACAACTCCCACGTTTCACCATTACTGCAACCGCGATGCGCACCCTACGACAGACACCGAGCGACTGACTGTCCGGCCCCGCGCACTCTAGGTATATGGGAAGTGGTGGGGGAACTGCGATGACCTTGGGAACTTGAAAATGTCAAGCTAGGTAGCACCGTTTTGGTGTTACCTTAAAGTTACATATCAAAGTGTGATGACCTTGAGTAAAAACATAGAAATACTACAAGTTAATACCACCTCAAAGTTTAAGTGTGATGACCTTGAGTCAAAACACAGAAATAATACAAGTTGATGCAGTCTCAGAGTTAAAGTGTGGTGACCTTGAGTTAAAATATTGAAGTACTACAAGTCGATATTGCCCCAGAGTTAAAGTGTGATGACCTTGAGCCAAAACACTGAAATAGTACAAGTTGATATCGTCCCAGAGTTAAAGTCTAGTGACCTAGATTCAAAACTTGTAAAAATACTTACATATAGAGAGTTAGAGAACAGCGAGAGGCACCGCATGGAAGCCGGAGACATACTGGCGGAGTGATGTTGTGCAGCCTAGGGACTCAGTTGTGGTGGGGGTATAGCCAACACTTAGAGTAGAAGTGTAGTGGGTGACCTTGACCCACTTGACCCCCCCACCGAGAACTTTTTTCGGAAAAATTTTTGACTTTGACCAAAAAGTTTTTTGCTCCGGACGAGAAGTGACCCCCCTACCCCCTCCCCCACCCCCTCCCCCACCCCCACCCCCTCCACCACCCCCCCCTGACGAAAAGTCCCCCCCCCCTACCCCACCCCCACCCCCACCCCCTCCCCCAACCCCACCCCCTCCCATAAGGGGGTGTGGGGCTTAATTTTTTTAAAGTTTTTTTATGACCTTGACCTAAATATATAAAAGTTTTCAAAATCTTTAACATTAATGTTAAATCATGTATTTAGAAATGAAGCAGACAGAGCATTAATTAGTGCAGATTTAAAATATTTTAAATGTCCTGGGAATGATGAAAATGTAACTGATGAAGACTAAGAATTTGTATAAAAAACTGATATGAGTTAGAAATCGAGACTAATATTATAAAAATGGGTTACACTCTAGAATGTTATTCAGTTGCACCATGAGTGTTGACAAGTTCGGACGGTATTCATCGGATGGATTATATTACTCTAATACTTTAAAAAGAGGTGTTGGATTACCACAAACACCTGATGGAGATTATGATATTAGTAATAAACGGTTAAAAAACATTAATAATCCCACAGATGAAAATGATGCAATAAATTTAAAAGTATTAAAAAAAGAGATATTACCAACACTGAAATTAGACAAAAACACATATAACGCGGGTAATCATAGAATTTCCAACGTTTGTAAGCCAAATCAAAACGCTGATGCAATAGAAGTTATTTATCATCGGAATTAAAAAATACGTTAAAATTCAATGGAAAAACGTATAATGCTGAAAATCGACGTATATCCAACCCCTGTACGTAGCAGACCCTGTAGATGAAAAAGACAGCATAAATAGACGCTATTTACATTCTATAATACCTGAAAAGACAAAAGATGGGTTTTCTTTTTATAAATTTGTTATTAACGATATAGGTTATCCGAAAAATGAAAATGATGCTGTAAATTTAAAATACATCAAAGATCATTGTATTACACGTGATGTAGGAGTTATTGACTGTCTTGGTAATTGTTTAGCAAATGTAAAAGATGTCTTTGCACCATCAGATGGTGCAACGGTGGGTCAAATGAAGGAAACTTTAAAACAAGATATCTCCGGTTTTGTGAAACAAAACCAAGTAGTAACACGTCAAGGAGATGTATTTGTACAAGGAAATAAAAAGTTTACTTTACTTGAAGAAAACAATTATGTTTGGGATGGTAAAGGAAAGTTATTGAGAAATTTAGGTATTGGTGAAAGGCCCGGTGATGCTGTTACTTATGAACAGATAATACAATTACAGCCAACTGGAAAAAATGGTGGAATTGTGATAACAAACGATTAACAAATGTTGCAGACCCTGATTATGCCGATAACGCTGTAACTGTTAATTTTCTTGTTAAAGTAATAGGTAATTTATTATTTGATATGCATAATTATATTGCAGCAGGACAACATAAACCTATTGACGAAAAAATGAGAAATACATGGATTAAACAAGAAATTCTTTATAAATATTTCTTTAATCATAACACACAAAAGTTTAGATCATCAGATTGGGGTACTTTTGATATTTAATTAAATAACATCATAAATTACATCATTTATGTGCAATCTATCATAGAGGTAACACATAGGTTACGCTTTTCGAATATAAAAGACAATTATGACGTTTCATTACACCAGTCCATATCGAGACACTATACGGAAAGGAGGCGGTATCACGTCCACAGCGGTTTCTCTGTTAAGTAAAGCTTTAAATCGTATTCCAGTAGGATCTATCGTAAATAGAGCAATAGACGCTTTACCATACGAATTTCACATACCGGGAGGTTATCAGTATTGCGGACCAGGAACTAAATTGAAAAAAAAACGACTGGAAAGAGGTGATCCAGGCATAAATAAGTTAGATCAGGCTTGTAAAGAACACGATATTGCATATTCTACATTTACCGATTCAAAAAATAGGTCAATCGCTGATAAAAAGCTAGCGAATATAGCTTGGCAAAGAGTAAAGTCTAGTGACGCTAGTATTGCGGAAAAAGCAGCAGCTTTAGCGGTAACAGCAGGTATGAAGGCTAAAACAGCGGTAGGAGGTGGAAAAAGGAGGGGTAGGAATAAAAAAGGATCAACCATGAAGAAACATGGTGGTAATATTAGACTAAAAAGACGTTCTACGAAGAAAAATAATAAAAAACCAACAATATGGTCAATGGTAAAAAACGGGACTGGTCTATACCTAAGACCGTATCGTGCATATTTAATAAAAGAAATCAATTAGTTATACCACATAAAGCGTTGACTAATGTTGAATTATTCAGATATATTTCCTGTTTAAAAATACCATTTTTTCGCGGAGTATTCATGAAAGACGGTTTACCAAAGAAAATATGGAAAAATGAGACTGGAATCGTAAATTTGGATAATACTGAAGGGCCCGGCACTCATTGGGTGTGTTATAAGAAACTGAATAGCAATGTATATTATTTTGATAGTTTTGGAAATTTACCGCCACCGAAAGAACTTGAACATTACTTTAAATCTGCTAAAAACATATATTACAACTATAAAAGAGAACAACCTGATAATACTTCAATATGCGGTCATTTATGTTTGGAATTCTTAGCTAAAAGTATCAGTCACTATTGAGATGTCTTCCTATACGGTATCATTAACAGGAAAATCGTCCACTTTACGAAGTATCCTTTTTCCAGCGTTACGCTTGCAAAAAGGAAGATTTTGGGAGGCAGCACTGTTAGATTTTACAACTTACAACTCTATTCCCAATGTTACGGAAGGTAAAAATAACTTATTGCATTATTATAAAGGAAAAGATGCCAGTGGTAAGTTTACAGACTTACAAGAGTGCAGGTTACCCACAGGATCTTATGAAATTGATCATATAAATGAATTTTCGCAAACTAAAATGGGAAAAGAAAATATATTATTAAAAGGTAATAATAATACGATGAAAGCTGAAATTACTTCCAAATATTATATAGATTTTACTCAACCAAACTCAATTGGTGATTTATTAGGATTTCCCAAAGATGGAGCAATTTTAGAACCAAATCAAACACATTCCGGTAAACAAACTGTAACAATATTAAAAGTCAATAGTATAGACATAACTTGTAACATTATACAAGGAGCTTACAGAGATGGAGCAAATACTCATATAATACATACTTTTTACCCCACTGTGCCACCTGGATATAAAATTGTTGAAAAGCCGCAAAACCTGGTATATCTACCGTTGAACACCACTTTCATTTCAGACATCGTGTTGAACGTATTGGATCAAGACGGTAACTTGATAGATTTCCGAGAAGAGCCTATTACGGTTAGATTACATTTAAAATCGACACTTTAATACAAAATCATGGGTTTAACATTTAAAAGTGAACAACCTACGGGAATCCGCATTAGTAGCTCTTCAGCTGTAGAGGAGTTAACACGTGAGAACATTCGTTTCTTAGAGAGAATTGGATTAAAAGTAACCGATTATGGATATACTGGATATAGCTCAGGGTCCAACATTCGACGAAACCCTATGGGAAAAAGAATATCACACCCACAACCCTTACACTTCATCAAAATTAAACAATAACGATGAAATTCGTATTCCCATACAAAATCAGGACATTTACACACTACATGTGAAAGTTACTTGTATATTGAAGGAAAAGTTACTAAAAAGGACGGTACTACTACTGGTACAACAGTTCCATTTATAAATAATCCCATGGCTTTCCTTTTTGATGAAATTAGATATGAAATATCAGGTGTAACAGTTGATTCCACTAAAAAAGTAGGTATTGCAACAACTTTAAAGGGATTAACATCTATATCACCTAATGAAACCAATTTAATACAACCTGCAGGATGGGTTTTACCTGCAAAAGACACAATCACTCCAGATACAAATGGAAATTTTGATTTTCATATTCCATTACGTTTGTTGCTTGGTTTTGCTGAAGATTATATAAAAATTATATTAAATGTTAAACAAGAATTAGTTTTGTTGAGATCTTCTAACGATAAAGACATTATTAAAGCTCCAGACGGTACAACAGATGCAACTTTAGAATGGAAATTAACATTAGACAAAATTGTATGGAGAGTTCCGCATGTTAAATTAGCTGATGAGCATAGAATGCTACTATTAAGAAAGTTAAAGGCTGATCGTGATATTGTAATTCCTTTTAGAAGTTGGGAATTTCATGAACATCCCAGCTTGCCAGCTACGGATCGTCACACTTGGACTGTTAAAACATCTAATTATGTGGAACGAGCCAGGTATATTATATTTGGTTTACAAACAGGCAGAAGAGACACCATCACCAAACATGCAGGCCAATTTGATCATTGCAACTTGAAAAATATTAAAGTTTATTTAAATTCACAATTCTTTCCATACGATAATTTAAATGTGTCATTCGCTAATAAAAAGTACAGCATATTGTACGATATGTATGCAAGATTCCAAAGTTCATATTACGGTAAAACAAATGCACCTTTACTATCACCGGAAAAGTACTTAGATGGTTACCCGATAGTTGTAATCGATTGTTCTAAACAGAATGAATCAGTAAAATCATCAAGTGTGGATATAAAAATAGAAATGGAATTCAACGCGGCTATACCAGCTAATACAACTGCATACTGTTTAATTCTACATGATAAAATCGTAACATACACACCTTTAACTGGAATTGTTAAAAATGTATTGTAAAAAACCGGTTTTGTTACATTCCAATGCATTCCGCGAGTATAAAAGCAGAGCGTTCAGATCGCTCCTCATCAGTTTGTTGCCTGTTCTTGTATGGGTAGCATCTCATTCAATATGGCTTCTCCTAGTGGTACACAAGAAAATGTAGTAGATATTGAGAAGGAGATATCCGACTTTTTAGATCTTCAAGGTCAACCGGAGGGAGATGAACACAACGCTTGCGGACAACTCCACGCTAGTAATAATATTGAGGAAAAAGGTAAAAGAAGAAAGAATGCACAGAAGAAGAAAAGGGATATTGAAGATAATATTTCTCCTAACATATTGAGTGAGGTATTCTTGCGAATATTTTATCCAATCTCATCCAGTTTGGACAAAAGTGTTTTAATCGGTGTTATGAAATCGACGGATTATTCACCTACTGTAATTTTGACTCATGGACCCAAAATGATTTTGTTCACCGATAGTGCTTGGGAATCTTTTATAAAGCACTTGCATCTGCTAGAATGCTATTTAACTAGTAACATGTATGGAAGAAAGACAAGAGTAGGACTTTTGGATTCAAATGTGGAAATTGATATTATAAAGAATCGTGGTGACCATCAATTGCGGTTTAGAGACACAACAAGACATGATAACAAGATTCAACTTAATCGAGAAGAGTTTTTTATTCTAACCTGTGCAACTGAACCAATAACAAGATACTTGAGACAGCTAGTGTTTTCAAGCTCTATTATTAAAGATTATTTGGAAGACACTTTGGACAAACAACCGGACGCACCTATATTGTACGGACCTGTGGATACTTCTATATTTAATAGGGTTCCTCATGAAGTACAAATGTGGAGACAATTGGAAAAATACGCTCAACTACATAAGAAATCAGTAAAACAGGAAGAAGAGGAAGAAGGAGGAGAAGAATCAAGTGTTAGTGATGAAAATGAAAACAAGGAGAATGTAAAGATGGAAACTTAGATGACAATGGTTGGTTTTTAAAACAATATTAAACACTTTGTGGGGTTAGGCCTACCGGGGACGGTGCCCACGTTAAATATACACCAACGCGCCACAACTGTACGGCCTGGTATAAAAGTCGTACCTACCGTGGTGTGGAAATCAGTTGATCTTTGGACTTCGTCATGAGCAGACGAGTGGCCTTCGCAATGGACAAGGAAGAAGAACAAGTAAAGTCCAAACCTTGTATAATTGAGTTCCAAGCGTTTCGGGGTAATGACGATAGATTTATCATAAAAGAACTTGTGTTTTTCGACATCAATACAAGTGTTCCATATACATTTTTGTTCAAACCACCATGTTCTTATTCATCATTAACTAGCAAAGCCGCTACTACCAACAGGTGGATTTCAAAATATTTCCATCATATCGATTGGTATGATGGTTTTGCAAGTTACACAGACTTGTATCACATCATGCATCAGTTTTCAAACAGGTTTACCACTATTTATACAAAAGGACTGGAAAAGAAGAGATGGATCGAAGAATTTACTCATGTTCCGGTTAATGATGTGGACTTGGATAAAAACTACAAGTATACGATGGAAAATGTTTGTATTTGTACTAAAAGTCCAGAACATGAAAAAGATAGACATTGCGCTTTAAAAAACGCCTATAAACTCGCATCTTACCTTTAAAGTGGGGAAGTGGGGAGTGGTGGGGGTGACGGGGGTTATATAAGTGAGGAGCAGACCGGGACCTGGCATGAGTATTACTAGAGATTCCGAGACGACAACATCTCCCAGCAAGAAGACGAAGAAGACAATCTTTAACGCAACCATGGCATCTCACCAGTTCCTGCAAACTTTGGTTGAGCAGTTCAATGCTCACTCCAAATCTACCATACTACCTGTCAAGAAGTGTTCCGAACTTAAAGATGAGAAGCACTACATTATCCACGCCATGAAGAAGATGGAGACTACAGTTGGAGAGGCCATCTGCTGCAGTCTTAGCGAGGCACCATTCACTCCGGGGGATGAGCCCAAGTTCCACGTCTACCTGCCGAAACGATTCGTCCATCTCCTCCAGAACGAGGATCTGCGCTCCATCCAACCCGGCTGTCTCTACCTGGTTTCCCACGGTTGCACGGGTAGCAATTCCACCGAGTTGACCATCAACATCGCCGACAAGCAGCAGTGTTAGATTTAAGTTTTACTGTTGTACATATGTTATTGTAATGTTTTATAAATAAACCATAAAAGACAAAAAATACAAAAGACAAAAAAATGCAACATATCAATATGTGAGGTTTGCCACATATTGATATGTTGCATTTTTTTAAGCTTCGCGGGTGACCTTGACCTTTGACCTTTGCATTTCACAGTTACCCCCACCACCAAGCTAAAGGTCAAACCTGCTTCGATGCAAACACCCCCACCACTTTTTCATAGTACCCCCAAGCTCTGTGCCTCAGCTTCATTTCAACTCCGACGGTCAACCGTACAACATCAAGATG
This sequence comes from Neoaliturus tenellus, assembly GCA_030545055.2. Taxonomy (NCBI): domain Eukaryota; kingdom Metazoa; phylum Arthropoda; class Insecta; order Hemiptera; family Cicadellidae; genus Neoaliturus; species Neoaliturus tenellus. Next base: position 28,918,543 of record CM061536.1, read on the forward strand.
TCTCTCAATGTAAGTTGTGCTAGTTACGAGGAGGTAACCATTAAGACTCAGCAGGAGCTGAACGACTTGTACAAGGAGTTGCAGCTGATGGTGGCGCGAGGCTACCGTATAAATGTGCAAGTCTACGCTTGCAATATACGCAATCTCCGACACCCAAAAGAAGAGTCTGAACATTACTCTTCTCCAGCGACTTCATCACCGGCGTCCATGAAGACTGAAGCAAGCCAGACTTTGGATTATTTCAGCTGACTAGCAGTTGTCTTCCTTCTTCTTGCCATTGTAGAATATGTTTATTTCTTTATTATATTAAAGATGTAAAAGAGAAAAAACACCTATCTTGTTACTGACATATGTGCTCAGTAACAAGATAGGATTTTTAAAAACACAATTTGGGTGACCTTGAAACTTCCCCCACCACTTTTTCATAGTACCCCCAAGCGCTGTGCCTCAGCTTCATTTCAACTCCAACGGTCAACCGTACAACATCAAGATGTCTCTCAATGTAAGTTGTGCTAGTTACGAGGAGGTAACCATTAAGACTCAGCAGGGGATGAACGATTTGTACAAGGAGTCCGAAAAGGAGGTTGTCAACAAAACCGATGATCAACAATTGTGGGACTCCTCTATTACAGAAAAGGAATTACATGCAGCCGTTGAAGCTGTCGAGGAAAAGGAAAAGAACCTCAGGCAGCTCTGGTTGGCTCAGATGGATATTTGCGGATCTGTGCCGCGTGATGATTTTGAACTTCAATGTCAGATGGCGATTACCCAGCAACTAGAAGAAGCCGGAAAGGAGCTAAAGAGTGGAGGTACTATCCAGGCGGAGGTGAAAACTGAGAAACAAGAAGAATATAACGAATATGATGATTAAACGTACTGTTGATCCCAATCCTTTTAGTTTTAAGTGGTTATGTTATAAGTAAATAGAAAAAGTTTCCTTTTTTTAAAACTCCATTTGGATGACCTTGAAGTTTCCCCCACTACTCTGTAATACCAGCATTGCTCGCTGCAACAAACATCATTCCTCCTCCAACAACCATGACGGACACACCTGCTTGCGATGCCATGTCTTCCACCGAAGATGAACCCACTACGAATTGGAAATTGACAATCGACAACGTGCATTATTTAGAAACCATCTGCGATTGGATGAAGTCTATTCTCCTCGACAACCCGGGAATAAAGCTCAAGGACACTTTAGATTATGATTGGTCTGAAGTTATACTGCAGCAAGACGATCAACAATCACCGGAGTATTTGTCAAATTTACCATCGTCAACCATATATACTACAAATGAGGTGAAAAGGAAAGAAGAGGAGCATGGGGTTTAGAGTTTCTTATTTTTTAAAACCCAATTTGGATGACCTTGAGATTTTCCCCACCACTTCCTATATACCTAGAGTGCGCAGGGCTGTCAGTCACTCAGTCCGTCGCTCGTTGTCCGTCGTAGGGTGCACATCGCGGTTGCTACTCCAATTCCTGACAATTTGGGGTAGTTCAAAGTCACCACACTTCTACAACTTCAAAATCATTACACTTTAACTCTGGGACGATATCGACTTGTAGTACTTCAGTATTTTAACTAAAGGTCACCACACTTTAACTCTGGGACTGCATCAATTTGTATTATTTCTGTGTTTTGACTCATGGTCATCACACTTTAACTCTGTGACGGGATCGACTTGTATTATTTCTGTGTTTTGACTCAAGGTCATCACACTTAAACTTTGAGGTAGTATCAACTTGTAGTATTTCTATGTTTTTACTCAAGGTCATCACACTTTGATATGTAACTTTAAGGTAGCACCAAAACGGTGCTACCTAGCTTGACATTTTCAAGTTTCCCAAGGTCATCGCAGTTCCCCCACCACTTCCCATATACCTAGAGTGCGCGGGGCCGGACAGTCAGTCGCTCGGTGTCTGTCGTAGGGTGCGCATCGCGGTTGCAGTAATGGTGAAACGCGGGAGTTGTGTCGGTTCAAGGTCACTCGAGCGGTGTCACATGACGGTTTAGGCAGAGTCACGTTGCAAACTTTGAGTTTCCTCGGCACTTTTGCTGTTTCTCGTCTAATTTCGCTCCAAGTCGTCAAGGTCATTGAAACCTGACTGAAACTCGGAGCGTAGTGCGAGAAACAGCAAAAGTGCCGAAAAATTTTAGGTTTCGGCGTGACCTTGACCTTTGTGACATCGATGACGTCATAATGGTGACGTAAGGGGTGATGATGTCATCGCCACGTCATTTCTGCAACGTCATGGGTGTGACGTCACAGAATGACGTAATTGGTGATGACGTCATCGATTGCGTCATCGATGACGTCATCGGTGAGGTCATTGACCTCGATGACGTCATCGCTCAGGTGACCTTGAACTGAGCCAGCTCCCGCATTTCTCCACTACTAACTAGTTTTATAAATTAAGTAATTCAAATAATTTGTCAACAATTTATTATTACAAAAGAAATTTATGCGTCCAGCTAGTCTTCATTGTTCATTATGTATTGAAGCATTAGTTGGTTTCAATGTGTTTTATGTCATAAGATCAAATAGTCAAGTGACAACAACAAACTGGGTTCACATTACAGAATTTATAAAAAGGAGCAGTCACCCTGATTTTTACCGACCCAGTCAATTATTTTGTTAATTTCAGTGGATTTTCTAAGTTTAGTTAAACACTAACGCATCTTGTGTCCTGGACCATTCGTACACCCCATTTCAGATCTATACACTTAATGTTTTACAAAAACAAAATGTGCCAATAAAGCTAAACCAATTACGTTCTATCGATTGACATTAATTCCAATCCACTGTACAGAGTGTACCAGTAGCAACCTTTCCAATCAGAAGTTGTTAATTTTAAATAAAAACTTCAATGTTATGGACTTCTTCGCCTGCTATACATTATTTTGAACACTTTTACAGTTAAATTTGTACCCCTAAACCTGATGTGTTAGCTGAGAATGGCGGTTGAAATTTATTTTTTGCTCATAAGAATAACACGAGAAAAATTTCATATACATTAAATCTGAACATTTTACGTGAATTAAAACTGTGCAAGCATGAAACTGACTTAGAATATTTGATATTATATTCCATCATATAATTTATATTGATTGTCACCAATTAATTTTACTTGCCCGGACATTTCTAACAATTTTCGCTATTTTGTAAATTTAATTTAAGAATAAATAATAACAAATGTTGTTATTTATCATAGAAAATATTTTAAAGAGGAGTATAAGAAATGTTTTTCATGGAAAATGTTCAACCAAAAATATTTGAGATAATGGATTTTCAAATATGTCAATGTTATTCTCATAGAAATAACCTAAATTTCAATCGCAAGTGTTTCCTAAGCCACGATGATGGAAGGCCAGTTCTAAAACTGCTTGGAAGCCGCTTAACAGATGAGCTCAGATTATTATGTCATTTAAATCGTCTATTAGAGTTGATACCATACGGCATGCAGTATATTTAAACAGATCAGATGCATAAGAACTTGTGTAATTTTGTAACAAAAAGTTAAAAGTGTTATCGTAAGAGCGTATCGTAAAAATAATCGTAAGGTAATCGTAAGGTTTCTTACAAAATATTTTACTTGCATGTGTTATAAAAAAATTAGTCGTTGTATGTATCCTCAGTAATTCATTAAAGCTGCATGGCTGTTTAAATCTTTGTCAGCTAAGCAGTTACCCGAAAGACCTGTCGGCCATGAAGGCATCCACATAAATTACTACAGTCCTTTCCATGGCCAATTGATGTGTTTAAATATTTGTTATATTAGGGCAGCTGTTGTGTCGCTCAAACTGTAAATGTCATAGTAAATTGTTGCAAAATAACAAAATTGATGTTCAAGCACTGTGAGAAACACATATGGAAGACTTCCAGTGCGATAGGCACTACAATGTACAATCGGGGTGGTGTCATCAAACTTCATAAAACTTAGGATTTATGGTATAAAAACAAGTACGATCAGTACCCCACAAAAAACCGTGTTAACAACTTATTTACTGTTATTGTGAAGATATCTTAAACTATGGTTGTTACACAAACTAATCGATAAATAGTAGTTAGGTTCAGTTCTCCCAACTTTTGAACATCATGTTTAGTGTTTTTTTCCATGGATAACAATCTCTTTTTGTTTCATTTGTCTACGTCCACATAGAATATTGATATTTTCACATCGTGATCTGTGCGTGGGGCTCATCTGAACATAAAACAATTTAATTACAAACTTAAAGTTAATTTCTTCACATTTGTGAAGAAATCGAAGTTTCGAGTAATGAAATGCTGATTCGAACAACACAGCAGATATATGCGAAATCTCGATGAAACTAAACAAATGTTGGTCATTCGCTTCTTTGAGTTCTATCACCAAATAGGTAACCTGCGACATACAAAAAATATTTAGGATATCCAAAATGATTGGTGACCTTTAGAAAAGAAAATATCAACCACAGTGTAGTTCAATTGTTCCATTGCTCTTTTAAGTTTTCCCTTAAAAAATCTCATACTACAGGAGTAGCCTAACCCTTCTTTTTTCAATCCCAGTTTCCGCAAAAAAAGGCCGTTGGCCTAGGTGCAACTACTATGACCCTTGTATAATTTTTATAAACATATTTATTTTCACCAATCAAAATGTCTCGTTAATGTTATTTCCAAAGATTGAGAGCCAATTGTAAGTGTAATATATCAACCCATTTTTGTATCAAACCATCGGGACAATTTTATATTCAAAATATTTTAGAGACTCTTAAAGAATCTTAATAAAATTACGATACTATTTTCCAAGAATTTTTTTTATAAAACTGCTTTCAATGTTAAATTAGCTCTTAGGAAAAAGGATTTGGCAGGTAAATAAATAAATAAACCTATTACTAGCTGCCTTCTAAAATATTCTGAGTTGTTGGCTCTTGAGTATTAAAAATAAAACAGATTAAATGTCTAGCTTTGCAATATGTTTAAATTTTTATATCCTTATCAGTGCTTTAAAGTGTGCAAAATACATTTTTTTTTTACAATGAGTAGTGTGTTTTGGTCACTTTTAAAACCGGCCACGTGCCCACCGGGCCACGTGACGCGGCAGCTGGCGCCAGCTGCCATGTCACATAGCTTCCGGTGGGGGTTAGAGGGTATATATGAGATGCTGTAGTTATATTTTATGCCATATAGGTTGGGGTGGAGATGGCGATAGTGTTGGCGTTAGGGTGAAGTGAATTTGCGCATAAAATTAAAATTAAAAGTTAGTTTAAAATTGAAATTCGTCGGTGTTAACGAAACTCTAACAGTTGAAGAAAAATTAAGAGTTAGTTCAAAATTGAAATTCAAACTTATAACTGAGATGCGGAAAATATGTCAAGGTCATCCAGAGTAAGTTTTAAAAAATTCTATCCAACTATCACCAGAAATAGTTTTAAGTTGAAGTAGTTGGTGATAGCGGGATAATTGATTCGTGCCATGGGAGAGGTGTTTATCGTTTGAAAGTTGGCGATCGAATGAGAAGCGCCGCCTAGGGAGAGGGCTTATAAAATGGCAACCTTCCCCCCCCACCCCTTCCCCCACTCCTTTAGATCAATAACCGGTCGCCGACTCTATGTGGTAAAACTGAACCAGACATGGCGGCTGCCATGGATAATTCTAACCTCAAACCTTAGTTTTGCATTGGTGAGCATGAGCCACCCCCACTCCTTTACCTTTCTTTTATATTTTTAAAACCGAACAGATGTTCGGGCAGGTGTTGGGGGCAGAAATGTTAAAATATTGGGGTGGAGATGGCAATAGCGTTGGCGGTCGGTTGAACTGAATTTGCGAATAAAGTAACTAGGGTTGAACTAAAAGTATACATAAATTAAAAGTTAGTTGAAAACTGAAATTTGACGGTGTTAACAAAACTCTTAATAGTTGAACAAAACTAAAAGTTAGTTTAAAACTGAAATTCAAATTTATAAATAGGATCTGGAAAGTATGTCAAGGTCATCCAGAGTAAGTTTTAAAAAAGCCTACCCAACTACCACCAGAAATAGTTCTAAGTTGAACTAGTTGGTGATAGTAGGATAGGTTGAAGTAACTTTTGAATTTTATTAGTGAACATACAATTAATGTGCAACAGCAGAGTTTAAACAAGTTGAACTTTTGTGATGAATTACAGAGTTGTAAATGCAAACACCGACGACGATGAGAAGGTAAATGCAGAGTCCCCAGATGATGTATTTGAAAAGCTTGAACAAATGTAACATTTCAAGTTGGTTTTCCCGTTCCATTTCCAATCGTTTAATTTCCAATTTCAATTTATCCTCTTCCATTCTAGTTACGAAGGGAACTTCATCCATCATATCCATCATGATTGTGTTAGTGTTTGAAATTTTAGTGATGTTGATAGTTCAGAAGTCGAAGACGGAATAAGAAGTGAAAGGGAGAAATGTTAGTTAAATAAAGAAGTGGTGGGGGGAAGGATGAATTACAAAGAAGTGGTGGGGGAAAGATGTTGCTCTTCATTATTACCATCAGTAGTGTCAGATGGTGCAGGAGTTAGATTTAGTAAACTGTCTTCGTCTAAACTTTCAACCTTATCACAAATAGGACAATCGTATGTTATTTCCAAATTCATTTTGATGGTTGTAAAATTATCTACAAGTTCTTGTAAAATATTAAAAATGTCTTGTAACTCTTCTTTAGAGTTTATTTCAAAACTAGAATTCATTCGGGCCAATGGAGAGTTGTTCATTGTTGGAGAGTCGGTGATGGAATGAGGATCGGCGCATAGGGAGGGGGCTTATATAATGGTGACCTTGAGCAGGCGTCTAGGGAGGGGGGCTGTCTAGGGAGGGGGCTTTTATATGGGGAACCTTGAGCTTATGATTGAATAAAATGTTTAGTTCTTCTTCTTCGTCTTTTAATTCAATTATTTGAACCGAAGTAGTTGTTTCATCCTCTTCACTCGATGAAGAAAACAATTCACCAGGATTTAAATATTGAACTACAATTCTGAACCATCTTATAGGATATTCGTCAATGATAGAAAGTAAGTTTTGAAACAATTCTTCCATCTCTTCCCTGTCAGTTATTATATGTTCAAACTTGATAAATTTGTTTTCCATGTTGTTAGTTAGAGTGTTGGAAGTGGAATGATTTAATATTATATAAAAATTAGAACTAGTGGTGGGGGGAAATCTCAAGGTCATCCAAATGAAGTTTTAAAAAAGAGTGTAAAACTGAAATTACACATTTGATGGTTCTACAGGATCGGAATACCAATCTGATCTGTATTTACATCTTTTTATCATATGTGTACAAAAATCATCTTGATGAGAATTGGTGCGTTGACAATGAGCAAGATCTAGAGGGTGAAATTTGAAACATCTTTGAGGACAACATGTATGAAAATATCTTGATTTGTAAAATTTGAAAGTTCGCAATTCCGGTGGTGGTAGTTGTTTTGTTTTGCATTTGCAATAACAAGATCCGAAGAATTCACATTTAGTACAAGCTAACCCATCCACCATCATTGGTCCTAAATCTGTACACTGTTGTTCACAACAGTAACGAGGTTTGTACTTGTATTTTTGCTCTTCCATGTTGACGCTGCGGAGTCCAGTGAAAGAATAAGAGTGTATAGTGTTCAATAGTGAGTTTTATGTACTGTGAAAAGTGGTAGGGGTAATTTCAAGGTCATCCAAATGGAGTTTTAAAAAATTATACCTTACAAGTGTAAGGATTATTAAAATTTAGGAAGTTTGTTTCTCTTTGTTTTCTTCAGACTTTTTCTCTCTCTCCGCCTTAGCCATAGCAACAAGTTCTTCTGTTGATAATGGATGTACTTCAGGAAATTTTAAAATTAATTTAGCTTGATATCCTTCTTTAGTTAATACATCTAAATCTTGGGTCATTTGTTCAACGGTGTTGTAGTCTTTTCCATAGATTTTTCCATCAAGTTGAATCATCATTCTGTACAACATTTTCTTAAATAGGTCTTGTCGTGGTGAGAGCTAAGAAGCGAATGATTATTTATACAAGTATCACATCCTTTTTATTAACTCACATTGATCACGTGATTCTTTAGTTGTAGCTTTGTCTGTCAAAAGTTATTCAACATTGGTAATACTTTTGGAACTTGATGTTATGTTGACCAGTTGGCGATGAAGAAGTTGTAGGTTGTGTAGAAATAAATATTTCATCATCGCAATATTTTGTTTTAGTGAACATCCTTGTATTAGTAGCACTAACATCAACAGTTAAGTGATAACCACCGGTAAGTAAAACTCGCATTTCGTTAGTTAAATCTTCAAGTTGTTCAAAAGTAGTTATGGTGTTGGTATCATAAGATGCACACTTAACCTTTAGGGACATGTTGCAGTTTTATATTCAGGGATTAAGAGCGAGATGTGTACGGTATGAAAGGTAGCAGTAGACTGATGAATTTTGCAAGTACATTTCCCCTTTTATAATTATACAAAATTGGGTCAAGGTCATCCTGTGGAATTTTTAAAAAAAGCAACATATTGTAATGTACAAAGACATTACAATATGTTGCTTTTTTTATTTTTATTTTTTGTTTTGTTTTATATCATATTTATTGAAAAAAACAAATACAAAGAAATATTTACAATGTTATGTACAAATTAATCAGTAGTAGGTGTTACATGAATTGTAAGTTCAGTAGAGTTGTTTCCACTGGGTCCATGTGATACCAAATAGAGTGCGCCGGGTTGAATTATACGAAGATCTTCATTTTGAAGTAGTTGTACGAAGCGCTTTGGTAAGAAGATCTGAAATTTTGCTTCATCACCAATTGTATAAGGTGCCTCGCTCAAAGTGCAATTTATAGCATCACCTACTGAAGTTTCCATTTTCTTAATAGTATGAATGATGTAGTGTTTTTCTTCTTTTAGTTCAGAACATTTCTTCGTAGGTAGAATTGATGATTTAGAATGAGCGTTGAACTGATCAACTAAACTTTGAAGTAAGTTCTGTGATGCCATATTGATGTTGTTGTTAATCTTCTTGTTAATAAGAATGTCCGTCGGAGATGTTGTCTCTTCGGAGGTTTGAGTAATACTCATGCTGTGTCATGGTAGCGCTCTCACTTTTATAATCGACACTACCCCCACCACTGACACTACCCCCACCAGTTTGTTGAAGGAAATTATTCAAGCGGTAGGCATTCTTTAAAGCGCACTGCGACCTTCGATGTTTAAAACTTTTTGATGAAATACAAAGTTCGTTGAAGTAGCATTGGAAATCTTTATCAATTATTGCATTAATCACTTCGTCGCTTGTAAATGATTGTATCCAATTTGCTTTTTCCAATCCCCTTGTGTAGATAATTTTAAACTCTTTGCAATAATGATTCATAATGTGCGGCATCATGTTATAATTAATGAAACCTTCATCCCATCTTAAGTTGTGAAAATGTTTGTTTAACCATTTGTTTGTAACTTTCGTTTAGTTGTTAGTCTATTAAATGGTACTGGAGGTTTGAACAAATAATGATAAACTACTGATGTGTTCATGTCCAAGATTACTAATTCTTTAATAATAAAATTACCATCATTTCCTCGGAAAGCTTGAAATTCAATTATACCTCTTTTAACTTCCATTATATGTGGCGCATTAGAAAACGAAACCCGTTTATTCATGATGAAGTCTTACTAACAACTGACTTAAAAATTGAATGAGCCGATGTTTATAACAGACAGGATTGTTCTTCTTCTTTCACTTCTTGTGCCACTTCATCAATATTAAAATTGGTGTGATAGTTGTTTAATTGTCTCCACATTTCAACTTCTTGAGGTATTCTATTAAAGATTGAAGTATCCACGGGACCGTATAAAATTGGAACAAAAGGTTTTTTGTCCAATGTATCAATTAGATAGTCTTTAATTATTGCACTTGAAAATATTAGTTGTTTCAAATATCTGGTGATGGGACCGGTAGTACAACTTAAAGTATAAAATTCTTCTTTAGTGAAATATAATTTAACATTATGTGTAGTTAAATCTCTGAAGCGAACAATTTGTCCTCCACGATGTTTTACTATATCAACTTCAATATTTGATTCCAATAAACTTAATCTTGTTCTTCTTCCAAATGTGTTGTTACTTAAATAGCACTCCAAAAGATGTAAATGTTTCATGAGAGATTCCCAAGTAATTTCACTGAAAGTAACCATTTTGTTTCCATGATTTAAAATAACAATTGGTGAATAATCCATTGATTTTAAAATTCCAACTGATATACTTTTTGTCATGCATGAAGAAATTGGGTAGATAATCCGAAGAAATACTTCTGTTAAAATATTGGTTGTAATGTTAACTTCAACCTTCTTCCTTTTTACTTCTTTTTCAGCTTTTTCTCCTTCTCTCTTCTTATGTTTGTTGAATTTTAGGAACTCGTCCATTTCTCGTTCAACTTGTTTTTCTATATCTGAACTATTATCATCCATTAGAGGTGTATTTTCTTCTCCGTTAGTAGAATTCATCTTGCGAATGATGTTTCCCATACGACGGTTGAAGATAGAATGAAGTTTCTACTAATTATTTTCTCGCTTTTATATTTTTCGTAAATCCTTGAAATTTATACAATTACATAATTGTTTGTTTTGAACTTGTCTTTCACAAATGAAATTCTAACCTCAAAAATTAAAGCAGATAATTCTAACCTCAAAAATTTGCAGTTGTTGTACAATTCTTCTTAAAGTACATTCTTCACAATTCCGGTCAGCGGTGTGTAAGTAACTATTTTATCATGTAGAATTAGACAGTATGCCGAAGTTCCATCCGCTACTGGTTCTTCAAATTCCATTTCAATTTTTATATCCACACTTGATGATTTTACCGATTCATTTTGTTTTGAACAATCGATTACAATTATTGGAGCCTTGGAATAATACTGGTCAGGTGATAATAGTGGTGTATTAGTCTTTCCATAATATGACGATTGAAATCTTGCATACATATCGTATAAAATAGAAAAACGTTTTTTGCTGAACATGACATTCAAATTGTCATAGGGAAAGAATTGAGAGTTTAGGAAAACTTTACAATTCTTTATTTTACAGTGATCAAATTGACCAGCATTTGCAGTGATAACATCTTTTCGCTTAGTTTGAAAACCGAGTATTATGTACCTTGCTCGTTCCAAGTAAGTTGATGTCTTGACGGTCCATGTTTGTCGTTCTGTCTGAGGTAGTGTAGGGTATTCATGAAATTCCCAACTTCGGAATGGCATCACAATATCACGGTCAGATTTCAACTTTCTCAATAATAGGATTCTATGTTCATCAGCCAATCTTACATGAGGTACTCTCCAAACAACTTTATCCAACTGTAGTTGCCATTCCAGTTTATCTTCCGTAGTTGCAGGGTCTGCAAGTATCAAGTCCTTATTAGTTGAAGATCTGAGTAATACTAATTCTTGTTTGACATTTATTATTACCCGTTTGTAATCTTCAGCGAATCCCAAAAGCAATCGTAAAGGTACATGAAAATCAAAGTGACCGTTGGAAGCTGGTGTTATAGTGTCTTTATCGGGGGCAACCCATCCGGCGGTGACTATTGAATTCTTCTCATGCGGTGTTAATGATGTTAATCCTTTCAATGTCGTTGTTAAACCAACCTTTTTTGTTGAATCAACCGTCACCCCTGATATTTCATATCTTATTTCATCAAAAAGATATGCCATCGGGTTATTTATAAAAGGAACTGTTGAAGCAGTTTTTCCATCCAATTTTAATACCCGTCCTTCGATGTACAAGTAACTTTCACACGGTAAAGTGTAAATATCTTGTTGTTGAATGGGGATCCTTATTTCATCGTTATTGTTTAATTTTGATGAAGTGTAAGGGTTGTGCGTGTGATATTCCTTCTCCCATAGTGTTTCGTCGAACGTTGGTCCTTGAGATATATCCAGGATATCCATCGCTGTTAAGTTTCAATCCAATCTTCTGTAGAAAACGAATGTTGTCCGATGTTAACTCTTCCAATGTTGAGGAGCTACTGAGCTCCCGACTCTTCCGTTGCGGTTTAAATGATAATCCCATGTTGACTTTTATGTTGCTGCTCTGATGTGTATCCGTATAGTAATTGTTTCTCCTCTAAAGTCAACACTATGACCGTCTTGATCCAATATGTTCAGTACGATGTCTGAAATGAAACTGGTGTTTAACGGTAGGTATATCAAGTTTTGTGGCTTCTCAACAATTTTAAAACCGGGAGCCACTGTTGGATAAAATGTATGTAAAATATGTTGATTAACTCCATCTCTATACGATCCGTGTATAATGTTGCACGTGACATCGATACTATTTACTTTCAATATTGTTACAGTTGAATCACCTGAATGAGTAGTTCCAGGAGTTAAGATTTTCTTTTTTGTATCTGTAAATCCAAGTAAACTGCCAATCGACTGTTCCAAGCTGACATCAATATAATATTTTGAAGTTATTTCTGCTTTTAAAGTATTATTGTTTCCTTTAACGGTAATATTGTCTTCTCCGAGTTGTTTCTGTAATAATTGGTTTATATCATCAATTTCATAAGCTCCAGTAGGAAATGTAATTATTTTTAATTCTGAGTATTTTCCTGTAGCATCCTTAGTTTCATAATAATGTAGTAAATTATTCTTCCCTTCCGTAACATTGGGAATTGAGTTGTAGGTAGTCAAATCAAGTAATGCCGCTTCCCATAATCGTTCCTTGGATAGACGCAATGCTGGGAACAGCGTACTTTTCAATGTGGATGAATTTCCACTCAATGACACTGTATACGATGACATCTTAAAGCTGACTGACACTTTTCGCTAGAAACTCCAAACATAAATGCCCACATATTTCAGTATTGTTAGGTTGTTCTTTTTTGTAATTGTAAAAAATGTTTTTTGAGTTTCGAAAATAATGTTGAAGTTCTTTTGGCGGTGGTAGATTGCCAAAACTGTCAAAGTAGTAAACGGTTTGTCCAAGCTTTTTATAGCATACCCAATGAGTACCTGGACCATAGGTGGAATCCAAATTTACTATTCCAGTTTCATTTTTCCATATTTTAGTTGGTAATGCATCTTTCATAAAAACTCCTCGAAAGAATGGTATTTTCAAACATTTCACATAATCATTTAACTGATGATTTGTTAAGGCTTTATTTGGAATTATCAATTGACTCTTCTTATTTAGTACACACGGTATGGTCTTAGGTATAAACCTGCTCCGTTTTTTACCATTTGCCAAACAGAAGTCTTCTTTACATTTGGCTTATGAGTTCTACGACGTCCTTTTTTAATGTTTCCACCTCTTTTGGGAGCGCCTTTCTTTGCAGGTCTTCCTCTGCGACGTTTTCCACCACCTAACTTTGCTTTCGTCTTCATGGCTGTAGTTACTGCCCAAGCCGATGCTTTTTCTGCAATACTTGCGTCACTTGATTTTACTCTTTGCCAAGCTTTTTCCGCTAGAATTTTATCTGCTATTGATCTATTTGTTGAATCTTTATACTTTGAATATGCTATATCGTGTTCCTTGCAAGCTTGATCTAATTTATTAATTCCAGGATCTCCTCTTGCTAAACGCTTTGCCAACTTAGTTCCAGGTCCACAATATTGATAACCTCCGGGCAGATGTAATTCGTATGGTAAAGCGTCTATTGTTCGATTTACAACAGCACCAACTGGAATCCGTCTAAGCAGGGATAATGCAGCTGATGTTATACCACGTCCTCTCTTGCCGCTGTCTTGACGATGACTGAGCGATACGGTCTTCATTATGTTGTCTTATATAACTGGCGTGTTTACTCCACGAGATACTTTACACAAATGAATAACTTGTGCAAAATCTTTTATATTTAAAGACTTAGTTATTCAAATTAATTATATATTGATTTATAATTCTATTTTTAATCCAAGCTTCCCGTTCATCGGGTTGAATTATCACATGACTCGTTGTACTAGCTATATGATTATGGGTATCAATAAGTAAATTGCCCACTATTCTTATTAAACAATCTAAATTTACAGCATCTTTTGGATGTTGAGGATCATGTAATTGCATAATACGTTTATCATTACATGTGTAAGCTGTTGAATCACTTTTTGATGTTTTTATGACTTGTCCAATAGTAGCAGCATCATTTGAATCTTCACCTGGTAAAATATTAATTATTTTCTTCATCTTTGCATCATATTTAGTCCCAAAGTGTTTATCCCAAGTTATTGTTTGTTTCATTGTAACACAATCATTTTCTTCGTAACCAGGATAAATATCTTTTATTCTTCTATTACGACCATTGTATGTACCTAATGTACCACCAGTAGCAATTAATGTTTGCACCATTAGAGGTACATCTGTATCTTTTATACCAAATCTTCCATTTGTTATTGTTTTACGTCCTGCATCCCATTTATCATTATTTCCTTGCATTAAATTAAACTTTTCATTTCCATGTATAAATTTATCTCCCTGCTTTAACACGGCATCTTCATGTTTTACAAAATTGGATGTTTCCTTTTTTAATTCTTTAGATAATTGTTCCATAGTAACAGCATCTTTTGGTTGAGAACCAAACTTTACATTTGTCAATGTTTTACCATGACAATCAATTCCATTAACATCTTGTAAAATACAGTTGTCCTTGATGTATTTTAGGTTTACAGCATCACCGTCTTCCTTTGGGTATCCAATGTCATTTATAATAAATTTATAAAAAGAAAATCCATGTTCAGTTTTTTCCGGTATTATAGAATGTAAATATTCTTTATTAACTGAATCTTTATTATTTTTGGGATTTCCCACGTTGGTTATTCTATAATTTCCAGCATCATACGTTTGTCCATCTTTTAAGTTATTACCCCATTGCAATTTTAAAGTATTTGAAAGTTCAGATAATAAGTACTCTTTAGTAATTGCATCAGAACTTTCAGTTGGTTTACCAACATTAATTATTCTATGTGATTTAACATCGTAAGTATTCTTATGTAATTTCAATGATGTTGAAGTAGCTTCTTTTACTGTCTTCAAATTTGCTCCATCAGTATCTTCTTCTGGATCTTTAACTAGTTTTAAACGTTTATTACTTATGCTATAGTCACCTTCAGGTGTTTGCGGTAATCCACTTCTTTTTCTGTCTTCTCCAACTTGTACTCCTAACGCGGAGTACCGTCCGAACTTGTCGACGCTCATGTTAGAACTGATACCTCTTACGCTTGCAACTCTTTTATATCCGCGGACAATTATACAACTATACCACGATTCCTAAGTTCATCAACTAGAGCCACCCATTCATTATTCAAACCCGTATGACCGGCTTCCATGGCTTCATGCAATAGTCTCATTCGGTCAACCAATTTATTGATGTCGTTGTAGTAAATCACATTTGTATTGTATAGATTTTTCATCAATCCTTTACCAGAGGTTGAAGTATCTCCTTTACTCTTTTTACCATGTTGTTCAAGAAGTGATAAATCCATAAGTGATAAAGATTTTCTTTTCAGTGGTTGTCTCACCGCTGGAGCAGTACGTAATGTGGGCAATTTTCGTGGAGGAAACAACTTTTTTATAACAATGTTATATTTTGTTGCACGTGAACGATTAATCATTGCATCCTTTAAGTAGTTTCTCTTATGAGCGTTAGTATTTTGTAAAATCTCTTTAAAAACACTTAAATCTTTGGATGAATATCTTAGTGGTATATTTTTAAAAATTAATTCATATAATCCTTTTGTTCCTTTATATCTATGCTCACCAATAATGATGTAATCGTCTTGAGTTATTTCAAGCTTTGAATCACCAATCTTTAATTCATTCCCATCAATTCTTGCTCCGTATATGTGTGATCTACTCAAATTCGGGTTTGATTTCATGTCATGTAGCATTTTCATTATATATTTTCTTCCAAGAGGTCCATGTTGTAATATATCGCTACTCAATTGAGTTAAATTTGGAATAGATTGTTCAGCTTCAGGTATTGGCTGTTCTTCTCCCTTTTCAACAATTGGTTCTTCTTCTTCTTTTGCTTCTTCTTGCTCACTAGCACTTGTGTATGAATCATCATCTTCTTCTTTTTTTAATGCTTGTACTTCTTGTTTAGAAACTGGTAGTAAAACATCTCCTTCATAACGAGGTTTACCAATAGTTTCTGATATCTGTTTTAAAGGTTCCGTAATAGGTTTAAATGTAGTCTCTAGAAATTCTTCTCTTTCACTTAAACCCATCCTCAATGCACGATTCTTCATCCTAATAGAATCACTGAGTGATTTTATTTCTTTTAATAGTTTTTCTTGATTCACCATGTTTACACTGTGAAGTTCAACGTGTAACTAGATGTAGCATCGGTAGTTCAACGCATAAATACAAATTTATCCAACCCTATACGATATCTACCATTTTTAATATCTTCTTCCTTCATAATAACGAGAAAGCTATATTTCTCATTCCATGCTTTGCCACACATCTCTTTAAATTTTTCAAATGGCATATCCGCATTTACATGATCATTATATATATGCTTTAAATTTGTTTCATCTTGCTTGAAGATGATCAACATATTTGCATTGTCTCTTATAAGTTGTTTTGGAATTTTACTGTATGTTTGACCAATGTAAATGCTATCAATATTATGATGTCTTCCCATAGCAAAATAATTCCTTATTGTGTCATGATTTTCACAAGAAACATCGTCAAATATAAAAATAGAAAATGGTTTTGCTTCATTTGGTTGCATAATTGTTTCACTGGCATTAAACTTGTAAAAATTTACTTCAGGTACATTTGCAAGTACTTTATCCAATAATTGATATTTTGGTTGTTGCAATGATTTTGAAAAAATGTATATATTGTTAAAACGCAATCCTTTAGGATTAGTTATAAGGTTAAAAACAACATTAGTTTTTCCACAATTTGAAGGACCAGTTATTAGACACCTTATCGTATTTGGTAGTAATTCACCATGTTTTCCATAATTTAACTTATCATTGTCAACTGTCAATTCATCAATGTTATTGATATTAAATCGATCTTTTTGTTGTACAATCTCCATCTTGTATAAAGGTTAAACACACAATGAGCTATTAAACAACTATACTAAGTCTTTTGAAGGAATCCAAGAGTCTTCACTTTTATCAAACCCTAACCACCGGACTTTAACCATATCCTTTTTTCTTTGTAAAATCTTCTCGACAAGATATACATCACCAACTGTTGATTTCAACAATTCGTGTCCGTAGAATCCACCTTGAAGTAATTCACCCTTGTTATCCTTTAATAAATAGGTTTCAGGTATAGTTGGTTGCACTTTATAAATTGTAAATACTTCATTAGTCCAATTTGGTAGATATCTTTTACTAAATACACCTTTGTATTTGCTTATACGAACTTTATCGTTGACCTTGAACTTCTTTGGTTGCAATTTTTCTAATTTCGGTGTTGTATTATTTTTAATGCGTTGTAATACAATTTTCGCATTAGCACTGTTTACCTGGATAGGTTTCATTCCAATGGTACGATGATATTTGTTGTTATACTGTTTTATAAGTTGTGGTAATATGTCATACCACACATATGATCCTCGTTTTGAAAATTGTTTATACATCGCACCTTTCAATGTTCTATTGAATCTTTCAATTATTGAAGCTTTAACTTCAGAATTTGTAGAATAATGATTTATTTGATATTTCTTCATCAAAGCTCTAAAGTCTTTATTAAAATATTCTTTTCCATCATCGGTCTGTAGATGTTTAATTTTAAATTTATTTCTTTGTATTGTGGTTTCCATAGCTTTTGTAACACTTTTACCAGTCTTATCCTTCAATGGTAAAGCGTCAGCTATTTTAGTAAAACAGTCTATAATTGTTAAAATATATTTAAATCCTTTGTTTAATTTACTGTGCGGTATCATTTCAATGAGATCAGCTTGATAAAGATCATTCATCCCTTTAATGATTGTACTTCTTCTTGGAAATCTTCTTCTTGCTGGTTTATGTAGTTCATTTACAATCTTGTCCTTCACACTTTCCATCTTCAGATGTTGCTTGTACACTGCATGTAAAAATACTGATCCATAGAATAGTTTATTCTCATTTATATAGCTTGAATATAGGTCAAGGCCATTTCATATTAGTGTAAAAAAGAGGGAACATGGCATTGGGCTTGCCATGTCCCCTCTTCTTTACGGAAAGGAAAAAGGAAGAAGGTAGAGGGCGAAGAATAGGTTTACTGGTCAATAGGGTTTAGAGAGTAGTGGCCGAATGGTAAAGTATTAATTTTATCTTCTAAAATATGGCGCTTGTCATCTTTGTAGCTTAATGCCCACTTTGTTTGTTTGACACTAAATAGTTGATGATTATAACTTCTAATAGTGTTGAACGTTGCAGTTGTTTCAACATTTTCAAACAAACATCTTTTATAATGTTCAAACTGTACGTTCTTCTTCAGGAAAGAAGTTTTTATTCCTTTGGCCTTCTTCGTGACTTGATGTTCGTTCCTCTCGTTTATGTACAGTTGAAATGAATACAGTTTGGACATTAATGCTACAATTTCCATCATCGGCACACCATTTGTTTCATCTTTAAATTTTCCCAATACTTTCTTATTTCTGTCATAGTCGTAATTTGGATGATCCTTAGGATAATCGGAAAAGTCGAAATCATCTTTATATATAAAGGTGCGTAGATCTTCATACATGTCATTTGTTTTAATCCAGTAAATTAGTGCATCCGTGTCCATATATGCAATACCAATGTTCTCTCTTCCATAATAGTTAACCATCTTCTTATAATGAAACTCGTACATATGTGTTTTTGAAATATCCAAGATTGACATTCCAAGATACAAAGGACGATCCATTGTAACTGACTTCTTGTTCATGGAAATAACAACTAGATTTTCATTAATAATTATAGATGAACCAAAGTTTGGTTGTTGCACCAATTTCTGTAATTTTACTGGATCAGTTACCAATTTGATATCCTTATGTTTCCTTTTGTTTTCCAAAGTCTTGCCAAATATTGCGTTATTCATTAATTTGAAAAAATCTTTTTGAAAACTTGATGTAGCAGTGGCTCTTCTTCTTGTGTTGTTGTCGATGTAAGGTTTTAACCAACAAGATTGAGAAAATTGTAGTACTCGATTAATTTTTGTAATTCTCAATCCTAAGTCTAAAGCTTGTTGTATCATCCAGTAATGTCCAACATATCGAGACTTGTCGGTTAAAGTCATCATTAATTTTGGCCATCTTCCAGTAGGGGAAATTTCGGTCTTCGGAAGAAGTGGTAAATCATAATGTTGATCATGAAGATGTTCAGGATATTCAAAATTAACATCAAAAATGTAACCAGTTTCACCATGCTTCGGTATATCCATTATGTTTCCAATCGATTCTGGATCTATCCATTTAAAATTATCATATGGAAGGGGATTCGACATTGCCCATCCGTATAAGTTATTTGCATCGAAATAACCTAGGAATGTTGTTGGTTTTGATGCATCATAATCGGGCAGATACTTGTTGTTCGCCTTGAAATGTCGTGTAACGCTTTGCGTCAATCCCCCTCGAACTCCTGACTCTAACATCATAACCATATCTATATCAGTAAGAAGTTGTATTTTACAATTTGTTTCTTTCAACATAGCTTGCCATGCTAATCCAGGTGAAGTGTACGAATGAAGAGGGTCCAATCCATATGCCGCAAAACATGTATTTCTAAATTCTTCCATTATATCACATAGTAAAGTTACATCCAATTTAACATAAAAATCTGAATATTCTCCCAATGTTCTAAATCCTAAATCGTTCCATACTTTACATGCATGATCATAGTCCTCTTGAGATATGTCCATGTCATAAAGTTTACTTTTGAATTCTTCTTTAGCCGGAAGTGATGTTTCATTAAATCTTTCTAAACTGTCTATGTAATCATATGGAAACACACCTTTCCGAAGTACCAAATCCAGTTTGTCGTTATTTACAATCTTCTTTGTTTCGATGAAATCTTGTTTCCTTAAATTTTCTGAAAGTTTGGATAAACTCGACGGCATAAATCTGTAGGAGTCCAAGAATCTTAGTTTCATGTTTCCAACTTCTTTGGAAAAACTTATGAACTTCTCTGAAGTTTCAGCTAACACATCGATTTTACCGTCGTCTCTTCCTAGTTCAGGTATTATAAAATGAGCATCGTACCCACTGAGGTTATGCAGAACCACAGGAATAAATAGTGGTAAACGATAGCTCAAGTTGCATTTATTACAAGCAGCACCCCTGTAATAACCTGTGAGGTGATCGTGATCTTTAACTTTATAATTCTCAATAGATGTAGTTAATCGTAGTATAGATGTAGTCGTAGTCGACATCGTAGTATAGATGTCGTTCTTAATAGATGTAGTTAGTAGTAGTAAATCCGTATGATCTGGTAGCTCTTCTTTTACAACACGTAAAGGATACACTTTGTTTGAACTATCTAATGCAAAAACATTGATAGATGTACCAGGATTTTTCTTCTCAAATTTTGATATATCTTTCAGTGATACAGGGTAAGTAATTCCTTGAAAATTGTACCTATGTCTTTGATTTTCATAGTGTTGGTTAGGTTTATCGAAATGATTTGGTACAAACTTAGATGTCATCGCATATCTAAAACATTCATTATCTTGATTTTTCACATTAATACATGATCTTGTATCCTTAATTCTTTTGGGCAAAGGAATGTAACTAGATCCCATTAGTCCATATCCATGTTTATGAACTCTTATATCTAATACTTCAATACTTGTAAGACTCCATCCGGATCCTCTTCCTTCGTGTTCCTGAATTTTTGTTAATATTTCTTTTATACAGTTTTCTACTATTGAATCAATGTTTGAACTTTCCATAATGGTTCGGTTTTTTGTTATGAATCCTCTTGGTGATAATTCTTCTTGTACATTTATAAACATAGCTTCTAGTAGTAAACCAAATTTAAGAAAGTTCAATCTTTTCAATTCTTCTTTTAAAGTTTTACTTACAATTGGTTTTGCTTCTCTAATAAATTCTTCTAGCTTCAAGTTTTCATTTTGAATCTTATGATGCATTACTACTTTACCGGGTAATGCAAATACTTGTAGATTCGGTAAAGTAGTTGAAGATGTTGCAGTTATTTCATCTTGTTCTTCTTGTTCTTCTTGTTCTTCTTGTTCTTCTTGTTCTTCTTGTTCTTCTTGTTCTTCTTGTTGTTCTTGTTGTTCTTGTTTTTCTTCTGGGTTGTTGTGAATTAGTTCTTTATGACAGTCTAATAGAATTTCATCGTGAAACGATTCCGAACATTTATCGCAACGATACATGTTGAGATGTTTACTCTTCGAAATTTCACCAAGAAATGAAGTGGGCTCTCACGTTCCTCCTATTATAATGGTTCCCCCACCACTATTTCATCCTCTTCACTATCCTAGAAAATCAAACATTTTCAACAAAATATTAACCTTCTACAAACTAATTGTTCATTCGTGTTCTTTATTCCCATTGGAGTTTTAGTATATACTTCTTTATATTCAAACTTTAACAAACTTTCTTTTAACATCTGTTAGGACAGATGTTATGGGACAGATGTTAAAAGAACAAATGTTGGAGAGGAAATGGCTAGAGCACAGGCACTTGGTTAAACTAAATTTGCGCATAAATTAACTAGAGTTGAACTGAAAATTCGCATAAATTAAAAGTTAGTTCAAAACTAAAATTCGACAGTGTTAAAAAACTCTAACAGTTGAATAAAAATAAACATTAATTCAAAACTGAAATTCAACAGTGTTAACCAAATTCTAACAGTCAAACAAATAGGTCAAGGTAATCCAATTTAACGCGAGAACGAGGAATAGAGCACTAAGTGGCATGTTAGTCCATTACCACAAAGTGATCTATTCCTCGCTCTCTATTCTACATCTACTTTTTTCAGTTTACTTATTTATATTAAAATGTTCAAATTTTACTATGTAGAATGTCCATTCTTTCTCTTCAACTCTTCGATTGTTTTTAGCAATTGTAACAAATATTCGTTAGTTTTCACCAAAGTCTTTAGTTTGCTACATCCAATTTCAATGGAAGGTATTATAAGTTGTAATTTTATAAGTTCAATCTTTTCTTTCTTGCGAATTTCTTTCTTTATTATATTATTCCTTATTTTTGCTGAAGATTTAAACTCCATGTTGTTTCTGCTAAAGCCACAATAATAATAAAAGTCTCTTGAAACAACCTGCATTTATACACATTCCCCCACCACTTTATAATCCCCACTCCTTTCCCCTTCTTCTTTATATGTGGAAGGAAGTATTATAATTAGATTCCTAATATTTCTTTTCCTTCTTCACTACGTGGGGGAAGGGTAATTTGTTATTACACTAGTTGTGCAAGAAAATAGCCGCCAGTGTCCACACCTTGTTCGTAGCACTCCATCATAGATTGTGCCCACTGCAACATGCGGTCTCTGTCATTTGGTGTGACAAGGAAAGAATGACTATCACCATACAATATAAAAGAGTCAATTCGTACATAACATCCTGAGTCCAACCATTTATTAGCTTCAGCCATAAACTTTTCTATTGTATCAAATGGAAATTGTGGATCAATTGCTATGACTTTACGTTCTTCACTAAGTTCAACAGTATAATCATCATCGTCCTCATCATCTTCACTTTCACTGTCGTTACTTAAAGTGTCTTCAGATTGTTCAAAAACATCAGAAATTTCAGAAAAATTAAAATTTTCATTCAGATGAGGAGGCATTTTGAAGCAAGAAATATTGTAAACAGCAGAGACGAAACGACAAGAGCGGCGTGTAGAAGAAAAATAAAGGGGTGACCAACGCTCGCTCCGCTTTTATAATAGTATGCAAATGAGGGATAGGTGCTGACCATGACCAGTCATCGACCCAAAGGAGTGGGGGAAGTATTTTTCTTACTACTTGGGTGGAAGTAGGTTAGTAGGTCACGAGACTTAGAGTGTTAAAAAATAATGGGGGAGAAACACAACGCTATAACGCGTTGTGTTTCTCCCCCAGTATTTTTTTAAGCAATAATTTGGAAAAAGCTATGTGAATTTACTTGCTACGCCCCCACCTTGTAATACCATCCAGTTTGTGTCTGAGGAGATAGTCTTTAGAGTCTAACTCATAAACTGATTTCTCTTTGCGCAAGGATTCAATCACTTTAATATTATATCTTACGCCGTTACAAGTTGCCAAAATGTGTTTGTTGTCAATAACACTTTCAAAAAAATAGACACAACCTCTCTTAAGCCTATTTCCTTTCACACCAATAATTTTGGATTGGTATTCAACAATGGGGGTTTCTGTCACTTGTGGTTCAGAAATGTGTTTTACGACATGTACACGGCAAAAACTTTCGTTTTTTACACATTTCCTCCCACAAGGTGATTCTTTTTTAATTCCCCTAGTAAGCATTTCAGGGCAAGTAGTGGGACGGCTAAATGCCCTACGACGCTCTTCTTGTAATAATTGAAATTGCTCTGAAGGAGCGGGTTTAGGAGTAGATTTAGGAGTAAGTTTAGGAGCTGGTTTAGAAGCTGGTTTAGGAGCTGATTTAGGAGATGATTTAGTAGCAGGTTGAGAGGAATCAGTTTTGTGATAGGTATGATCTTCAGGTGTACTAAGTGGTGGGGTAGGAGGCAATGGTGATAGTGGGATAATAGGTGTGCTAAGACGATGAACAATGGTTTCAACGGAAGGGGTATTAGGATGGTGGTGAACTGGCTTCTGCGGTGGCGGCATAGTAGTTGATGGTGGTGCGGAGTCCTTTGAAGGCGAAGGCGGTGAAAAAATACTACGAAGTCTACAAGTGTTGGTTGGCGGAAGAATAGCTCCAGAAGTTGAAGGTTGAGATGCAAGTCGATTCTTGTAGCAATCAGGAAGGTTTTTGAGGCGAAGAGTTTTCTTAGGTGCAGGAACAGCCGTAGTAGAAATAGAAGTCGAAGTAGAAGTTAAAGTAGAAGTTGTAGTTGGCAGAGATAACATGGTTGTGGCTCCAAGTTCGCAGCGTAACGTCTGTAATCAGAATGAAATGTTAGCCGCAGTCGGTGCGTCTTTTATAACAATATGCAAATGAGAGGGGTAGCAGCTGGCCGAGACTGATTATTGACCTGGGAGGTGGGGGAAAAGGGGAAAGAGAAGGTATTTATTTAAAATAATTCGCATAACTTTTAACTAAAATAAGATAACCAAATTCTTCTTTTACCAAAATGTTTGTCTTACATAGACCTTTTCAATGATGTATCGCTTGTCCAAATCCGTCAATCCATTATCAAGTTATAGCCATTTTAATTTTTCAGGTCATGACCGGTCGTTCACCCGTAGTGGGGGAAGGAGTGGGGGTAGGAGTGGGGGGGAGGGGGGGGGGGAATCGACTCCATTTTTTCGGGGGGGGGAGGGGGGGGTCATTGACCCTTCCGAAAGTGGGTCAAGGTCATTCAAGATTTATAATGATCCAAGGTGATGGGAACAGTAATACTGTTCCCACCACCCTGTTTGCCTAGCGGTTCCCACTCCCAACCCACTAGTTGCGTTCTGCAAGGGAGGTCCCTGGGCCGTCCGCATCAAAGCATAACGTCCCGTCCGCATCAAAGCGTAACCATTAATTTCAGGGAAACTGGAACAGCAGGGAGGCCCTG